>VZTE01001477.1:51023-78358 GCA_013397775.1 Eulacestoma nigropectus
TTTTTTGGTGGATGCTATGATAAAGAATATAACAGAACTGAACAGAACCCTTAAAATAAAGATAACTATTCAGAAGCTTCCAGTTTAGAAGAAGGAAATACAACAAGATCAGTAAAGGACAGTCATTATCACGCTGTCTGTTTCCTGGACATGATGACTGGTGACCCTGCCTAAGTGTGTGTCTCAAAAATCCATTTTCTATTGATTAGGTCAGTGCCTGCCTGGTAGTTGCAAGTCTTGCTGAGGTATCTTAATAAGACTGTGAGTGAGAAAGACATCACGAATTGCTTGTGTTTGTTCTTATCCCTACTACAAACAGGGACAAAACTCAGTGTGCGGTCAATACTGTCCCTTCCCCTATTCTCCTTCTCATCCACGTTTCTCCATGAATACAAACAGTGAGATCAGCAACAAACTGATGTTGTAAGTCAGTGGTATGGGCTGCTGGATCAGGACACAATCGTACAGATGCATTTATAATGGTCAAATTCGAAATGAAGGAAAGTAAAGAGATCAGAGGGAGAGGTTGGCTCATGAGTACTGCTTGTCACACAGTGCCTCTATTTATCCAGTTTACAGAGGACTTTGCTCTGCACAGCTGTGCCATGTGCCAGGCAGTACCTTTTACATCATATAACTATAAACTTACAGTTATATCACTCAATCCACAGAACATTTATTTTCACATGGGAAATGACATCCCATCATGGAAGTCAGACTGCATACCTGCTTCTAGGGAATAAACAACAGTTAATTAGTAAAGTTAATTAGTAAAACCTTTGGACCGCAGCCAAGGTCCACAAGACAGCTCATGTGCCTAAGTGCCACCTATACATCTTTAAGATACCTCCAGGGTTGGTGGATCACCCAGTTCCATGGGCAGCCTGTTCCAGTGCCTGACAACCCTTTGCATGAAGAAGTTATTCCTAGCATCCAAACAATCTTCCCTGGCTCAGCTTGAGGCCATTTCCTCTCATCCTATCACTTGTTACTTGGGAGAAGAGACTGATTCCCACCTGGCTATAGCCTTCTTTCAGGCAGACATAGAGAGTGAGAAGACACCCCCAGAGGCTCCTTTTTTCAAGGCTAAAGATCTCCACCACCTTGGCTGCTCCTCATTAGATTCATGCTCCATATCTTTCCCCATATCAATTTTTTAATGAGTACTTAGTAAATGGCAATAATGTGCCATTCCTTTAAATTGTTGACTTTTCTTCCATTCACCTGAACAGTTTCCATTAACACTCTTGTAAGATTAGCAAACTTTTTTTCCAATATTTAATAATACTACTCCTTCAAACTGATTCTTGTAGTTAGAGAATACAGCCCAGCTTCTGCCATTTCCAAACTTTTCTCACTTCCAAAGAGTTTTCAGGTAAACATAATTTTATTTAGACTTGTTATCTCTGTACAAGAACTAGCTGTTAGAAACCTCTGAATCCACTTTAAAATTGAGAAAGTCTTAAAATGAAAATAAGCTTTGTCTTAGTGAAGCCAATGTTCCAGCTCAAAAGTTTTTCATTTACAGAGTATTGTTTTCCAAAAAGTCCCCAAATAAACCTGGAGGTTAACAAGTCATTGTTGACTAAAAATGAAATATCTGAACATTTTTTTGACTTTTCCCTCAACTCTATCTTCCTCTTTCCAGTTTAAAGTGAGGGGATATATTCAAGCTTTGGCTGACACTGGTTGTTTATGAGAATGCAAGTAGAATGCTCCTTAAATATGTCAGGTTTAAAGAGTTGTCAATATGGCTTAGTGCTCTCTCGGTAAAAAAATTACATAAAATTTTATCTAACTCCTCCCTTCCTAGCCAACAGATCTGCCACTATAAAATGTTTTGAGCTTAGCTAAGCATTTCAGGGAAACAAATTTAAAAATTGCATCCTAGAAAATTAATTCACTGTGTAAAAGTTCTCATCTTAAAATTCTCGTTTATGTCCATATTTTCTGCCATTTTGAAGCTTTTGTCAAAAAGATTTGTCATAGAAAAAGCTTTGAGAAGACATTCATAGTTCTCAGTGTCCTCTAAGAGAAATGAAAACGCATCCATTAGTTCAGACTTTGGAACCCTTAATCAGGAATCCATGTGGTTGAGGCACATAGCCTGAGTTAAAGAAACTAAAGAATGGACAAGCCATTTCAAGGGAAAGAAGTGTATTGTTCTCCTCCATAATTCTTCTGTCACAGAATCACAGAATCATTTAGGTTGGAAAAGACCTCCAAGACCATCAAGTTCAAGGCTGATCCCCATTTGGCTAGTGACAGAGAGCGATAAGGTCACCCCAGAACCTCCTCTTCTCCAGGCCAAACAACCCCAGCTGGCTCAGCTGCTCCTCAAAGGACTTAGTCACTAGACCATCCACCAGCTTTGCTGCCCTTCTCTGAACACTCTCCAGCACCTTAATGTCTTTCTGGACATCTGTGCAGTACAGTTTTAAAACTTTATGTGTGATATTTGATTAGTACACTGTACTACATAATTCAGTAGAGATGTGTCATCTTGAAGCAATGCAAACAGCTTTTGAAATTTTTTCCCAATTAATGCCACAGAAAACCTTCAGAAAAATTATAATAGTTGATATGGGAACTATAAGAGACAGAACACAGAAAATATCTCAAAGTAAAATTCTTTTATGTTTTTATTTATTTTATAAATATTTTTTTAAATTTTTTAAACTTTATTTTTAAAGTTTATTTTAATTTTTTTATTAAATTTTTTTTTACTAGTTTACATTCAACAAGAAAAAGTTCTTTTACTACAGAGCTATAAAACCACAGTTACAAAGTGTTTTGTCTTCACATTTCATCACAGCGATGAAATAAATACAGCACAATAATTGCTCTGAGTCACCTCTAGCTGAATTTCTATGATGAGTTTAATGGCCCATACTACAAACATCATGTCATTATCCATCTCCAGGGTTTCAAGTTGATGTTTTCACATTCTGAGGTACACCGAATTTAAGCATTGCTACTTAGAAGTGATTTATTCTTCATCTTCCCCCTGAAACTAAGAGTTACCTCAAGATGATGTAACTCCGCTTAGATATAGGGGAAGGATTGACTAATCTTGCCCATATTTGTCTGATTGCACCACTGCAGGAAGAACCTCATTGGTCACCAAGTGGCACCCAAATTGCTGCAATTCCAAACCTAGGGTAAGAACACAACTGGCACCAATTTCCCTTAATATATTGTACCAGGCTTGTAGTGTGTGGCTGTTTAACAGCTATTAGTGGCACAACAGAAATGTCCTTACAGCAGAGGTACAGACAGCTGTGTCTGGGTTGAAAGGGTCTGCACATATGCAAGAGTGAGCATATGCATCAGAACTGTACAATTTATAAATCCAAGATTAGTAGGAAATGCAAAAAATAATTTATTAAGAGTTTGTTTCAGGTGTCCAGGAGTAGACCAGAGGCTCAGATCAGTAAAACAAAGATACAAAGGAAAAATAAAACCAAAAACTGACACAACTCCCACATACACACCCAATTCTGAGTTATGAGTAAGCCTTTCTGGTCACTTGGGGCAGCAGAAAAATATGGTTGGGGGAGGCATAATTGTGATCAAGTGACACAATCAAATAGTATATGATAGCACCTCTGAATCCCATATTCTGAGACTGCTTTTCATATATACAGATAATTTCTCCTGTCAACCTGAAAAGAGTCACCAGAAGAGATTAGAAGGTTGGATTTTGAAAAGGAATTTCTCTGACAGATACAAAGCATTGCTCCTCTTGTGGAAGCACAGAGAGGTGTTTCAGCAGCTCATATATTAGGAAACTACAGAGTGCTGGGGCAGGTGTCCAAGCACTGGAACTGCATCAGCTGGACAATTAAATTGTGAGACTGGTCCCTGGCAGGCACTTGGACAGTTCAAGTAGCTTTCCTCGATTCAATGGTTTAACATTAGTCTGGAAGCAGCCATCCCCTTTAAAAAGACAAGACTTGACACTTTTCAGGTTGTTGGTCTTTATTGGACTACACAAAGTCTTTCTAATGCAGAGAAAACCCTTATTTCTCCTATTTTGTTACTCGAAAATCAAGTTTAAGCTTTTTTTTTTCTTTCTTCCCACAATAATTCTTTTCATATCTGTAGCTTCTGATCTATTTAAACAAAATACTAGGATACATTTGTAATGATGAGATTGCTCAGCTCAAGAAATAAATGTAGAATTAATTAATAAAGCTATAGTATTGCACATAAAGATAATCTGTCAAAACTACCATTGTACATTTGTAATAATGAGATTGCTCAGCTCAAGGAATAAATGTAGAATTAATTAATAAAGCTATAGTATTGCACATAAAGATAATCTGTCAAAACTACCATTGTACATTTGTAATAATGAGATTGCTCAGCTCAAGGAATAAATGTAGAATTAATTAATAAAGCTATAGTATTGCACATAAAGATAATCTGTCAAAACTACCATTGTACATTTGTAATAATGAGATTGCTCAGCTCAAGGAATAAATGTAGAATTAATTAATAAAGCTATAGTATTGCACATATTGCACAAGATAATCTGTCAAAACTATCATTCATGCAATCACAAATTTATCTTAAAAAATTTCTTATATGGAATTTCCAAAGGGAATTTCTTATCCTTCTATAGCTCTTGTGTTTTTAAGGGTGGGAAGTAAAGAAACAACATTCTTTTGTCAATTTAGACTCCCTCTAATTTTTCATATAGTAATAAAGCATATATTAATTAATGAGAGAAGGAGAAAATGAATGTGTTTAAATGTACTGGGTTCCTTTCTTCAATATGATAGCAAGAGAAGTATTTTGCATTGTTTCATCAGCAGAGCTAATAAGTATTCTTAGACAACCTAGTGTAAAAATAAATGTTTTGCTTTTAAATGGATAAACTCTTGGAGAGTTTCAATTTCAGTATGTCTATGTATCATTCTTGGAGGTGATTTACTAATAAAATTCTAGAAAGAAAAACCACTTATAAAAAGAGATGATAAATCAAATTAAATCAAATCTGTGTATTCCTTTGACAATCAGAATATTCTAAAAAAGGTATCACTGAACAGATAAAGTTTCCAAGCTCAAATGAAACCTCAGAGGCACAACTGAGAACAAGCCAAGAGATTTCTAATAATGTTTTAGGGTGATTGGTGACTGTGACACTTTTGTTTCAAAGGTGCAATCCATGCCAGATAAAATACAACTTTTATAAAAAATTTCTGCTGCACTACCCTTACAAAAAGCACTTTTTCTGTCCTTGGCTTTTCTTGTATTAAAAAAAAAAAAATATATGTATGAGAAATTATAGTATTGCACAGAGACCCAAAATCATTATGAGCCTTCTTTGAAGCTTTATGTACTATATCTTACAGCAGGGAATAATGGGCATCCACTTCTTAATGGAACATTTATTAAATTACTTGAGGGAAGAACAGCTCAGAGAAGCAGCAATGGGAGGCAGAAGCTGCCTTTTCCTTGCTGCTTGTCTCTGCAGTAACTCCTGCTGATGTACAAGTTCATGTACTACCAACATTTCAAAAATATACAGAATGTGTAAGTGTGCAAAGACAACGTGGAATACACAGAACATACACATAGAATATGTACATGGAACATTTCTTCATCAACAACAACAAAAAAAAGGAGAAAACTGGAATATATGAAATCTGTAAGAAGGAGCATACAACTGGCAGTCTAAAGACCAATAGAAGAGTCCTGAAAGAGCTGCATAGTTCTTCTTGCTTAGTAAAAGAAATGAACATACATTTTTCTTTTCAAATTGGCTGTTTTAGCACAAATATACTAAAACAGTAAGAATGTCAATTTACCGTGCAAATATGTAATTTCTTTTCACCAACTACAGCGCAATGGGCAAATGAGTTAAATTATCTGTCTGATAAGACAGGTAGGGTTCTTTGTAATTCTTAAATATATTTAATGTGCCTGTGGAATACTCCTTAAAGGACTTTTTTATTGAATTGTAATTCACGGCAAAAAAAGTGTGAACCTTTGAATACTAAAGGGAAATGGGTGAGTAAAAAAATAAATTGCACTAGACAGCTAAACTGGGGCTGAGATGACTGGAAATAGACATTTGCCTGTGAGCTAATCACACTAACTCTTCTTATGGTTAAATGAGAGAAATTGGCACTTCCAAAGGAAGATTGATATCTTCCTGAAATAAGGATTTGAACAAGGTCAAATGAACCATCTTTTGAGCTGATTTTATTCCCTCATTGATTTTAAAGGGAGCCTAAGGTGATTATGTGTAGACTGGGATGACTAAAATTTAAACATCCAACAACTAGAGAGACAAAGCTCAAATTTTCACAATTATTTCAGAGAATGTAGGCATGCTGTACTAAACTTTCTAAAAAATATGCACTATATCTTTAATGTCTGTTGTGATAACTACTCTGGAGAAATGAAGTAAATTCAATTCTGAATAGATCACAAAGGCAACCGAAAATATTAATAAACAGCGAACAAAAATTGTCAGAGAGACAGGAAAAAGGAGAGATGTTGTTTTACAAACACTGTATAAGGCATTTAGAATGTGAATTACGTTTACAGATTCTTCTGAGGGTGAACTTAGGAAGACTGCTATACTGAGATACATACATAGATATATAAACATTATATTTATATATATAAAATAAACACGTAGTTAGATGGGGAACAGATATCCACTATTTTTTAGGTAAAAATATATGATGTCAGAGATGTTTTGAATAAATCATGAAACTATTCTTAAGCAGAACATGAACTCTAACAACAATAAATACATATTTGCACCATATTTGAGACACCATATTTTTTCATACAAAATTTAAAGCACATGGATATTTAAATTCCCTTTCTTCATTTAAATGAATGCAGCAGTAAGCATCAGATGCTTTCCCACAGAAATACAGGGAGCATGAGCAGAGCAAGGATGCACTTCACCCATGCTCTGCATGTTCTCCCACCCTGAGTTCTTGGTACAATTTAGAATTCATATTTATTCAATAGTTTCCAGTTGAGGCTTCAGATCTATTCCAATCACTTACTTCTTTGAACTTGCACCTGCAGTTTAGTCTAAGACCTTAAGCCTGAAATTATTCGTACCAAACCAATAAAATTAGTCATCTGCATACTTTTTTTTCAATGAAAAGGTTCACACAAAAGGATATAAACTTGGAAGCAGGAAGACATTAGGAGATTATTTTTCTGTGTTCAGTAGAAATTACACTTTGAAATTACATCCAGAAGAACACAATATACATAAATGTTATTTAAAAATAATGAAATTTAAAGATGTGATTCAAATTAAACATATTTTCTGAATTTCATGAGCTTAATATGAATTAATCTGCCTTCAAATGGACCCTAAATTTGCACTAAAATAAAAAAAATGTCTAAAAATGTAGTCCTAAATATTTAAGATATATCTTTAAAATATGTTACAGGTCATAACTAAATTTAAAAAAAGGTAAGCATAGGTCAGATTTATAGGCTATAAAGCATAATGAATCTAGACAATTTTTCTAACAAAAAATAAATTAGCAGGTTTATCTTGACAAAACCATTCAAAAGAGGAGTTAGAGGAAAGGCAAATGATAGATTGCTGAAATTAAGCCTATTTAAACAAAGTTGAAAAACTTCCTTTTATTCAGTGTCCTTATGTACTCTCATTAGAAAGCAAGACATTGATCCCTGTAGACTTTAATTACAATCTTATAGCTCAGATTTGTTCAGACAATTTGATAGTTCAGGACTGAGGGGAACAGAGAAAGAAGGACAGACACAGGAGAGTATAGATTTCTCAACACACTTCAAGTGTCTATGGTAGGATTTGTTTCAATATAAAGGCAATCAAATAGAAATGTTTACATGTAATCACCTATTATCTGTGCAAAGCACGTGTGAGTCTACACAGGACTGGCAGATACAGCTCAACACCCATGGAATGTAGGTGTCTTGTTGGAGGACATTTCAAATGGAAATTTATACTTTTGAATTGACAACTGAATTGCAATTTGCATCAAAAGTCGCTCATGTCCTAGAATGTATATTCAGTTGTTCTCCATCAAAGATATGATTCAGTTTCCTAAAATAAGCCTTAATTGTGCTGGGTTTGGGTAGGGTAGAGTTAATTTTCTTCAAGTGCTTGGTATGGGGCTGTATTTTGGATTTGTGCTGAACACAGGGTTGATAATATAGAGCTATTTTTGGTTTTGCTGAGCAGGGCTTGCACAGAGCCAAGACCTTTTCTGCTTTTCATACTGCCACATCGGTGAGGAAGTTGGGAATGTAGGGGAGGTTGGGACACACAGCCAGGACAGGTGACCCAAAACGACAGAAGGAAAATTCCAGACCATATGATGTCATGCTCAGAATAGAAAGCTGGGGGAAGAAGGAAGAAGGGAAGGACATTTGGAGTGATGGCATTTGTCTTCTCAAGTCACTGTTATGCATGATGGGCCTGGCTGTCCTGGAGATGGCTGAACACCTGCCTGACCATGGGAAGCAGTGAATTAATTGCTTGTTTTCCTTTGTGTGTGTAGCTTCTGCTCTCCCCATAAACTGTCCTTATCTCAGCCCAAAAGTTTTCTGGTTTTTACCCTTCCACTTCTCTCCCTGATCCTGCTGGCAGGGAAGTGAGAGGGCTGTGTGGTACTTCGTTGTTGGCTTGGGTGAAACCACAACATTGGTGTAATTTTAGTTTGTCTTGGACAACCAATTTAATTTCTACTAGGTATTTCTAGAGGCTTTTGGTCTCCTGTGATCTCTGTTACATCTGTGAGTGCTATGTGAATATCCTGGAAAACTCACGACATCACAGGAAGCACTAAATAATTCCTTTAGCACAAACTAATTACTCTGTAATATTCTGCTTTATAATAAGATGAATTATTTTCCAAGCCCCACTCACTGTACTAATGACATCTCCATTGCTGAGAGTGGGAGACAGATAGCACACCTATGTGCAGACACAAAAAGCTGAGCTTCTTAATCTGCAGCTGAATCCCACGTGAGACAGTTCCAATAAAATATGAATTCTTAATCTTTTAAGGATTGTTTCTGAAGAGCATGCATGCAGGAACAGTCTCAGAAGAAATTAAATCTTACAAGATAAAGAGAAGAAAATTTTGAAATACATTATGGCACTGTTGATAGGACTCTGGCAAAGAGTTTGTACTTAAGTTGTTTTCTATCAAAAGCTTCCCACATAGCCTTAAAAAGTAACTTTTTCTTTACATCCTAGTACAAAAAATGAATTTTTATTTCATTTTATTTTACTTTATCATGACTTTCTGAGGATAACTGTCAAAGATTGAAGAAACACAAAAACTTCAGTATAAACATGTGGGAAAAGATATGGTAACATATGGACTTAATAACACGTGAAATAAAAGGCTACCCCTATTGTTGCATTAATTTAATTTTTTTCCTTCTTTTTAATGAAGAAAGTATCCAAGGAAAATAAATGCATTTTAACTATGCAAATATAAGAATATTTTAGAGAGCAGTTTGGGGGAAACAGTTGTCCATTCCTAGACATCCTCAAACCTGCCAAAAATGTTTTCAAATATTTCTACTGAGGAAGTTAAATAAGCCACAAAACATAATCTTTTTCTTTTCTTTTCTTTTTTTTCTTTTTTTTTTTTTTTTTTTTTACCATGGAAAGGTTGTTTTCTGAACTGTATAGTTTAGAAGTTTCCCTGAAATAACCCGAGCAATATAAAAGATGGTACTAGTAATTACTTGCTGAAGAGATAAAGGCATTGAGTCTGCATCCAATTTCTTTCTATAATTCACATAAACTTTCTATTTTATGGGATTACTTGAGGTGCTTTACATTAAGCAAGACAATTTTTAGGTTAATACTATATTACCTATGAATTAATTTGGTTTAATAGATTTGGGAAGACATTTACCATGTCTTTATAGTCTACAACTTTCCCTCCCTCCCAATTTAACTTGGTGGAAACTGGTTATACTCAGGAAAAGGGAAAATGTATTATTGTTTTATTGTTGTTCTTACTAAAACAAGATTAGCTATCAATTAAATTGTGTCAAATACACAAAGATGTTGTAAACCCTTCTTCTGAATAAATATTTATATGAGCAATCCCGAAACCAATTTGTGTGCACAAGGCCAGCTAAGTGAATGCCAAGGACAGCACACAATTTATTTTCCAATTAAATGGTACACACATATATGTGAAATACACCTTCTTAACGTGTACAATGGAAAATTTTACCTTGCAGGTTTGTTAATAGTATAAATGGTTTATAATTATAGTTTCCATTATTCTAAACTCTTTAATACCATTAAGTGAAAAAAGACTGCATTAGAATCACAAGAGCTGTAAAGGTTTAGGAGACGGAAGCATCCAAAAGATAAACATTGACACTTTGAAAAGGAAATTAATTCCATCATAACCAACTGTTTAAGGTAAGTA
This sequence comes from Eulacestoma nigropectus, assembly GCA_013397775.1. NCBI lineage: Eukaryota > Metazoa > Chordata > Aves > Passeriformes > Eulacestoma > Eulacestoma nigropectus. The sequence continues at coordinate 61,460 of VZTE01001477.1, forward strand.
GATAAGTACTTCCCCAACTTTATGTGTTTATTAGATTTGAAGAGATCACTAGCATAGACCAATTTTCTGACTTGCAGTTTGCTGAAGTTAGTGCAATGAATCTCAGCCTCCAGGTAGAAAATATAAGATTCTTTTTCAGAAGTTTGAGAAATAAAATTTAAAAAACATTCCAAAGTGTTGGTCCTTCCACTCTGTAGCAGACATTCCTTTTGCTCTTTTTCATAACACTCCCTTATTTGTCCTGACTTAAAAGCAAAATTGAGTTCTGGACCTGAAGGACAATAGAAAACTTCAAAGAAAGATGAGTCGTTTTAGAAATGAGATCGAGGAGTATATTATGTGACTGTGGCAAGTTCCTCACTGAAGTCATTCCCTCACTTTGTACAGTCTTTCTGAAGCATTGTCCTACCATTTAATATATTTCAACTAACAGCTTATAAAAGGATTGATGCCTAGCTAGTACTTAAATAATGCATTAAAGACATCTTTTCTATGATAGTGAAAATTGTTTGAACTTTGCCTGATTGCCTTTTTTTAAAATGTGTTTTCTTCACAGTTTGGAAATGCTCAAACTATATAGTCCTTTCTTTTTAACATGTGCAACTGTCACAGCTGCAATAAAATTGACTGGCTTAGTGGTTAACCAGTGAGTTTAGCTATTTCTAGACTTATATGACAACATCATTTCCTCTAACTGAAATCTATTTTTCTAAATTTATTTTGAATTCAATCACTAACTTTCAAATTTTTTGAGTACAGGGTGTAAGTTGTCTAGGGTGATAAAAGGTCTTTTTTTCATGTTTTCACATTGTCAGCTTGAAAGGCCTGGTTACAAAGGCACAAAACAAAACAGAACTGTCTGTTCTTCCCATTTGGTTAAACTAGTCTGAAAGGTAAACTATGAGAATAAAAAAAATACCAGGTGTCAGAGGAACTGACTAAACACTGGCACCCTCATTATTCTTTTGAGAATAGAAAAAAATCACAATATCAATATCGCATGATTGCAAGAGCTGTGTCTGATTAGCCGGATTCAGGAATTTACCATTTGTGTGGTACAGGGACAACACAGCCAGAGAAAGTCTGTGGCCCACCAAGCTGCGCATTCTTTGTATCTGAGGCCCACTGTCAGCATACCTATATTTGATTTTGGCAATGTGGATCCTAAATCCTCAGAGCATTGATATTTTCTAGGCCTCAGACTGCCTTGCCTTCCTCTACCCTTCACTTATCATGGTCCTGAATTGCAACACTCCTGCATGGGAGCAAGTTGATTGTCCATACACTTCTCTGTCTCCCTCCTGCACCAGAAATTTGTTGGCCCTTCCATTTTTCCATAAGACAATTACAGCAAGTCTAGGTTATCCCAGGACAGCAAAACTGCACCTGGGGTCAGAAAACATGGCAAGTTTATGTGCTTTCCCAAGCAAGATTTGTCCTCCTCTCTTCCAGACTAATCTGATATCTGCTGACTTACCTTCTTCTCGGCCTGATCGTGTTATGTGTCCATGCTATGTGTAAATTCAGTTTCCCAGGAAGGCACAGGGATCCTCAACATTCTTAGGACTAGGATAAATGTGTATTAGGTGATTGAAGAACAGAAGAACAGAGCAGACATTTTAGTAAGGTGGTTGGGACACCTTTTGTTACAAAACATTTTTCAGCCCCATTACTTAACCTTATTTTGAAAAAATAGACCAAGAGCCACTGAGTAAGCAAAGCTCCCTGTTCCTTAAATACTTCTTACAGACTATAATTAGAATGGAAATCTTCATTTCCATTTTCTTTTCCTGGACACATCTTGATAAATAAGTATACATTGTAAAAGTTAAATATAAAATTACCAAGTTTAGTAACCCCAACTTTCACTGTAAAAATCTGTGCTGAAGTTTCATAACTAGCTGAGCCATTTTAAGAATCCATGATTGCCAAAGAAGGTATGTTGTACTCTCTTTTCTCCTTCCCATTGCACTTCTGTCTTCCTCCTTTTCTATTCTTCCCTCTCTCTCTTTGCTCCCAGGAGCACTTTGCTGGGTATTCTTAGGGTTGTGTCAGATTATTGAACCCATTAGTTCCTCAAACCACATAGAGGAAATTTACATTAGTAACTGAAGCAAGCTAGGGTTTGTGCAGCCAAGCTGGCAGGATTTGTCAACTTCCACATTATTGAACACTTCTACTAGCCAAAACAAAGTGGTTCATCCAAGTCACTTTTATGAAATGGTCCCTGCCTAATCATCCTTACTAATTCCCAATTTAGACCTGGGAAATGCTTGTATAGTTCTAATTCACATCACGCAAACTCAGGGATCTCTCTAAAAAATTAACAGTATAGGCATGCCAATTTCTCATTTTGTGCAATTTATTGTTGCAGGCATGTTCCATTTATTCCTAGTTTGTCTGATTGCAGAGTTCAATAGCTTGGCCAATATCTAACAGAGAATTAAGTAAGCACCAATGTGCTGAATGAAGCTTAGTTTGGACAAACAGCAAAATGTTAATCTGAATGATGTTCCTTTCAGATATGTATTTTGCAATTGTTCTCCCAAAACTGTTACCTTAAGCTTTAACTATTACAATGCAAAGTCTTAATGTATGGAGATGGATGTTGTGTTATGAAGCTATATGACATTACCTATATGACTGTAATGGACGTTTGCTGGGTCTTCATACTGTAGCTCTACATTGGCTACAAAGCTTTTCAAACTCCTTCTAATTCTGCAAATACAATTAGATTTGATTATTTTCATGGATATTCCTCAAAACCACATGGTTTCAAATACATCATTGAGAGCTCTGTGGCTGATTCTCTACTTCTGTCCAAAAGTAATCCAGAATTATTGTCTGACCAGTCAAAATGTAGCTAATGTTTGTTTGACCAGTTTTTGGAGGAGACTGAAGTCTTGCCTTTGAAACCTATGAAGGAGCTGAAAGAATAATTTTTCTTGGAATAATTATTTTAATGTTGCTGGAATAGCTCTGTATCATATAGCAAATGTGTATAAACATTGTTATTACAGGCCTGGAGAGAAGTTTATAATTTTAAACTATACAAATGACTAGAATATAATATTTTTCTTTGAGAAAAATATTTCATCATAAAGATCACAAAATGATCTTTGAATAAAATGAAGAGATTTATTGATTGCAAGATGTCCAACATCACCTAAGGTAGTACGCCAAATATATTTTTTCTCTTCTGAAGTAAAATGTTATTACAAAACCAGCTGTTTTATAGACTTATAATATAAAACTATGGATATATTAAAAACCAACCAACCAAACAAACAAACCCAAACAACAAAACCTAACAACAAAAAACCCCAACAACAAACAGAAAACAACTATGCCCTAAGCCCAGCATTATCACATTTATAATTAGGAAACATTTTATAGAGGTTAAACTCAGCTCTTCAATTAAGTTCTACTGTATTTTGAATATTTTATTCTAATTGGACATGGTTTTTTGCCTGATTCTTTGATACTTTTTAAATGCAAAAAATACTATAAATTCAGATATGCAGAAGTGGATAGTTTATAGTCTGTATCTGCCAGTTAACTTACAGTTGAAAAAACTCAGTAAGATTAATTTTAGCTTTGGAAATACCGGAAAGTGTTGGCATTCATTATTCATCAAATGTAGGAAAATGACACAAGAAATCCTGAATAATTTTATAGAAACAACACTTGAAAGCAGCATGTTTGGACACAAACTGACAAGAGTGCAGAAAAGCCAGAAACAAATTTTGAGCATTAAGTCTGTTTATGCTGGTTTGTATGATGCCTTGAAGTATTATTAAAGAATTGTGGAAATGGATTTCAAATAGTCAGTGAATAAGAAAAATGGAAAGGTAATCACTAAAATTTGAATGGATAAGATCCATCTTCCTTAACAGCCATCTGAAATTGAAATAGTTTGTTCAGCTCTTTGTCTAGATTCCCTTAAGATAGTTGCAATAAATGGAGGCTTCCAAATGACAGTTTAACAATGTATCCTGCCTTAAAAAATCTGTCAATAAGCTTTGAGATGAAGCACCTTAAGGAGGTGCTGACTTCAGTCTATTGACTGTAGAGGAAACCTCATCTACTAGGTGACGTTACAAGTAATATATTTGTATCAATGGGTAGGATTCTTCTACTAAACTTTGCAATATAAATGCCCAAATCTCATCTAGTCATCCTAGAGTTTTATTACTCATGAAGATAGAGAAACACTTCTGGAGTTCTTTCATCTAACCTATTTTAGTAGTTTACCTTAGATTTTAAATAAATAATCAGGTGGCTATGCACTAAATAGTAGGCACTCTCAGAAATGCTTATTTGTCTTCATTGTCAATAAAAGAAGAGAAATGGCAAGTTAAATACAGGCATTCACACTTTTGAAAGCTAATTTTTTCCTGTTCAGTTGGTCTAAAGATTCTCCAGTGGAAGCAATGTCATTTTGATAGGGTAATTTGTAAATTTGATATTCATCAAACAGAAACATCACTACAATACATCTTCAAAAAACATCTAGTCACCCACAGAGGACATATCCAAATTTATCCAATCCAACTTCCTTCTGATACAAAAGGAAAATTCTCTAGGATTTTGATCTGGCAAGAGAAAAGACAGATCTCAGCTCATGTCAAGATAAAGTCTTTAAGAAGCCATTGTTTATTACAGCTGAAATTATACCAATATCTGTGTAGCGTCTCTCTACATTTTCATGGGATCTTATGTAGGAAATTAGCAAATACATTTCTTAAATATATGTAGTCAGGATTATCTAGTCAGAATTATGAATATGGAATTCCTCAACCAGACGACACCTAACACCAGAATACGCACAAGAAAAGAGATAGTTCTCTACAAGAAGAACATTTCATCAGCTTTGTGTTTCATTCAGAGCTCTAAAAACTTATGACAGCAGGTGGAAATCAGATGGTTAAATTTATTATCACCCTATCTTTGTCATTCACTCACAGATGTTACTGCTCAAACATACAGATGTATGAGTTATTTGTGCAACAGGTCTTGCATTGCTAAAGTTTTCAGTCTCTTAGATACAAAGTAGGGTTATTTCAATTTAGTATGTTAAGTTAAACTTCTTTCTTTCTGCCATGCTTGTTTAGAAATGTTCTTCCAAAGCATCAGGCATTCTGCTCAGTGGCAGCATCTAGCAAGACAAAGTGGGAGACTGTCTGGTGGATGTAGCTGCTTCAGCTGCCTGATTTTAATCCTCCATCATATGTCTGCTGGAGTCTTTAGTGAGATAAAGCACTGCCCGGGATTAGACAGGCTATCAGTGAAATAGATCCGAATTAAGAATATTGACTTATTGTGAATTTAGGCCTGTATCTTTTTCTCCTATTTCACCTTGAAAGTCCAAGGACACAATATTTCTCAGGGGGCATGTTATCTGACACAGGTAAAACAAAAAACAAGTACTACTGTTATTTAACTTCCACGTAAGTTACTACTGGTTTCTGGTCAGCACCTCATCTTAAATTGCACTAAATTACTAGATGAATTACAAGATCTTAAGTAACTTCACTGAATAGCTTTTCTAAGTTAAGAAATCATTCCTATAAGCTAAACATATTTAATGTTTGTATTAAAATTAGTGAAATTGAAGCTCCACAGGATGTCAAGTTCATTGTTCCATACATGGTCCTACTACAAGAAGCTTCTTATCTATGTATCAAAGTCAGGCTGAGAAAAAACTAAAGGCGACATGAGCTGGCAAGAAAAATGTGTCAATCTCACTTCTTTCCAAGTCCATTCTCCAAAGCCTGCCTTACAGAGCTTGCCTTACAGATTACCCAATTGAATAAGTTCAATATTATATAATTAAATATCCATTGACCATCCAATAACTTTATGACAGCTGAGGGAAATAATGTAAAGACTATATGCCATTTCTTCTCTATCCAACCCAGATATACTTAATTCCTAGAATAACCCTATTCTTATTCCTAGAGAGGCATCATTTCAGTAAAAATTCTTCTGCAGCAACTGTATACAAAATGCATTAATGTAAGGAACTTCTGAAAAAATATCTGATTCGGTGTTATGGAATTATGAATGTATCTATATACAACATAAACCAATATAAAGAAACAGACTTTTGATACTCTTTATATATAATAAACATTGTCACATGAAGAAAAAGGAGGAAGTGTTTGTATAGAATATGATATTACCTGCTGTTACTCAGAGCCTGGAAATTTTATTGAGAAAAATATGATCAAGGACTATGTTATTTATTTGTTAAAGGTGGCTAAAACCAGGAAAGAATTGTATAAGATGAATTGGTAATAGCCTGTTGTGTTCATGGTATTAGAAACACAATTTCCAATAACCATACTTGAGTGTGTGTGGTTTCTAACTCTCATTAATTTGCCGTTCACCAAGGAAATGTGAGCAAATGTAGATAAGGAATTTTTACGATTTTATTTTAACAATATTTCTCCAAGGCTTTTTAAAATTTGATAGATAGTTGGGAAAGGTCAGTATGGACTTTTTTATACAACTTTTGAATATTGAAAGATAATGGTATGGTGTTTATCCGTCATACAGCTAACCTTGCCTGTTGGGGAGAGCAACTTTGGCAAAAATTCATATTTGCTGTTGAACAGTTTCATAAGTGCATTTTGACAGGCATGTTACAGTCACAGACGAATACAGTTTGCTTGCTTTTAATTTGAGCAATATAGAATTGATCTTTATCCTGTCCTGAAGAGTTATCAGTACTTTTATGCATACCACAACAGTTCTGCTTTATTAACTTGCTCTTTATCAGCTTCATCCTCTAGTGCAATCGTCTCTAATCAGCCATGTGAACCCATACATGAAGGCAGATGTATGGATGACTAAGGACACAAAGCATAACCATCACATAACTAGAGCCAAAGGCAAGAGTTTCTGAGAGCATTTCACAAAGTGAAAGTTAACAGCTTCTGCTTCTCCCACTGCACTATGGGATTAGACTGCTTTGTACCAGAGAGGAGACCAGGTCACCTTTGCACAACCTCATTAGTAGCACAATGCAGCTCTGAAAAACCCAATTTTGACCCTTGTTTGGTGAGCAATATGGGGCTCAAAATCCATAGACTGGTGTCTTCCATAAACACGCATTCGTAAACAAGCAAAAACGTCCATTTTGTCTATTTCTTTCATACAAAAGGTGAAATACAACTGAAAGGAAACTTAGCAAGAGATGAAATTGAGTCAGAACAAGAGACAATGATTTGTCTAGGCCCAAGGTATTTGTCAGACATTTTCCATATATATATACAGCTGAATTCCTTCTGATTAACTCAGATAGTGCAGACGAAATGCTATAAATAGGAGATGCGTGATTTTCTCCCTAAAACACACCTTCAAGCCGTGTTCAATTATATTTGCACATGCAGCTACAAGATGCAGGGAACATGTCATTGCATTACATTGTCTATCATATCTGCAGTTTATAGTGTTTGTTTCCAGAGATCCAGACTCTCACTTAAAGTTCTATGGAGTAAGCCAAAAGCATCCAGACTTGTTTTTTGGAAGGAGACCTAACTGTATGTAAATTATCCTTCTCAATGAGCCAGAACAAACCCAACTCATCAAACATAATTTTCATAATGAACATCACCATTTTACATTCAAATAATCCCAAAATGGTGGCAATTTATTAATGTCAGATTAAAGGGCTCAATTCATTATTCCTTTTCAGTAAAGAGGCAGTTAATGAGTGATGCACGCACATGGACAAGCTTCTAATTAGAGCTTCTCTATGTGTTGAAAGCTTGGTGCTGGGATACTGAGTGGCTGCCAGCAGACTATTGACTTTTTTCCCTCTTTGCTGAACATGCCTATTTACACAGCTTATTGCTAATGAGATGCTAATTGAGTCTGCCATAGCTAAATAAAAAAACCCTTGAGTTTATTGCTGAATCTGCTAAATGGAGCTCAATTTCAAAATATTCTCCCTTGATTCATTTTCCTCTGCACTCTCTGTGCTTGATTGAAAAATAATTTTAAACAGTAGGAACAGGATTTCAATTAAAAAACCCAAAACAACACCACATTATTTCTAATATTAATTTAGAAGAGAACCTAGTAAATTTAGGCCCTGGTATTTACATTTAGTTTTACTTAGAACAATGCCAAAATGCACTCATGTGGTGAATACTGTGCAAAAATGTATAAATGCAAGTTTCAATGCCCTGGAGATGTTCCAATATAATCATTTTGCATGGAATGCAAGCAGCCTAAATGATCATCACAAAAACAAGAAAGCATATTAAGAAAAGTAGAATGAAGGCAAGGATTAGAGTAGTTAAATCATTTGGTTAGCTAGTTAAAGTTTGCACAGGAATGAAAGCAATCTAATGTGAAGATAAAGCACTGCTTTTATGATCTTCAGCTTATTATTCATCTGGCACTAAATTCAGTTGAGTGTATTACACATTATTTTTCTGTATAAAGTTTTATATTTTTAGGATAAATTTTGGAAATATTTTTAGCACTGATTTTGGAAAAAATGAAATCTCTAAAAATGTTTGATGTTTTTCAGGTATCATACAGTGGCCCAGAAATTAATGAACAATGCCTTTGGGATAAAATCCTTTCTAGGCATGCCATCTAAAACAAGACTGTAAAACCCTTCATTGCATCATTCATCATTTTTTTGTAGTGACAGCAGTTCACTGTGATTTGTCTCAAGATTTTGGTTGAATGCTTCTCCATGGTTTCTCCTAGGCTGCGTGAGTAAAGGCTAATCACAAAGACTTGGCAAGGAGCAGAGGACAATTACAGGTGAAATGACTATAGTGACCTAATAAAGAGCACACTGGATAAGCTCCTCCAAAACAAACATTGGAAGAGAATAATCAGATCACTGCTCCTGCTGTGAAAGACACTAAGATGCATTAAAAAGAAACTGTCTCTGGAAAGCCATCAAATCTAAAGGAGCTATTGCCTAAAGAGCTTCAGGACTTATCTTGGAGTGTAGTGGGAAGAGAACATGCAGATTATGTAAAACTTACGAGCTGTCTTAAGGGAACTGGTGGAACATGTGAAATGTTTAGGGGAAGGACCAAAAAGGGGAAAGAGATTGCTCAGTATACTCATCTGGAAAGCTCTGCACCTGTTCACTGCAGTCCATTTTATACTTTTATTAAATCCTTCTTCTGTCTTGGGATTGGCTGCATTTCCTATCTGAGGCTCTGTGTACATGCTAGAGAACTCACAGACAAATAGGCTGAGTCCTAAGATAAGAGTTCTATTTAACAAGCTCCTGGACTGGAAAGTTGATTCATGAGGCGCCCAGCTCTGGATGACAGCAGCTAGGGGACACCAGGGTCTGGGAGCCAGCAACTGACTCGATCATATAAACCTCACTATGGGAAAAAGTCCATGTGTGCATGTATGTGTGTATACATACATACATACATATAAATATGTGTATATATATGTGTGTGTGTGTGTGTGATACATATATATATATATGTGTGTCTGTGTGTGTGCGTGTATCTGTACAGCGTCACATGTTCCACTAGCAAGCTTTAACCCTGCTCTGAAGGAGGGAAGGAACAGGATCAAGCCACTGGTGTTGTTCACCGTATTTCTGTGTGTGTGGCAGCACAGGCATGGCTCTGTGTGCTATTTGTAGTGTGTGTGCCTGTGAAGGGGATATGCTCATTCTCACTGCTGGCTGGAGCTGAGAGCATGAAAATGAAGCATCCCTGAAACTATGGGGCTGTGAGAAGATAAAAGAGCCTGGGCCCAAATTTATCTGTCTCAAAATATTTTTCTAGAAATCTCAGTCTCCGAGCCAGATAAGCTAGAGAGCCTTCATCATTGGAGATGTTTAGATTAGAGAAATAATCTGTCAAGAATGGTATAGATGCAATTGATCTTACTTGGGGCAGACTGGACAAGCTAAATGAGGTCACTTCCAGCCTTATGATCTCATTAATCTCCACCATTTGGACCATTATTCACAGTCTTGGAAATAAAAACAGCCATTGACAGAGCTGGACTTGTTCTGTCTGAAAACAAGGAGACTAAAGCATGAGCATGTCCTGGAAGAGATTCAAAAGGTGAGCTGCAGTTACCTGAAAGGCAGTTATAGACCAGTGTCACTCTTGTCAGCAAATAAATGATGACAAGAATAAAGAGAATGAGAACAAACTGTGGATGAAATGGTTCAGATTAGACATTTAGTAAAATATTCAGCATTAGAAAAGCAATGCAGTACTGCACCAAGATTGCCAGAGCAATTGAAGAAAACATTAATCTTTTGAGTGGTATTTAAAGCTCAGTAGGAGAAATTTGCAGGTGCCCTGATCTATTATTGTCAATGGTCCTGCTTCAAGTGGGAGCTGAACTGTACGACCTGTAGCAATCCCTTACAACCAGCAGCTCTATGATTCCGTGACCTCTGTGACAGCTGCTTTGAATGACACTGTTTGGGCTGGTCATGTTCCAGCAGCTTGTTAGCAGGATGGACACAGCCTCTCACGGTTTAGCTGGGTAACTGTATGAGTGTGACTGGAGTTTTAGTACTTCTGTGTGATCAGTGCTGCACTTTTCTGTCTCATCTTGAAGACAACCCCTTTCAGAGCACTAAAAAATGGCATGATACTACCACACAGCTGTTATATCTGAATCAGCAATGTTGAGTTTTCCTTAGGATACTATCATCAAAGGGAACAGCCTATAGAGTGGACTACCCATGCCTTGTGAAAAACAATCAACTTAATATTTTGTTTGGAAATGATGCTTTTCATAGGACTTCTAACAAATGTGTTTGTGCAAAGGAAGTCCATGACAGTTCAAAGCAGTTTAATGCAAGGACAAAATGCCAGTTAAGAGTCTTCAGGTACTAAAATTAAATTAAAAAAATATTTTTTTTATAAAACATCTTCCCCCACTGCTTATGAGTTTCATCAGGTAACATGCAGATGTGTATAATGAAACAAGCTCCCTTTACAGACAATAGAGAGACATAACCACTGTGAGGGTCTCATTTACTCACCCTAAAGTTAATATTTAAAAAGAGAGAAAGGAATTGTATCCATTATTTTCATTTCCCATAAAGGGTCACTAAAGCAAGTAGCTTAGATGCATTTGTTCATATTGTAGGTGTCTCTGTATGCATAGATGCAAGGTGAAGTAGAAGCCTTTGAAGCATTACAAGGCAGACAAAAGTACCATAGTGTGTGCAATAAAAAGAAACTTATGATGGGCTTCAGAATCCTGCCCTCTTAAGAGCTGAGCTAGTGAAAAAAACCTTCCTGGTAATTTTCCCCACTCCTTTGTAGCTAAGAGGTACTAGACAAGTTCCACGGAGGATTTTTGTTACTCACTGGTGCTCCTGGGTTTCCTAATCCATGATGCATGAAGCTTTTTTTAGCTGATGATGATAGTTTAAAAATGGTAGGGATTTCCCCAGACATTTTTTTTTCTGGTCTGGGGATATTTTTGGACAGCAAAATGGTGCAATTCTACTATTTCATATCCATTTTACCAGGTCATATAAGTACTTGAAACAGAAAGAAAGCTTAGTCTGATTTCCAAAGAGCTGCCTATTGAAATGAGATGACTATTTAGGGAAGGTACCAAGTAAATAAATGTTCCAGAGCTTCAATAGCAGTTATGTACAGCATCCCAAATGAGCCTTTTAGTGCCTTTCACATAACATTTTCCCTCCACCTCCACCACCATCACAAGCCCATCAGTCGAAATGAGGAAAGGGTTGCTAACTTGCAGATTTGCATAATGTTAGGTGCAGTGAAACTGAATCTCTTCTCAACACGTCTAGAAGCTGAAGCTTAGATGTATGGAGAATTTTGATACCAAAAGCTTAAACTTGTCCTGAAACTGTTTTAATGTGTCTTTGTTTGTGTAACAGTCTGGCACATACTTTGAACTAGTCATCTGCTTTGAACAGAAAGAGACAGATGGCAATTCATCACACCTATCTTAGACATATACATTTGGACAGGATGAAACACCATCTGGAAATGCTTAACTCTTCACTGGATCTAACTCTTATTTATGTTCTTAATTCTAACTTTGGAATCTGTCGTTGAAACTGTGCCTGATATAATGACATGTCTACACCATTAAAATACAACATGTTTTAACATGGTATGCCTTCCTGAGGTGGATAGATCATATAATGTAGTGTTCTTCCACGGAAACAAAATGCTTCAGGACACAAAATACACAACCTGTGAAAATTATTCGTTCAAAAATAATAATATTACTTCTTGATGCATGATACTACATTTGTATAATTCATCATTGCTCTGTGATGTGAATACTTGTCAGTTGGACCATATGTTAGAGAACTTTGCTTTATGGCTCCCAGTGCTTCTGAATCTCACAGAAGCCCATAAAATATTTCATGTAAAGCTATAGGGTTGGCTTCCACAGGTGTCACTGAAAGTAATAAGGATTTAGGTTCTTAAGTATTTCAATTTCCTTTGAAAATGTTGGTTTATAGTGGAGTCATCTGACTGCATATAATATCTGCTGTGTCTAATATCGTCACACTTTAGCTCTGGAAGCAATGAGATACACCTTTGGAAATAAGGCAGACAGGATCAAAAACAGGCAAGATAAATTGCCCCAAAAGTTACATCCAGACATCTAAATTTAGCTGAAATAAAACCCACCCTCATAGCTTTAGCAGAAGTAGCCAAATATGTTTTAAATTTAAAATGGCAGAAATGGTATGAAAAGATAGTAACAAATCCTATATTGAACTATTTCTCGTACATGCCTTCCTATCTTTATTTGAACAGGAGAAAGACGTCTAATTGACTATAAGGCATAGTATGATGTCATTCCAGAATGATAGCACAGTAAAAAAGGCAAGATGAATCATGCCACGTGACATACACATTATAAAAGACATCTCCAGATTGAAAGTAGTAATGTAGCTGTGGAAGGTGCTGTTGAGAACTCATCTGAATTGCTATACATTCTTCATAATTTATTGTCAAAACCAATGTATCTGCACTGAAAGAGGAAGAAAAGGGGATTATCAGGATGATCACCAGAACAAACAGCTGTGTGTGAGAGGACAAAAAAAACACATGAATGTGGAAGTGAATGATAATGCCCACACCAGGAAGATTTCTCTCAGCATCTCTGCATGACACCACGTGTTGAAAGGGCCAAGGTGCTACTAAATCCCTCAGCTTCCACCAACACTTCTGTGTCAGGGATTGCCATAGCACATATGAGCAACATCTCACATTCCAGTTGGCTTGCAGTGCACATATTAAACCAAAATGCACTGTAGAGTTTATTATAACCTCTGTTACCTCCTTCTCTGGGATGCCCCTCAGTCTGGCCATGTAAGTAGATGTCACGTTTAGACCAGGTTGAATAAACTATCCTTTTTCTTTGCTTGTATGCCTGGGGAGGGGAAAATGAGTGAATCATTGTAAAGATCCTGATGACTTAGTCTAAAAGTAGCTACTCATCTATGTGTCCTTGGCTACAATGAGAGGAAATACATTTCAGTTCATTTACCCCAAATTTGATGTTTCAAATACAAAAACTGAGCAAACAAACAAACAAACACCAAAAAACCACACCATCAGAAACCAACAAAGAAAGCTTTTCTATAGACTATGATGAAGCCAAGAGATTTTAAGGGTAATATTGCAATCTTAAATGTCGCAAATACAATAAATATGATAGTTAGAAAATAGCTTTGGAAAGGAACTGGATACATTAAGCAGTTAGCCTTAAAAGAGACCTCTAATAGGTAAGTTTTTCAGCTTGTGCTGTTATCTAAGCCTCTCTCTTCTTTCTACTGGGAATAGCTGCAAACACTCAGATAATGCATGAGGAATCTAGCTAATTTTTATCTCCTGAGAACACACTACTTCTTAGGGGTAAGAACTTCATATAACAGGTTATGCCTATATAGGGTATGTGTGCATGTAAATGTATATATATGTTTAAAAATGTGTTTTTCATACCTCTTTCTGTATTTTTAGACACAGGAAGAAAACATAACTAATCAAGTGTAATTTCATATTATTTAATTGGTGTATTTATATTCCTAACTTTTTGTTCACATTGTTTTTCATACCTACTGTCTCCACATCCGCTTGCCAGTATGATGTCCTATATTAAAACACATCTAGAGATTTTTCCAAAAAGAAGTTCTGCACAAAACTACTGTCTCAATAGTTTATGATTACAGACCCAGGCTGTAAAATGAAGCTTAACAATTATTTAATAAAGCATGTAAAAAAAATCAGAATACTATGAAATGTGACAAGTAAAACTTTCCAAATCACTTACCCTTGTAATTTGATCAGCAAATTCTAAACACACATAAATATACCAGCAATCCAGAGTATATTTTTATGTCCAAAATTAATTTGTAGAAAATGAAAGTCATCAGCATTTAAAACATGATCTCTGACAGAAAATTAAAAAAAGAAAATCAAAGCAAAACCAATTATTACATTCGGTTTCATATAACAAAGTTGACATTGTCTTTATTTGCATATCATGCCACGTGACATACACATTATAAAAGACATCTCCAGATTGAAAGTAGTAATGTAGCTGTGGAAGGTGCTGTTGTGCACCCATTCTTTCACTGTTCCCAGGCTCTATAAAATGTTTTGAGTTGATGCAGTCCATCAGTCAGTCTGACTGGTGTTCTGTTTTTATAGACTACAGGTATACGTGATCAACAAAAGCACAACTATCTGTAGACCTGGAAAGCTCAAACATATTTAATACAATGGACAATTCACATGGAGGTCAAATAAAGGGTATTTAAAGTAACATAGAATATTTATCTGCAAATTGCACTTGCATATTTGTAGGCTTTAAGAGTGAATTCTTCTCATTTTAATAATTAATTCTTTCAAGAGTGTCTGTATTTCTGAAAGATTGTCAACTTTCTAACAGCATAAGCTAGTCTGTTAAAAGTTGTAAGCTCTCTCCACAGTCCTTGTAAGTGTATCCAGCCTTTTTTATACAACTCCAGCTGACATAAGTTGGACCACCCTGAATTAAAAGCAAAAATAAGTTATCTTATGTTTAATCTAGGTATTCCAGCCTTGTGTGTGACCTGTTGCACTGAAGAAAGTTACCTCATTAGGTAAATAATTACAATTCTGCCTTTGAAGTTAATTTCTCAGGGAAAAAAAAAAGTCTTAATAGCGCTTGAGAATGGTGGTCATATTTTTGTATATTTATTAAAGCAACGGTAAGACATTTAAAAATAGAAATGACAACTTATTTTCTTTATTTTGTATGGCCATAGCACCAAGAAGTCAGTGATGAAGCAGGGCCCATTTTTACCAGCTTTGTGCAAACATAAAGTGTATATATATAAATTAAAGTTTGTCTTTAATAAGCTTACAAAATGTGTTTGGTTCTGGAATTTATAGAGTATTTAAACAATATTTTTTCATACTGACACTTTCTAATTTTTGCCATTATTAGGATCATAAGTTTAAAAAGCTTTTTCTTTCTTGTAGAGAACTAAACAACCTTACTGGATGATTCACCTACCTTTTGCTTTATAACCCTAGTAATAAAAGTTGTTGTCTTTTCTCGGTCATTTGGCTTAGAAAAGACTGTTTAGGTCCAAAAGAGATGGATCATCATTGTAAATCTTAATCACTACACACTCTCTGTATGATTTATAAGGAAAGTTCAGTATCTCTCAAAGTGAGAAGACACCAAAACTCAAAAGTGGAAGCTGGCATTGAAAGAACAAATGTAAATCACATTTTCTGGGGGAAATTAGATGTTTTCTTTCACTTGAGGATTCTAATCTTTATATTGTTTTGGTTTAGAATACTTGAACTGGGTTAGTCAAAACATGGGGGGGACTTAAGGGGGCTTCCACCATTATGAGTAGCACCTCTTCCTGCAGGGCTCGGTGTCCTGCATTCTGTTTCCTGATCTCGCTCATATCAACGACCATCACTTATGCTCTACTTCACCCTTGACCAGTGAGATATAATTTTTTGAGGGCTATAGCTTTTCCAGTCCTTTTCGTTTTAATATATTCTTGTTGTGGTGCATCAGCCCTGCATAAGGCTGATGGATGAACTACCAACTCATGGCCTGAAGCAAATACAGTGGGGGGATCACTAAGAGCCGGACAATCTGAAAAGTTAGAGTAATTTACTCTAATGCACCTTGTCTGATTGTCAATCACCTGTTTTAGAGGTTGGTTCATGAGTTCTCCTCCCCCTGATGCTATCATATGCATTGTCTCTGCCCTGAGCTGTCAATCTCCCTAAGTTGCAGGAAAGTTCTCTGTTCTTCGGTTCCCTTTTGGTTATATATTCTCCTGCCCCTCCTTCCTCCTCTCCCATTGGGCTGTACCCCTAAACTCTTCCCAAACCCCACCTCCTTTCCTCAACATGATTGGACCATCTGAGTTTCCCCGTCTACCGTCAGCCCCATACAAAACCCCATACCCTGTCAGATTTTGCTTTTTGTCCCCGGTTTCTTCGGATGATAAGATTTTGTCTGGAGCACCGCACAAGAAGCCCTTCCAAGTCTCTTTGCTTTCACCATTCCTCCTCCTTAGCGCAGGATTGAGCCGGCACCTGGCCATCAGGAGCTGGGTGTGAGCAGCCAAGGCGGACTGCCTCCGAGGCGGTGCCTGGGAGCGGCTGTGGGCCAGTTTTACCTGGGCGCTGTGCCTGTGCCTGGATCTCTCGGTGCCACGCGGCGGCTCCTCTCGCACTCCCCTCAACCCAGAACACCGCGCCTTGGACTGGCACAGTGACTCATTTGAGACAGGAGTCATTCCTGGACAGCTGCAAGTAATGCAGCATATTCTAACAGTATACCTGATGAACTCAAAAAAAAAAAATGCCCAATAGAAACTGGAGTGAACAGTGTCATATATGAAATTAG
>VZTE01001478.1:6857-17091 GCA_013397775.1 Eulacestoma nigropectus
CCCCGGAGCGGCGGCGGGTCGGGATCGGGAGCGGGACCGGGGCCGGGCGAGGCGGGCAGATCCCGGCCCACCGCCATCCCCAGCCGGCGCCCTGTGCCAGGGCCGGGCAGGGATTGGGCCCCGCCGCCCCCGCGCCTCCGGATCGGGCGCGGGAGATCCCTGGAACCGCCCCGGGGATGTCCGGACCTTGCCCTGCCCCGGTGGGCAGCCCGCAGGGGCCCCGTCCGGTCTCATCCCCAGCTCCGGCTCATCCTGGCCCGCCCGTCCGTCCGTTTGTCCCGGCTTCCTGTTTTGCTCCCTGCGCCGTGAGCGCCTCCCGAGAGGAGCCGGGGGACGCTGCTGCCGAGTGTCGCTGGCCATCGAGTGCCCAGACCCCCTTTCCGGGGCCGGCAGCGGCGGGCAGAGCCCCCAGGCTGGGCGGAGGGTCCGGATCGGTGCTCTCGGGATCAGGGTGGGCAGCCCTGCGCTTCACGACCCCGCGGAGACCCCCACGCTTGCCCCTGTGCCGAAATCCCTCTCCGGGGAATCCCCCTCGGGAGCCTGAATTGGGGCACAGACGCGGTGGTGAGCGGTGATGGAGAGACCTGGCGGTCCACAGGACGTGCAGTTGCTCAAGGGCCAAAGGAGCAGGCGGCCCTCGAGGCATTTCGGCCCCGTGACCCCCCTGCACTTTGCCCTCCGTTGTTGCAGAGGCTCCTCAGGCCTGGGGGAGACCCTGGGGAGAGCCCTTGTGCAGCCCGGGGGCTGGGCAGGAGCTGTGACCTCATGAAGAGCCCTGATGTGGGCAGGCGGGGGTGCTGCCTGTACCACCCCTGTCCCTCCTGGTTCCTCCGCAGCAACCCTGAGCCACTGGGCTGGTGCCTTTGGGTTGGGAGGTACCAGTGTGAGCTCCAGCCTGGCTGGGCTGGGACCTCTGCCGAGCCTTGGGCAGTCCCAGCGTTCAGGAGCAGGAGGGCACTGGGGGTATCCATGGGAGGCTGGGCTGCTGTGGCTGGCTGGAGGCTCACGTCCATCCTCTCGCCCTCCCAAATGCTGCTCTGGGGATGGCAGGGCCTGAGAGGACAGTGCTGTCCCTTGCAAGGACTCTACCTATGGTGAGGTGCCGGGAGCTGGGCCATGGAGTTGCCAGGCCCTGTATGTTCTGCAGCTGTAGCTGTGCTGCCTGTGGCGTCAGCAGGAGCTGAGCCAGAGCAGAGGGGGCACAGCCAGGGACCAGCTCTGTGTGAACCCCTGGGAGTGGGGAGCAGTGTCCTTGTCTGCTGGCATGGGGACACCCATGTCTGCGGGGATGCAGTGTGGCTCTGTACTCCCCGTGGCTGGGCAGCCACAGGGTTAGACCTTCCTGGTGTCCAGCCGGCACGTCTCTTGGATGTGCTCATACTTCCTGAACGATTTTGACTATCTGCCCCTCGGCAGGGTCCTCAGGAGTATCGCCTTTTCCTGGGTGCTCCCTGGCGTCCTATGTGCCCCGAGCTGGGCAGGTCCTGGGATTCCTCCATCTGACGGGTGCTGGGGTCTGACTGGCCTCTTTCCCCGCAGGCCTACAACATCCACGTGAACGGGGTGTTGCACTGCCGGGTGCGCTACAGCCAGCTCCTGGGCCTGCACGAGCAGGTAGGGAGGGCGCTGGGTGCCGAGGGGCCCCCTCCTGGTCTGTGACATTCCGTCTGGGTTCTTGCGTGTTGCTGGCTTCCCACGTGGATAAGGGATGCTGGCAAGCGCTCTGCTCCCCTCGCTAGGTCCCTGGGGATCAGCTAGGGTGGGGGATCAGGGCAGCCACTACCTCCCTGGAGGCTCTTGCAGCACTCTGTTCTTATCCTAGTTAAGGAAGGAGTATGGCGCCAATGTGGTCCCAGCCTTTCCCCCAAAGAAGATCTTCACGCTCACCCCAGCAGAGGTAGAGCAGCGACGGGAGCAGCTGGAGAAGTACATGCAGGCTGGTAAGCTGGGCCTGCCCCGGCCCGGTTGTGCAGGGTGCTGGGGCACTGCCCGTGGCTTCCTCCCTGCACTGCTCCATTCA
Organism: Eulacestoma nigropectus; assembly: GCA_013397775.1. NCBI lineage: Eukaryota > Metazoa > Chordata > Aves > Passeriformes > Eulacestoma > Eulacestoma nigropectus. The sequence continues at coordinate 8,878 of VZTE01001478.1, forward strand.
CTGTGGCCCATCTTGCAACTCCCAGACTAGCGCTGGGATTTGATGGGCTTGTGCCCTGGATGCCAGCTCCTGTCCCAGCCCCTGCCCTGCACCGGCATAGTGGGGATGTGCAGGGGGGTCCCAGCATACAGTCTGAGGGCAAACTGAGGGGCTGCAGAAGGGCCAGGCACTGGTGTGGGTCCCTGCCCCTTCCTGTGGGACTCCTGACTCCTTGTGCCCCTCCCTGCAGTGCGGCAGGACCCGACACTGGGCGGCAGTGAGACCTTCAACAGCTTCCTGCGCAAGGCCCAGCAGGTGAGGGGGTAGAGCTGTGGGTGGTCTGGGGCCCTCAATCTGTGGCGAGGGGCTGGGGTGCCAGTCCTGTTTCTCTCTCCAGGAGACGCAGCAGATCCCCACAGAGGAGGTGGTGCTGGAAGTGCTGCTTTCTAACGGGCAGAGGGTCAAGGTCACCATCCTTACCTCGGACCAGACAGAGGATGTCCTTGAGGTGCCAGAGCTCTCGTGCTGAGTGGGACCAGCCCCTCGTGCTGCATTCTGTGGTTTCCACATATGTGGGGGTTTCTCAGCCTGGTAGCCCTGCCCCCTGCCCTCCCTTGCCATCTGCCCACCCTGGAGCAAGGTTGACTTGGTGGGGCTGAAAAGCTGGGAGCTGAAATGGGTGTGCTGATGGGTGAGTCTGGGCCCAGACTGATGTTTGGGGTCCCCCAGCTGTTTCCTGGTTGCAACAAGCCCCAGGCCTGGCCACAGGGCAGCAGAGGTGCTGCCTTCCTGCTGTTGGGAGGCCCCAGAATGCACACAGGCTGGGTCTTGCCACCACATTAGGACTGTATCAGGACTATCGTGGTCTTCCTCCCAGGCCGTGGCCTCCAAGCTGGATCTGCCAGATGACCTGGTTGGCTACTTCAGCCTCTTTCTAGTGAGAGAGACCAAGGATGGAGCTTTCTCCTGTGAGTAGAGCCCACTGTGGTGTGACATCTTGCCCTGCCCCCTGCCTGGAGTGAGGGCTGTGTGCTTGGACCCTACCCTGGGTGGGGAGCTCGGCTGTTTTCCCTGGCACTGGGAGCCTAGGGGCTCCTGCTGCCCAGAGCTGCTGCTGAGCCGGTGTTTCTCCGCAGTCGTGCGAAAGCTGCAGGAGTTTGAGCTGCCGTACGTGTCGGTCACCAGCCTGCACAACCCTGAGTTCCAGATCATCCTGCGCAAGAGGTGTGTGGGGGGCTGTGGGGCAGCGGTGGGGTGGTGCCTGGGGCTCCCTGTTCCACAGAGGGACCCTTCCCTCCTGCCATGGCTGCCCAGAGATGCTTTGATCCCCAGGAACACGCCTGAGCATCCCTGGCCATGACACTGGAGCATGGGCTGCCCTGCTGTGCTCAGCCCATTTCTGCCTTTCCGTGGCAACCGGTTTAGATGGGGAGCAGGGCATGGTGACCGATGGTTAGGGGGGAGCTGGCCAGAGAGCCAGCCCGCAGGAGGGTGATTTTCTCTTCATTGCTGTTAGGAGGGGAGGAATAGCCTGACCCATGTGGTTCCCTTCCAGCTACTGGGACTCGGCCTATGATGACGACGTGATGGAGCATCGTGTGGGGTTGAACTTGCTGTATGCGCAGGTGAGGGTTGGTGTGGCACAGCCAGGGGAGGAGGGGCACTGCACCCCTTGGCCACAGCTGTGCAGGGGCTGGGGTGGCTCCAGTCCCAGGCGCCCACCAACCTCTGCTGCTTGTAGACGGTGTCAGACATTGAACATGGATGGATCCTTGTCAACAAGGAACAGCACCGGCAGCTGAAGTCCCTGCAAGAAAAGGTCTCCAAGAAGGAGGTAGGAGAGGGTGCAATGCCATGACTGGGGCAGTTCTGGCACTGCACTAGCCCCTCTCCATGTGTGGTACCGGGTTGGTCACCTGTTTGTGGCCCGGGCAGGTGGCCAGCAGTGCTGAGCATCCCTGGCTCTGCCCGCAGTTCATCCGCCTGGCGCAGACCCTAAAGTACTATGGCTATCTCAAGTTCGACCCCTGTGTCACCGACTTCCCTGAGAAAGGCTGCCATGTCGTCGTCAGTGCCGGCAACAACGAGCTCAACTTCCAGGTGCGGCTGCCGAACGAACAGATCAAAGAGGGCAGCTTCAAGGTCACGCGCATGCGGTGCTGGCGGGTCACATCCTCGGTGAGTGACGCTTGGAGAGCAGGGAGGGGTCTGGGGGGGCTGGAGAGACCTGGCTGTGCCAGGCTGGGCTGGTACCACTCCCTGGGAAAGGTGCTGGCTCTGACGCCAGGTTCCGGCCCAGTAGGCCTGGAGAGGGTCTGAATCACGCCTTGGGGCTGAGGGGATCATTCGTGTGAGGACATTTGAGGAGACCTGACAGTGGCAGAAGACTGGTGGGCACTGGGCAGGTGTCCCACACTTGGCTGGGTGCTGCCCTCGATCTGCACTGACGTCTGGGGAGCTGCTCCTTCCCCTCTGGAGGCTCCCAGCCTTGGTGTGTCCTTGCAGGTGCCGATGAGCAATGGTCCTTCGGGGAGCAGCCCAGGGAAGTCCGAGGTGAAGCTGGAGTTGGCTTTTGAGTACCTGATGAGCAAGGACCGGCTGCAGTGGGTCACCATCACGAGCCCGCAGGTAGAGCTACCTGTGAGGTGGGCTGGTGGTGGCTGTCGGGGGAAGGGCTGTGCTGGGCCCTGCGTGGGGTGTGGGAAGGCTGTGGGGTGCACAGAGCCCCGTGACACTTCTCCCTTGCAGGCCATCATGCTGAGCATCTGCCTGCAGTCCATGGTAGATGAGCTGATGGTGAAAAAATCTGGTGGAAGCATCCGCAAGGTGAGGGTTGGGGCCAGATGGTATCTCTGGAGCAGGGTCCCAACCTGGCCCTGTGACTTCCTGGGGTCTGGGCTGGGTCCTGAGTGCTTCCCTCAGGATGGGGCCAGCTATAAGCCCCAGAACTGACACTGGGGACCCTGTGGCTAAGCTGAGCTCCTCCCTGCAGATGTTCCGGCGGCGGGTGAATGGGGCTCTGCGGCGCTCAGACAGCCAGCAAGCTGTGAAGTCGCCCCCGTTGCTGGTGAGTGTCCCCCCACCCTGCAGCCCTGGGTGGGGGGACATGTGCAGCCACGGGCTCTGACGTGTGTGTACCAGAACTCACTGCCCCCAGAGGAGCCACTGTCCCCTTGGCAGGGCTGGGGCAAGCCCAGAGGACAGCAGGGCTGTGGTGCCCTGCTTCCGGAGCCCTGGGAAGGGAAAGAGGTCCTGGACCAACTCAGTGAGCCAGACTCCCTGGGGAGGGAGGGGATGGGTAGAAGGACAGGTGGGTGTTGTGTCCCATGACCCGGTGCTGCCCAACTGTGCTGTTCTCACAGGACTCACCTGATGCCTCCCGGGAGCCCATGGCCAAACTCTCGGTGAGTTGTGTGCGGGAGTGCCAGAGCCCTCAGGCTGAGTGGGTAGGGGAGCTGGGGTGGCCTCTCTAACATCTCCCTTCTCCACAGAGCAAGCTCACTTCCGTCAGCCTGCGTGGGATCAGCCACTCCAGCTCTGCTAACGATGTGGGTGCTAATGACTTCCACGGCAACTATGCCTTTGAGGGCATTGGCGATGAGGATCTGTAGTGCCCCCCTTCCCAGGACAGCCCCGGCCTGAGAAAGGGCCTTCGCTGAGGAATGTACGACCTGCAGCCAGGTTGCAATCAACGTGCCTCTCACCTGCTACATCCACCTTTCCCTGCTCCCCGGGGCTGGGAGCTCACCCCCAGCCCGCCATTGCCTTCGGGGTGGGGGCAGCTGAACTCCTCCCGCTGCTGGCTCCAGCTGGGAGAGGGCTTGTTTGACCTGAACAGTGTGCCCGGGCAGAGCAGTGTGCCCTGGAGCTGCAGTGCGGGGCCTGGCCCAGCACGGGGGCAGAGCTGCTCCTGTCCCGGCTGGGAAGGCCTGGCCCAGCGTGGGGGGCGGACCCAGGCGGGCTCCATAATGCCAAATTAGCATTTAGGTTTGTGCTCCGAGACAGAGTGCAGTAAGCTGTCTCAGGGGGCTCCACGCCGAGTCCCCTCTAACCCGCTCATAGACGCCAGCGTAATCTAGGCTTGTAACCACGTATCTCCTGCTGCTCAGCCCGAGAGAGCATTAATGGACAGTAACTGATGTTTACACACTGCAACAATGATTAAAATGAATCCTGATTGGTACCAGGCTGTCTGTTAGGGGGTGGCTGCTGTCCCTCCCCTCCCCGTGCTGGCCCTGTGCTGTCCTCCTCTGCAGCAGAACAAGGCCCCCAAGGGTGAAGAGCCGATAACAAAACTGACTGTTTAATGCTTTTATACACAATATAAATTACACCGACCAGCACGGCAGCAGCCATGGAACCAGTCCTGTTCCCCCCTCCCCCCTTTTCCCCAAACCCCCGCAGAGGAAGGCTCTGGCAGGCAGAAACAGGCAGGTGGGGTGGCTGGGGACACGGCGGTGCTGCCGCACGGGCAGGGGTCAGAGCCGCCGGTCGTGACTTCACCCTGCCCAGGCAGGACAGGGCTGCTGGAGGCCCTGGTGTGCCTGTGGGCCTGGCATAAGGCAGCCCTAAGCCCCTGTAGAGTTACTCGCCTGTCCTCCTTCCCCCAGGGAGGGCAGGCACCGAGGCACCCCAGGCCCACTGCCGGGCTAAGTGCTGTCTCAGGGCAGGGCCGTGCCCACGGCTGGGGGGGCCAGGAGGGCTTTGGCGTTGCGCGGGTTCACCCAGCTCTCGGCTGTGTGGCCGTGGATCTTCTGGTGGCGCTTGTAGTTGTCCCAGTGACCAGTGGTGTAGGAGCAGTTCCGGCACTGGAAGGGCTTCTCGCCCGTATGCCGCAGCATGTGCCGCTTCAGGTTCATGCTCTGATTGCAGCTGTAGCTGCAGAGGCTGCACTGGAAGGGCTTGTCGCCTGAGTGGATGCGCCCATGACGCTTGAGGTTGGCCAGGTTGCCGCAGGCATAGTCGCAGAGCTGGCACTTGTAGGGCTTCTCGCCTGTGTGCACGCGCTGGTGCCGCTTCAGGTTGTCCAGGTGGGCGGAGGCGTAAGGGCAGAGCGGGCAGGCGAAGGGCTTCTCCCCGCTGTGCGTCTTCATGTGCCGCGCCAAGTGGTTGGGGTAGTGGGTGACGAAGGGGCAGAGGCTGCAGGCAAAGCCCTTGTCCCCAGTGCCCTTGCGGGGGCTGGCACCTGGCTCGGTGCCCAGCACCGCCAGGCTGCAGCGCCCGCAGACCTGCTCGGCCAGGCCCTCATCCTGTGCGAACCCGTCGTCCAGCACCAGCCCGCACATGCGGCACGTGAAGGGGAAGAGCAGCTCGGGCAGTGCAGCTGCCTCCTCGCTCCGCAGCCGTGCGCAGCCAGGCAGGAAGGGGCCGCTGCCGCTGCCCACGTGCAGGCTCAGCTCTGGCAGCAACGGCTCTGCGGGACAAACAGACGGGGTTGTGAGCTGGGCAGCACAGCACCAGTGAGGATTGGCTCTGTGACGAGCCACAGTCCCTGGTGAGCCTGGCAGTACATGACTTCGGGTCAACGGCAGGATCTGTGCCCTGCCCCAGCCCCAAAGTCCCCACAGCAGCTCTCCCCACATCCCCACACCCTCCCACCTTTACCTGGGTCCTTGTCCCGCCGGTGTGGCCCCTCGCCCTCGGGCAGGCGGTGGCTGAGCATGTGCCGCTTCAGGTTGCGGCTCTGATTGCAGCGATAATCGCAGGCAGCACACTGGAAGGGCTTGTCCTGGCTGTGGACCCGCTCGTGGCGTTTGAGGTTGCCCAGGCTGCTGCAGGCGAAGCTGCAGCACGTGCAGCGGTACGGCTTCTCCCCGGTGTGTGTGCGCAGGTGCCGCGTCAGGTTCACCAGCTGGGCAGAGGCATAGGCACACTGCGGGCAGGCGAAAGGCTTCTCCCCGTTGTGTGTCTTCATGTGGCGCTTGAGGTGGCTGGAGTAGTGGGAGACGAAGGGGCAGAGCTGGCAGGAGTAGACGATGCGCTGGCTGCGGCCGCCCTCAGCACCGGCGCACTGCAGGCAGCTCTGGCCCAGGCTGGCAGCCAGCTGCAGCCCGCACTGGCGGCAGGGCAGGGCGGCAGGGCTGGGCTCACCCCCCTCCTCAGGGTCACTCTCCACGCTCAGCTGCTGGTACCCAGAGGAGCAGTCGTCGTCGCTCAGGGCATATGCTGGAATAGCGATCTTCCCCACCAGCGTGTCTGCTGAGAACACCGTGGGGATGGGGCGGTGTCAGCCTGGCCGGCCTGACACAGCCCCTCTGCCTATGCCCCCCGTCCCAGAAGGGTCCAGGCAGCTGTACCCACCCTGTGGCACCCAGTAGGAGCCCACGGCACTGTGCACTGCAGTGAGGAGCCCCAGGGCCTGCCCTAACACACTGCTGAGGGCCTGTTCTGGGTGTCTTGGGGAAACCCTGACACTTCTGCGTGGCTGGCCAAGACCCTGGCACCAGGAAGGGTGAGAGGATGGGTGGATCCGTCACCCACCAGCACTGCTGGGCCTGGTGGGTGGGAAGGTGGTGGGCACAGCCTGGCCCAGGCTGAAGAAATGGGTGCCCATAAAGCTGCTCCATGCCCCTCTCACTGTGCCACTGCCCTAGCCCTGGCGTCGGCAGCTGGTCGCACTTGCATGGCTGGCACCAGGGAGCTCCAACCCCAGCCCCCTCTATCCTGCAGGACACATTCCCCAGCCCCATGCAGTGCCGCTGTCTGGTGGCAGCAGGGGGAAGGCTGTGCCAGGCTCTCAAACGGAACTTCTCAGCTGGGCACAGACTCATCCTTCTGCAGCCCCTGTGCCCCACATGTGCCCCCAGGCTGGTGGTCAGGGCTGGAGGGGCAGCTCACCTCCACCAGCTGTGAGCCATGCCCTGCTGGCCCCGTGCTGTGCCTGACCTGCAGCGCTGGGGCCTGTCAGACTCAGCAGCTGCCCACCATGCTGGGAAGCAGCCTGGACTGTCCCCTTGCTGCTGCCGCCCTGGCTGGGTCCAGCTCCCAGAGCCCCAGACAGGCGCAGAGGTGAGGCTGACCTATGCTGTGGGACGGGGCAGCCCCTCCAAGCCCCTTCCACAAGCACTGCCTGAAATGCAGACATCGGAACAGGGCATCCTGCTAAGGCCTGGCTTTTACGGGGGAACTCTTGACCCTGTCTCAAGCCCTTTGCCGAGGGACCCCTTTCTCCTCAGCTCAGCCCCATCCATACGAAGAGACCCACCTGTCCCCTCAGCCCAGTCCCACACTGAGGGACCCCCCCGTCCCCTCAGCCCAGCAGTGCCACAGAGCAGTGTCCCCAGAGCACCGTCCCCTAAATGGCCGTGTCAGTGCCCAGATGGGACAGCTTGTCTGTCCTGACTGGTTCAGCGGGCTGAGGTCCTGCTCCTGCTCCCTGGCAGAATGGGAGGACAGGTATTCCTGGTAGCTTTGTCACCAAATCCCTGGCAGGCTCCTGGGGCTACCAAGCAGCTGTCCCGGTGCAGGGAAGCACAGCCCTCGGAGCAGCCCCATCTGCCAGGCAGCTGGGACAGCCTCAGCACCAGAGCAGGAGCAGGGCACAGCCCGGTGCGGCCGCTGAGCACATGGACCAGGACACAGCCCTTGGGAACAGCGAGGGGACAGAGACACGGGGCCGGACAGTCCGTGCCCCCGTCTCTCGCCCTTCTGTTCCCACTGTTGCTCAGTGCGTGGGGCGGGGAGTGACTCCCACCAGTCCCCGTGAGGCAGCTCTGTGGAGCTGAGCAGCGCTCGCCCCTCCGGCTGCTTTGGCCGGGGCTGACCCAAGTTGGAGGGCACCGGCTGGACAGGCGCTGCCCAGTCGCACCGGGCCGGGGGTCCCGGCGCTGAGAGCGCCCCATACACCCCGCAGTGCCGAGGGGAATGGTGGAAGAGGATCCCGGGGCCGGGCCCGGCTCTCGGGTGGGCAGCAGAGCCGGGGCTGAGCGGTGCGGGGGCTCTGGGGTGAGCCCGGCGGCGGCTGCGGGGCGCGGCCCCAAACCTACCGCGGGGACACGTCGTGCCCGGGACCCTCTGCGGGAAGGAGCATTCGGGGATCGGTGCCGGGGGTCAATGCCGGGCGGGCAGAACCCGCCCAGGGGCCGCGTTGGGGGCCGGGCCTCCCCCGTGAGAGGAAGCTCGGCCGGAGCCCGCGCCGGGCGGGACCGTGCCAGGGCGGGCCCTGCCGGATGCGCCGAGCGCGGGGCCGGTGCGGCTCGGCCGGGCCGCGTCCCCGCCGGCAGGGCTGCCGGGGAG
>VZTE01001478.1:17677-40757 GCA_013397775.1 Eulacestoma nigropectus
GAGAGGCGGGCAGAGCTCGGGGCCTTGGGCGGGGCTCGGGGCGGGGTGGAACAACAGCGGCTCCGCCCCTTCCGGCCCCCGGGAGGCGGTGGCACCGGGGGGACCGGGGCCGGGGCCGCTACCGGACGCTGACGGTCTCGTGCCCCTTCAGGGGCGGCTGCGGCTCCTCCCCCGGTGCCCGCCGGGTCCTGCCCCGCCGAGCGCAGGCGCCGAGGGCAGACCCCGGTGAGTCCCTTGCCGGTGTCCCCGCCCGGTCACACCGGGGACACCCAGGGCTTTGCGTCTCGCCCGCTCGGCCTAAGGGCCGGTGGCTGCCCGGTCACGCCGTGCTCTGGCCGGTCCCGAAGGTGGTCGGTGCGGGGGTGCAGCGCAGCCGTGTCCCGGGGCTGTGCCCGATCCCCACCCGCACCACTCGCTGCGCTCTCCCGGTGGCTCCGGGCCGCGTCCAGGCGGCCCTGGCTGTGCGGGCCGCGCCTCGGCCTCTTCACGGATCGCTGCTGTCCCTTTGCAGGTCCCAGGGGCGCTGGATGTGTCGGGCTGTGGCCGTCCCGGGGGAGCCGTGGCCGTGCCGTGCTGCCAGCGATGATTCCCCGCTGACAGGTACAGGCCTGGCCGTCTCTCGCTGTCCAGCCACCACGTAAATCCCGTCTCTGCCCGGTTTCCCTGAGCTCTGTAGTTGCCCTCTCCCTGGGAAGTGCTGTACCCCCTTGGGGGATGCGGAGCCGCCAGCAGAGCAGGTGTGATCGGACCCCTCAGTCTCACCTGAGTGTCACTGGCTCCTGCCTCTTCTCATGCCAGTGCTTCTGCCTCTGGCAGAGCTGACACGGGAATGCTGTGAAGGCTGTGGGGTGTAGCAGTGCTGTTGTGGTGGCGAGGACAGGGGGCAGCTTTGGGGTGTGGAGAGGGAAGGACCACGGGGAGGGAATGTACTGTGGCCATGGATTTGCCAGCTCTAAGTAAGGAAAATGGACAGATTTACCTCACTGCTGGAGTCACCTGGCTCCTGGTCACTGAATGAGCTGGGTCTTGGGTCCCTTGGCAGTTGAACTCCAGTGAAAAGTGCTTTAGTCGTGTCTCACACTGGGGAGGAGAACCCTGAAGCCCTGGGATGGGGATGGGTGTGAGTGTCATGCTGCCCTGTGCCTGGGCTGGTTGTCACGGTGCTGCCGCTCTCTTCCCCACGCTGGGGATTTGGGAGTTCTGTGGTCCTGGACTTGTCGTGCTGCTCTGAAGGAGACAGGATGGGGCAGGACAGGCTTGGGGCTTGTTGGCAGGGTGCTGTCGGGCTTCTGTGGGTGCCAAGGGCCCGTTCCCAGGGCACGGGCTCGCTCTCAGGAGCAGTTCCTCTGCAGGTTGAGCGGCACTGACTGCAGCTGGGGATGGTTCCGCTGTTACGTGTGGTGAGGCCCAGGTAGGAGCCGAGCCATGGGGGCTGCACCGGGGCCAGCACCTCCCCGCTGCCCTCCGTAGCCCAGCAGCAGCCGGTGGCTACCTTGACGGGCTGCCATGGACCGGCCCACACGTGTGCCCGGGCCCCGCCGGCTTCTGGGCTGCTTCGGGCGGAAGCCACAGGCCGTCGGGGGGGAGACACCGCCAGAACCGGAGCCAGAGCCAGAGGAACCTGAGGAGACACGTGTGGTGCTGCCCCTGGGCGAGGGCCAGGCGCTGGAGGAGTGTCCCCTGTGCCTGCTGCCCCAGCCCCCCGAGGCCTTTCCCACCCTGGCCTCCTGCGCCCACCGCTCGTGCTGGGCCTGCCTGGAGCAGTACCTGCGGCTCGCTGTCAGCGAGAGCCGCGTGCCAGTGTCCTGCCCTCACTGCCCCGCTGTGCTCCAGCCCACTGATGTCCACCGGCTCCTGCCCGAGCCCGCCCTCCGTGACAAGTATGAAGAGTTCCTGCTGCGACGGCTGCTAGTGGCTGATCCTGGCACCCGCTGGTGCCCTGCACCCGACTGCAGGTACCATCTGCCCCAGCACAGAGACGGGAACGGGGCGTGGGTGTGGGTCCCCCTCCCCACAGCAGCAGTGTGTACCTGTGTCCTCTGAGCCCTTCCCAGGCTGGGTTCCTCATCGCTTGGTCCCGTGTTGGGCTGGGCGTGCCCAGGAAAGTGTCTGGTCCTGGTCTGACTGCAGAGCCTGTGCAGCTCTGTCTGCCAGGGCTGGTGCCCTTGGCCGTGCTGGATAGCCTGTGAGCCCCAGGGCTGTGGGTGCTGGGCAGGGTGGGCTGGTGAGGGTGTATCCCAGCTCTCCTGAGCCGGGGCTGTGGCTCCAACTCAGTGCGGGACTGGGAGTGCCACAGCCCGGCCCGGCTGTGCCGGGAGGGGGCACCCGGCTGTACCCCAGCTCCAACCTCCTTCTCCCCACAGCTATGCTGTCTTTGCCCACGGCTGTGCCGAGTGTCCCCGCCTCACCTGTGGGCGTGAGGGCTGTGGCACCGAGTTCTGCTACCACTGCCGGCAGCCCTGGCACCCTGACGGCCCCTGTGCACCGGTGCCACTGGCCCCCAGCCTGGCCACCCCCACAGCACAGCCGGCCCAACCGGAGGAGTTGGCCCACGGTGAGGCCCCGGCCCAGGGTGGGAGCGGTAGGGCTGAGGTTTGGCACAGTCGTGTGCCTCTGTGTCTCCTTCCTGCAGGGCTGCTGGAGCCAGCACCCAGAGTTCCCTCTGACTGCCTCTGCTGCAGTCTCATAGCCCCTGTGCCAGCTGGGCTGGGGTGTATAGAGGGACCTCGGCTCCCCCCATGATGCCTGCGGGATGGGAGGAGCTTGGGACAGGCTGGGCCAGGGTGTGGGGCTGGATGCACACTATTCTGTCCTGCTCCCCCATCCCGTCTTATCTCCCCCAGCTGAGGCCGAGGACATCAAGGTCTGTCCTCGCTGCAGCGCCTTCATCATGAAGATCAACGATGGGAGCTGCAACCGCATGAACTGCACGGTCTGCGGGTGCCTCTTCTGTTGGCTCTGCCTGCGCGAGATCTCTGACGTGCACTTTCTGAGGTCAGTGCAGGGCCGTGGGGGCTGGGGGCCCTGACAGGAGGTGAGGGGCTGGGATGGGGGCAGCCAGGCCCTGCCCCAGGTTTGGGGCTGGCCGGGGGGAGCAGAGTGACCTGTGCCGCTGGGTCTGGCAGGGCTGGGGCCGGCTGTTGGCACCTCGTAGGAGGCAGCTGGAGCTCAGGGTTGGGGGAACCTGGCTGCCTGATCTCCGGTGGGCCCGTGGGTGTCCCCTGGCATGGGGCCAGGCTGTGCTGGTCTCTGCCTGCCCCTCACAGAAGCCTTGGCTCAGCCCCGCTCTGTCCCCACAGCCCCTCTGGCTGCACCTTCTGGGGGAAGAGGCCGTGGTCACGGACCCGGAGGATCCTGTGGCAGCTGGGCATGGTGCTGGGAGCGCCCATGGTCATCTCCCTTGCCGCGGGTGTGGCTGTCCCTGTTATTACCATTGGGATCCCCATCTACATGGGTAGGAAGGTACTGGCAGGCGGTCCTGGAGTCCCTGTGGTCCTGCTCTCCACTGAGCCTGGCAGCCCATGGCCCTCAGCCTGGACAGACCCGCAGGGCTCCCTGCTGCCCACAGCACATCCCTGTGCCACCCCTGACAGCCCACAGTCCCTCCTCGCCAGGAGCTTCTGCTGCCCCCCAGCAGCCCCTGCCAGTGCAGATGTGCTCAGCCTGGGGAGTGGGGTCAGGGTGGGCGAAAGGAGGAGGGGTTCTAGGGGGGCTTTCCAGGAACACCTGTGCTGTGGCGGCAGTGCTGTTGTGTCTGCCTGTCCCTGAGGAGAGGGAGGGGTGTCTGGGTGGCTGTGGCTGGAGCTCTGCCAGGCTGGGAAGAGGCTGTGTCCCTGGGGCTGTACCGAAATCTTTGTAGAGCCCTTCAAGAGCCCTTCACCTTTCTGTCTTTTCCTTGAGGTGCTGGGCCAGAGCCGGCGAAGCAGCCTGTCCGGGTGCCAGCAGTGCCTCTCTGTCACCAGCAGTGTCCTCCTCTCTCTCTTTGTGTCCCCTATCATAACAGCTCTCAGTGTGGGTGAGTGCCGAGGGCACTGCCCGTGTTGGGGAGTGGGGCCGTGGCTGTGACGTGGCTGTGGGGGATGCCTGGGACCAGAGGCACCAGGGCTGGGGCTGGGCAGTGACCGCTTGTCCGCCCGCAGGTGTCGGCGTGCCCCTGATGCTCACCTATGTGTACGGGACCGTGGTGCTGTCGCTGTGCCGGAGCCGCTGGGGCTGCAGGGGCAGCCGCACGCCTGGAGACCTCGGCGTGGTGGAGCTGGAGAACCTGGCCAAACGTGAGTCCCACACAGCTGGGGGGCCCGGGCCTGTGCCCTCCCTGCCCCAGCGAGGAGCAGACCCTGGGAACAGCGTGCTCTCTCTCCCCAGTGAATGAGCTGTGGTCAGTGCTGCCCAGCCCCAGGCCAGGTGAGGACGGAGCTCCAGACCCTGCTGCCTCCCTCCCCAGCAGCAGCCGCAGCCCGCACCCAGGCCCAGTGTGGCCGGAAGGGGACAGCCAGTCAGCCAGCACGGTGGCCCTTGCGGGGAGTATGCTGAGTGAGGGCCAGGACACCTCTGACAGGTAGGCAGGGTGGCTGTGCTGAGGGGGCTGGGGGAGTGGCACATCCCTTCCAAACAGCTTCCCCTGCTCCCACTGTGCTGGGCAGGGACGGGTGATGTCCCCTTTTGGGCTACTGCCCTCAGGCCAGTGTCTGTCTGCAGGGAAGGTGTTACCATCGAGGTGGAGGTGTCGGTCGAAGCGGTGCCGCGTTCTGCCCGGCAGCAGAGCCTCAGCAGTGCCCTGTCTGGGCAGAGCCTCTCTGGGGACTCCCTGGGAGCCACCAGTGACAGGGGCAGCTCCGTGGGTGTCCCTGTGGAGTGATGGGGGTGTGAGGGGGAGAGCCTTGATCCGCACACAGGCCCTTTGCCCTCCTGTGGCAGAGCCAGTCCCCCTTGGCCAGCACGCCCAGCCCTGGGAGCTGGGTCGGGGGTGGGTGCCAACTGCACCCAGCACTGCTGCACCCTGCACTAGCCCTGTCCGCCCCTTTCCCAGAGGCACCACTAGGAAATAAAGCTGCTTTCTGAGGGTCCCTCTGTGTCCTGTGGCAAAAATCCCCTGACAGCGCAGCCCTGGCAGCCCATTGGTGCGGACGACGGGCATCGCATCTGCACCTGCATGAGGAAGAGGCCAGCCAGGCGATGCAGGTTGTTGTGGGCTCTGCCCTACCCATACCAACTGATCTGCCCCGAGAGCAGGCTGCAGGGTTGGGGTAGGGCAGCAGCCCCCCGGCTCCAATCTCCGGTGCTGATCCCTGCAGGGATCCATCCTGCAGCGATCCATCCTGCAGCAAGGTCAGTGTGGAGGGACCACGGGGTGACACCACGGGCTGTAGGTGGGGACCTATTGCCAGATGGGTTGTGTAGTCTCAGGCAGTGGGACCCTCGCCGCTCTGACTCTGCTGCAGCATCCTGGGCAAAAAAAGCTGCTTCTGAATGTTTTGCTGCTCAGACTTGGGCAGTTACAGAATGAGTAAAGGATTTGGGTTGGAAGGGAGCTTAAAGCTCATCACTGTCCATTGCCATGGGCAGCGACATCTTCCAGTAGACCAGGTTGCTCATCGAACCTGGCCTTGGACACTTCGAGGGATCCAGGGGCAGCCACAGCTTCTCTGGGCAACCTGTGCCAGGGCCTCACCACCCTCACAGGGAAGAATTCCTTCCCAATATCCCATCTATCCCTGCCCTCTGGCAGTGGGAAGCCATTCCCTGTGTCCTGTCCCTCCAGCCCTTGTCCAAAGTCCCTTCCAGCTTTCTTGGAGCCCCTTTAGGCACTGTGACTCTAAGGTCTCCCTGGATCCTTCTCCAGCCTGAACATCCCCAGCTGTCCCAGCCTGTCTCCATAGGAGATGAGGTTTGTGAGTTGGCTCACCTGCACAACTTCCTCCAGCTGCTCTGGGATTCCCATGTGATGGGGTTGTGCCTCTGGCAGTGCCTTGCACTGCACATCTTCCCTTTCCAAAGATGAACTCCACCCTTCTGGTCCTGGGCTGTTGTCTCAGCTTCTGCAGTTCAGTCTGCCCCTCACCAGCCCAGGTGGTGCCTCTCCTGTTACCTTTGACCCCCTTCTCTGGCAGGCCCAAGCTTCAGCTCCCCACCCTGTCTGGTGGCTCTGCAGTGAGTTGTCCAGTCCTGAACTGCTTTGGTCTCTGGAGTGTCCAGGCTGGGCTCCTGCAGCCCTGTGCAAGTCTGGTGCTTCAGAGCCACCAACAACCCCCAGTGCTGCAGTTGTATTTGCTGCTCAGGCTGTTCCTATGCTTAGGAACTCTGGATGAGCTGGTGTGTTCCCCTGGAATGGGGCTGCCTGAGGAGACCTCCCAGGAAAACTTTTTTCCTTCGCAAAAGTGAGTTTGTTCTCGGCATCTTCCACTTGCTGCCAGGTAGGTTTTTCTCAGACTCATTCTGGGAAGGGGCTGCTCAGTACCTCATGCTTCCTCCCTGCTATCACTGTCCTGGCCAAGATGACGCCAGATTTTGAATAAACAGAATGAATAGTCACAGGGACAAGCAGTCCTAAAACATTAGTTACTTCTGCAGTCCCTGAGAGCCTGTGCTGAGGCAGCTTTGCTTGGTGGCATTAAAACCAGTTTGTCTCAATTGCCATGTACTGTCACCCCATTCCTGCTGCCAGGCATCCATCTCCGGAGGGTTTGGTTTTAAACTTTGTTCCTGGTCGTTAAGGTTTTCAGTTTACAATGCAGGAGTTCCCCCAGTCTCTGTGGAGTCCCCAAAATGGCTCTGATTCATGGTGACCTCACATTAGTGACCTGTATTGAGCAGTTACTGGGTTTAGACCATTTTCTGTGTGCTCTGTTGATGCTTTATCATGCTGATTTTTACTCAAAATGCTCTGTGGTGGGCCCTGTGCCACATCAAAGGTCCTTAGAGCTGCAGTTGTTTGCCTTACCTTGTTGCAGCTGCTTGGAGAACAGATCCAGGGGTTCTGCTGTGGCTGCCTGGCAGGTTCAGTGCTGGCAGCTCACCAGGAACACAGAGGAGCACAGCATCCTGGAGGCTGTGCAGGGAGAGGCCCTGGTCACCTCTGCAGAGCCAGTGGAGGCTCTGGCCTGGCTGCCACAGGGGCCCCAGGATGGTCAGAGACAGGGGTGCCTGAGGCGTGGGGGCCAGTGGGAGACCCCCCCAGCAGCAGTGGGGTCTGCTGCCCACAGAGCTTGTGGCTCCCATGGAATCCTGGGGCAGGTGGGACAGCGCCAGGCTGTGGGGGAAGGAGGGACTGGGGGAAAGAACAAATGTGGGAAACAGACATAAAACGGGCCAGTTGTGTAAAAAGAAAAATAATGGATCACCACAGAGTGCTCTTCTTTTCCAGTGGTTTGCCAGGTGCATGGGCTCTTTTTGCTGCACAGGGAGAGCCCACCAGTATAGCCCACCCTTCCATCAGTGTTTTACAGCCCCAGGACTTCACTCCTGCAGGAGCAGCCCTTGTATGAGCAGTGCATCAGGGAGGAGCTGCCTCTTGACACACCTTGACAGAAGGTGCAGCTCTATGGGTGCTGTAGGCAGGTGAGCTCAGGGCCATGACTGGTACCCCTATCCCTCCAGCAGACACAGGCTGTCTCCAGAGATTCATGTCTACTCTGTGTGAGACTCCTCAGAAGAGCCATCCTGGGGAAACTGGGAGCCACAGGCCAAAGCCCTGCAGTGATCTAAGACCACAGGGACAAATGTTCTCCTCCCCACCCCACCCTCCTCACCTCCCCCTCCAGGAAAGAACCAAGGACCAAAACCACAGCTGTATTTTCTGGTCTTTTAGTTTGAAAAAAGTATTGATTGAAAGTGTACAACTGAACACGGGGTGGCCGCAGCACCACCGCCCGATTGTTTCACAAATAAAAACAGAAAGGGCCTTAAATAATCAGGTGCAGATTAAAAAAACCTCAACAGTGAAAAAGTTCTTCCCTCCGAACAGAAATTCACAGGCACAGAAATGGCAACAACCACACGGAGACAATGGGGGGACATCCTCCTCCTCCTCACCACGGACTCTGCGATGCAGCGCTCCCAGGCGCAGCTCCATCCTCGCTCCCTCTTTGGAATGGTTACGGATGAACAGTGCGACATGCCCTTGCTAACCAGACCCGCCCCCACCCCCCGACCAGGACACGGACAAACAAGGCCTCTGCTAAGGCTAAAAAAAGGACAAGACTTGGAGTCTTGAGTTCAGCATGGGTAAGAAACGAGAGTCTGGTGAGCACAGCCCAGTCCCCAGGTGGGCACTACTACTCCAGTTTCGCCTTCTTGGTGCTGTCCCCACCGTTCTCCTCTGCTGGTGCCGCCGCCTCCCCCAATTTCCGCTTCCCACTCTCAGCAGGTGGGTGTGTGTTACGGGGTTTGAAGCTGATAATGATGCAGGTCATGTTATCGCAGCCGGTGCCATCCCCTGAGGTGTCTGGAGCCAAGCACTGATCCAGCAGCTGGGGAGGGACAGGGCAAGTCAGCAGAGAGAACAGATACACACTGGGACCACCCCGAGGCACTGGGCCCATTCCAGCACCTGACAGTGGCTCAGGGGCTGCCAGGCCAGACCTGTGCAGGAGGAGTAAAATGCTGTTCCCACTGGACAAGGGACAGAGATGGCCTTGGCAGCCCCAGGTTTCTGAATGTGGGCAGCCAACTCCTTTGGCTGGACAGCACCCCTGAGGTCAGACACTGGCTGCAGTGCCCAGGGAACCCCTCTGAGGGAGTGGGAGGGCAGAGCCAGGCACCGAGCTGGGACGCAGAAACGCCACGTTGCTGGAGGGACAGCAGAGCTCTCGATCTTACCTCTTCTACAATTGAGGAGAGTGGCCGCAGGACTCCATTCTCATCCTTTTGGGTGATCTTCGACTGGATGAAATCCACCACTTCCTGGCTGCTCATCACATTCCTGCAGAGCAGAGAGGTCAGAAGGGCAGGCAAAGGGAGCACACATGCCATAGTGTCCAACAGGCCTTCCTCAGGCCCAGCTCTGGAGAAAGGCTGGAGCAGTGATGCCCCAGAGGCACAACGGCTCCCTCACCACTCACCAGATTCCATCACAGGCAATGACCATGAAGTCGTGGTCATCATTTATTGTCAGCACTTTGATGTCAGGCAAGGCAGAGATCATCTGCTCTTCTGGAGGGAGGTTCTTGTTCCGCTTGTAGAAGTGATCCCCTGTGGTGGGGAGGAAGATGTCTGGGCACAGGCAGTGCTGCCTGCCCTCGACAGTGAGCAGCACTGCCCTGCCACAGGGCATTCCCAGTGGGATCAGCGAGCGCTCCCACAACCTGGATCAGGCTGTGGCCATGAGGCAGAGGAACCACTGCAGGTTCCAGGTGTAAGCTCTGGCAAGCCCAGGGAAGAGGGGCCTTGGCCAGCTCAGCCTCTCTTTACTCCAAACCAAGTGCCCCTTCCCCACCTCCTGGGGCAACACCAGGCCAACAGCACAGAGCACCTGTCACCTCTGAAGAGGCTGTGGCTGCCCCATCCTTGGTAGTGTTCAAGGCCAGGCTGGATGGAGCCTGGAACAACCTGCTCTAATGAAGGTGTCCCTGCCCATGGCAGGGGCTGGAATTGGTTGAGCTTTAAGGTCCCTTCCCACCCAAACCACTCCAGGGTTCATTTTCTGATTCAAAGTTCACTTGAGAAAACTGGCCTTCAGCTCTGGCTAGCAGCTTATTAGGAATCATCCTATGAAGAGACTTCCAGGGCCACCACAAAATAGCAGGTGGGAATGCCAGTGTTCCGTAACCTCAGTGGCTGGCAGTGCTGTCAGCTTGGCTGTCCTGAGGCCAGCGCTCCAAGGCCAGGCCTGCCAGCATCCCTCCTCCAGCTTACCGATGGCTCTGGAGAGGTTGAGGCCGCCGTTCACCCTTCCATCCATGGTGACCTTGCCACCAGCATTCTTTATCCTGGCCAGCTCCACCTCATCCTCTGGCTTGTGGTCGTACGACATGTCGACGGCCTTGCCACCCTCCGACACGACACAGCGCGAGTCCCCCGCGTTGGCCACAATCAGCTGCTTGCCCCGGATGAGTGCCACCACAGCGGTAGTCCCACTGTCCGAGCCAGGCTGCAAGAGACAGAATTTTGGTGAGATTTCTTTCTCTGTCTCTGTGTCAGGTCACTAAGGGAACCAGCACCAGCTGCAGAGCCCCAGAGGTGTCCCAGATCCCAGGGTGCTGCATCTCACCCCCTAAGCACACATGGAACACTGGAGAAAGCCCGAGGGAAATGGGAAACACCAGGACTGTGTTCACTGAGGGGCAGGGTCAAGCAACACCTCCCTCCCAGTCTCACGCAGCGTAGTGGGTCAGGATCCTCTGGTGTTCCACATGTCTGTACCCTCCACTCTAATGTGCTAATTCCAGCCCCAGCCCAGCTTGAGCACATCCTCACTTCAAGTCAAGACATCTCCCCAAAGGGAGAAATTATCGCCTTGGAAGCCATGTCCCCTTCACCCAACCTCCTGGGTCCCTGGCCTGCCTGACTGCGCTGTCATGGGCTGAAGAGCCACAGCCCTGCCCTGGTGAGGAGTGATGCTGTGCTCCAGGGCAGTGGTGCCAGCAGAGCTCTCCTGTTCCTGCCCTGTGCTCTCCCCCCACACCGCTTCCGAAGCACCCCACACCCAGCAGCAGGATCAGCCTCTTTGATCTCAACCTGCTGTCCAGATCCAGGCCCATCCCTCAGCTTTTGCACAAGCGCAGGCTGTCAGCAGCTCCCTCAGCCCCAGCAGAGTGCACAGGGTGTTCTATCCCCACCTGACCAGGAACAACCCCCAGATGAGTCTCCCAAGTGCCCCTGGCTCCACGCTAAGCTGCAGAACACAAAACCAGAGTGTACACCTCCTCTTTCCCCTCCATGCCAGGTAACAACATTTCCTCCTCTTCATCCTCATCCTCCTCTGCTTCTTCAGTGTCATCTTCATCATCTTCATTCTCTGCCTCTTCACTGCTGTAACCATCCTCATCCTCACTGCATTCCTACAAGAAAGGAGAGATGCCACAGGAGTCACACAGGACACTTGGTGCTGTCCCCCTGCTGGTACCTCCATCCTGGGGACCAATGGTCAGTTCCCCCAGAGGTGGGAGGTGACCTGCCATGTGACCCCCACACCTGATGGCTACAACCAGAGCAGCTGGTATCACTACAGCAGTGGATGAAGGGATGGTGCATGCAGCAGGACCAGGGGCTATCAGCTATGGCTGCTGCAGGATGAGCGTGTGTCCTTCGGGGTTAGCTCAACAATCCCAAACATTCCCATGGGATGGCCTCAAAGGATCAACCTGAAACACCTGCTCCTAGGAACACACCTAGGATGAGCCAGAGGCTCGTCTCAAGTACCACCATAAGCAATGCATTCTGCCCAGCCAGAAGGCCACTCTGTTCCAGTGCTGTTTCCTACCTCACTGTCTTCCTCCTCTTCCTCAACCTCATCTGACTCATCCTCACTGTCCTCAAAAAATTTGGATTTGGTTGTGCGCTGGGGCTTTCCCGTAGAGGAGCAGGAGGGCCCGGCCTCCCCAGTAGAAGAGGTGACGGCCTCGTCACCTTTGCCTAGTTCAGGCTTCTGCAGAGCAGGGCTGTTGCCTCCAGCGCTGGCTTTGTCTGAGGTGGAGGAAATACCCGTGATTTCTTCGTCTGGCTTCCCGTTCTTCCTCTCCTTGTGGTCGGGAAGCTCCCCTGGGTCAGCCTCTCCATTCATATTTGACTCCCCATCATGCTGCTTGCCTGTCCCCTCCACAGCGTTATCCCCAGCTGCAGCTACAGACTTGGCTTTGAGGTTCTTGGTGCAGTTTTGTCCATAACGTGTGAGAAGCTCCTCGATGGTCATTGTGGCTTCTTCGTGCAGAAGAGCAGCTTCCTCATTATCCACTGCAAACGGAAAAGGGAGGGGACAAGGACAGAGAGGGTCAGAGAGCAGGATACCCACCACACTGGGTCCTGTGGTGAGCTGCCCCAGCTGAGGCTGCTGCTGGCAGAGTTCCAGCAGTGCTCCCCAGGCTGACTCTGAGCACACAGCCTGGCCTGTGCCCTCCCACAGCTCCCAGGTGCTATAGCTGAGCAGGATGGGAACAGCAGGGCCACAGTTCTGACCATGACACAGCCTGCCAGTGCCCCCACTGCCCCAGACCCGGTGCTCCCCGGCCAACTGACCGCAGCGCAGAGTGTTCACATCAGGTGTGTGGCCGGGGGGGGGGTAAAGCCTCACTTTCCCAAGCACAGGCTCCTTGGGAGCCGCAGGGAAGCAGAAATGCTGCAGCTGGGAACAAGAGAGCGGCTGCTCCACAGGCTTGAAATACCTCAGGGATCCCCACCAACTGTCCTTTGGACAGGTACAACAGGTCAGAGCACAGTTTTGGGCATCTCCCAAATGGGACTGGACAGAAAGTGGGATGACTTTCCCCAATGACCATGAGCCAAAGACCGCTGCTTCCCTACTGACATCCCCTTGGCATACAGTTTGCTTTGCTATTTAATCCCAAAAGGAAAACACATA
This sequence comes from Eulacestoma nigropectus, assembly GCA_013397775.1. Taxonomy (NCBI): domain Eukaryota; kingdom Metazoa; phylum Chordata; class Aves; order Passeriformes; genus Eulacestoma; species Eulacestoma nigropectus. The sequence continues at coordinate 30,192 of VZTE01001478.1, forward strand.
CAGATGGCCCAAATGCTCCTGAAGATACAGAACAGAAAGAAAGAAAACCCAACCAACCACCCACCCACTTCATCCCTGTCACCTGGAGAAAAATAACCAACAAATTCAGCATTTCCAGACTGACATACTGTTCAAGGTGACAGATCACCTTGCATCTGCCTCAAGGCTGGTCACAAAGTACTCAGCGAGAACAGTACAGGATTCCATCCCAGGAACACCTCCTGGGCTGGCAACCACTTGCTGGTGGAACACTTGCCTCTTTGTGGGAAGAAGAATTGCTGAAGAGACCGGGATCTGCTTCAATCCTACCTGCAGCTGGTGGCTGCCACCAGCCAGGGAGAGCTGAGCACTGCACACATCACTTCCCTTCCACAACTGAGCCCAGCTCAGAGTTCCTGACACATCCTGGAACCTTGCAACCCATGGAGGAAGCTCTATAGAAAATTGTGACAGGCTGTTTTGTTATCCATAGCATTAAGCTCCCAAATGGATAAAGGTTTCCCTAGCACCAGCCCAAAGCCATGGACAATGCTAAGGGGCAGTAGCTCAATTCAGCCAAAATTTAACTGAGAAATTTGGACAGAAAACCTTGTGCCCAAGGAGACCTCACCCTTCTGCTCTATGTCCCTGTCCTGGAGCTGCAACCTTGTCTGTTCGATGGCATCTGACTTACCATCATCTTCATCAGCAACTTTTTCCTTCTCATCTTCATCATCCTGTGGCCGCCCAGCCATTTGAGAGAGCTCCTTAATCACCTCCTCTGTGGTGAGCTTGGCATCAATGGCCAAGAATGCATCTTCCAGGGCCTGTGTATGAACATAGACATGAGTGGGCAGCTGCCCCTTCCCTACAGGATGCCTGCCTGCCATACTGTGCAATCCAGTCTCTTCCAGCTTGCAAATCACAGCATGGCTGCAGCTGGCAGGGACCTACAGGGTTCTCCTGATCCAATCCCCCGCTCCAGCAGGGACACCCAGAGTCAGTTACCCAGGACAATGCCCAAACAGGTTCTGAACAGCTCCAAGAATGGAGACTCCATCACCTCCCTGGACAACCCACACCCAACACAAGGGCTTTCCTCTGTGTTGGCACTTACTCAGTACAGGGCAGAGTTGGCTCCTTACCTTTTGCAATTTGCCTTCCTTGTAGGCCTTCTGGTCTTTGATGATCTCAGGGAGGTACTTGGCACAATACAGGGCAACTTCTTCTCCTGAAAAAGAGGAGAAACTATTTAAAGAGGCTGATCCTTCCAGACAGAACCTGCTCTTGAGCAACTGAATTCCCAAGGTAAATCCTGGGACACAAACCAGAGCTGTGTCACAGAATGGTGACACAGCAGCTGAGTCTGGGGATCCCGCTCACACCTTCCCAGCAGGATGTGCAGAAAGCCCTGGCAAACCTCAAAGAGCTCCAAACCACCAGGTCTGGCCAATGCTGTGAGCTTCCCGAGAGGGAGCTTAGGCCCACAGTGACATTTAGGCTGACTCTTTAGGTCCAGCCTACCTGGAAATCTTTAATTTCACATGTCAGTGAAAGCAGAAGGGAAACTTTTGCTCACTGTAGGCTCTCTTGGAGCATTACCAATGTGCAGTGAGCACATAAAAAGCATTCTGTGTTCTAGTGTGTGTTCCAGACCAATGGCAATGAGATCCCAGAGATTTAGATGAACCTTTCAGGAGACAGGGCAGTCACCTTGGTACAGGAAAGAGCACAGCAAGATAAACAGCAGCCAGAACACTGTGCCGAGAGCACAGCGGATAACCAGGACTGAGAAACAACTCAAGTCAAGTGCTCATCCTAGAGCAGCTGAGAGATTTTTAAAAGCCAGAAACTCCCCCAGCTTGGTACGTAATGGTGTCAGGTATGCAGTAGGGCATGGGAGGCATTTGTTTAGAACCTGGAGGTGCTATTTAGAGAGAATGAAAAGTAAATAGTGAGGTATGATGAATTTCTGTAGTTTATCTTGAACAGGGCCAGAAAGAGTAGTGTGAGTTGTAAGAGATCAGACTAGTCAGTGAGGTTTTTATATGAGCAGAGAACAGTGTAGGACACAGGAACGTGGCTCACACCTCACGAAGAAGAAAAATCAGAGCTAGAAACTGAGAAACAAATTAAATGACTGCACAGAAAGAGGGAGAGGAGCAGGGAAAGCTGCAGGCAGGTGAAGGGTCTCACTGCAGGGTCCAGGAACATCTTGAGGCTGCGCTAGACCAGTCATTCCCTGTCATAGTACAAAGAAGTTGCAGAGTGGGTAGCTGGGCACAGCATTCCAGAGCCTACCTGCACCTGGGGCTTTCCTGTGGCTGTAGGTACAACCAGAGCCACGTGGGCTCCTTTCCTTTGGGCTACAGGACCGTTTTCACACAGGAAGGTTTTTCACAGGATGGACCAGCCACACAACTCCTGATCTTCTGCTGCACATCCCAACTACCCTGCCTTTCTCCGAGCCCAACAGAGACTGTGTGGGCAGCTGGGCATGACGAAGAGTTGTGCAGGCAGGAGCAAAGCTCTGTGAAGGAATGGGGAGCAAGGGGAGTGAGGGGAAAGCAGCAGCCAGCCACCAGTTCAGCAAAGGGAACACAGGAGGAAGCGGAGAAGTGGGGAAATTTGGGAGAAAGACAGACAGAAAGAGCAGACAAGGGACTTTTCCAATGTACCTGCAGAGAAGGGATCAAGTGGCCACTGACAGAGAACAGAAACAGCAAAATGGCTGCTGCTACACAGTGCTGCAAAGCATTCCATGGTACAGATCCAGGGAACAAAGAGAGTGGGTCTGACCTGGGAACACTGGAGAGGACCTGTGACAAAGGCCTAGAGTGACAGGACAAAGGAGAATGGCTCCACATTGACAGACGGCAGTGTTAGATGGGATATTAGGAAGAAAGTCTTGCCTGTGAGGGTTGTGAGGCATTGGCCATTCTGTGTTTTCTCCAAAAAAACCTCTTGGAGGAAGGCAAAAAATTTTTAGTTGTCTCCATGAGATGGAACCTGAAGGATAGCAATGGCCTCAGTGCAGAGCCCAAATGCCAGATGAAGCTCAAGGTCAGTGTTGGAATAACAGATCTCTCAGTCAAACACCACTAATCACTGCAGAGCCCAGCAAACAGCAGGACCCAACACCAGCCTTTAACAGGTACAGCACAAAAAAAAGAGTATGGTGTGGGTCAGATAAACTGCTCTTGGGAACACCTGAACCACCACTGTGACCTGCAGCTGTTAACAGATACAAATCCCCTCTAACATGCTCTGGTCTATCCCTTACTAGCTCCAACCCTTCCAGCCCCATGGTGGGTGCCAAGAAAGGACTGTTGTGGTTTAACCCCAGATGGCAACTAAGCACCACCCAGCCACTTGCCCACCTCTTGTGGAACTGGGGAGCAGATTGGAAGAGTAAAAGGCAGGAAGCCCTTGAGTTGAGAGAAGTTTAAAACAATAACAGTAATAATAATTTTTAAAAAATAGTGAAAAGGAAAATAGCAAAGAGAGAGAAATAAACCTGAAGACAGACAAGCAATGCCAGATATGTGTCAATGAAGATGCGTTATTAAAAGAAAGGCTAAAGCACAAGTAGACAGCAATAGAGACTGATCAAACGCATCCCCCTGCCTCAAGGGGCAGAGTGCCCAAATATCATTCTCCAGAATCTGGGGGCAGGAAGGCCAGAGCACCCAAAAAAGCAGCTGGGGAAGGCAAAAAAACTGGCCTAGCAGCATCTTTCAAGCACTGGAAGGCTTGTCCACAAGGGGGAAACATAAAAGAAAAACTGATGAATGAAATGGAAAATGCTAATATGTAAAAAACCCCCCAAACTCACCCTTTTTCAAATAACACAGTAATAAAAACTTTTCCCAACCCATCTGGAGCAGGAAGCTTACTGGAGAGTTTCGGGCTGAGAGATGAGCAAAGTATAAAAGAGAAGCTAAATTCAGTTTTTGCACTGGCAGCTAATAAAGCTTAGCAAGGTCCCCACCCAAAAACTTACTCTTACATGGGAGAGATCTGAGAAATTGTTTCAAACTGAAGAACTAACACATCAATAAAATCACACTACAGCAGGGATGGGCAAAAGCTGTTCTAAGTCAGATTCAACTATATCCATATCCTTCCTGATACGGTTTGTCTAGGAAGAGCTGTAGAGATTCAATCACTAGGAATCTAAAACATGAGTTAGAAACTCATGCCAGTGCTTTGTCATTCCATGCCTTTCCCTCATGTCTATCTTGAATCTCCCCTATTGGATTTAAGAATCCTAAACACAATACTTCATGTCCTACACTAACAGGAACGTCATGAGTGTCCAAAGTCTCTCTAAAACCCAACACATGGAATAAGACCTTGGCAGCTGAGAAACCAACACACTGAGCTCAGAGGAGAACAGGTGGTTTGATACTATTCATTCTTGACCCATTTTTGGTAGATGCTCCTTATCTATATTTTTGCCTGACACACACAAATAGTTCATGAGGTGAGTAGCTCCTGACCCCTACATCCCATTTCCTTGTCATTCTCTGCCTCTCAGCACCAACCCATCATCCCCACATTCTCAAAGATACCCCCTTCAGGACATCAGTGACTGTTACACATGGGTCTCTGCACACTCTAAGATGAAGTTCAGGAAAAAAATAACTTCAGAACATGAAATACATTCTTCAGACTGAAATGACAGCTTTGGAAGAGCTACTTGCTATATACACAGCAGTGACAGTCACAAACTGGCCACTGTATTATAGAGCCAATGAACAGGAGGAAACAAGCAGCTTAGTTCATCTACTCCACAGAGATTTTCAAAGAGCTTTCAAATAAATCATCAAATGTTTTCCATACTAAGCTGCCACAAGAAAAGCAGGGAGGTTGGATAGGAGCAGTTTTCAGAATGGAGGATGGCCACTGGGAGAGCTCCTTGAAAAGCTATGTTGTTCAACATCTACATAAATTAGCAGGAAAAGAGGTCAGTAAAACATGATGGATCACTCAGGATGATCAAAATTAAAATAATTTGCAAGATTTAACAGCAGGATCTTGAGCTCTTACATGATATTGGCAGAGGAAATTCTGTAATAATATTAGCAATAATATTTAATAGCAATATTCAGTCATACAAGCAGAGACAAACCTAGGACTCCTCTGACTGGAAAAAAAGACATGGAGTCCAAAATAGTAAAAGTGAAAAGTACTACCAGAGTTATTATTCACTCATTTCTTGTGTCATGGATACTGAAGTGAAATTATCAGGCAGCAGATTTAACCATACCTTTTCCAAATAATGATTCTATGCAAATGCACAGCACAAACAATCACCAAACATAGAAACCATCTTAAAACGCAATTAGACAAATTTGTGAAGTTAGTTCATCCAGAAGACTCCAGCATGTCTCTAGGATGGAATGGCTGCAATCTCCAGTTTAAGGAACCCTTACGTGGGGAATGGATCTGCCTGTTTTGATTTCCACTCTTTCCTTGGGCAACCACCAGAACACACTGCCTACAGTCAATCTCAGGTCATTTTTCTTACCACTTTTTCATCTGTGACTCTCCTGCCCAGCTTATCCACCACAAAAACAGTCATTCTCAAAAGGTACAAAAAATGGAATACAAATCTGATTTCAATTTCAGATCAAACCCTGACCTTCCTTCTAGGACCCCTAAGAGTTTCAGAACCTCTGATGGGAAGCATTTTCTTTGATAAATACCATCAACGAAGAGCAGAATTCCTAACAATAGATGGATGCCCCAGCAGCCACGGACAGCCCAGAGGGGTCACACTGAAGGACAGGACAGAGCAAAGTGGACGCAGTTACCTCCGTGTCCATCGTAGACAGAGAACATGGCTGTTTCACTGTCCAGCTCGGGAATGCAGTTGTGGGCATCCTGAAAGAGAGAGCAAAGGTCTGGAATGACAGGGATTGCATTAAACCCACAGAAAATCATAGAACCATGGATTTGTTTGGGTTGGAAAAGCCCTCTGAGACCACTGAGTCCAACCATTGCCCCAACACTGCCAACCCAAAGTGCTGTTCCATGCCCCCAAGTGCCACATCCACGCAGCTTTTAAATCCCTCTAGGGATGGAGACTCCACCCCTGCCCTGGCCAGCCTGTGCCAGGGCTGGACAAACCTTTCCATGAAGAAATTGCTCACAATAGTCAGCCTGAACCTGCCCTGGCACAGCTTGAGGCTGTTTCCTCTTCTGCCATCTGTTGTTTCCTGGGAGACAAGTGTGACCTGGCTGCACCCTCCTGTCAAGGAGTTGTAGAGAGCAAGAAGGTCCCCCTGACCCTCCTTTTCTCCAGGCTGAGCCCGCCTCAACTCCCTCAGCCACTCCTCATCAGCCTCATGCTCCAGACCCTTCCCCAGCTCCATTCCCATCTCTGGACAAAGCACAAAGGTCAACAACACAAGCCATGTACACTGCACAGCCCTTCTCTCCATAAGGTCTCTGTGGAACAGCCAGCTTTGATGAAGGCACCCCTGTGATTTTACAGCCAAGAGCCTGAACTCCTTCTCCTACGGGCAAGCAAACCCACCTTGGCTATTGCAGCGCAGAGCCTGGAACAGATGGCCAGGCTGAACCTTTCTCCTAAGCCCTTCTCCTGCCCAGCTATCTTCCTGACATTCCTTCAAGTCTAGCCCTCACTCATCACCTCACCACCTGACACATCCCACACACTTGTGTTCAGGAAGAACACGTATCCTGCGGTATGTTCAACAATGTGATCTTTTCTGTGGTTCATCACCTTAAATGTGCTACAATTGCCCCAAAACACTGTGCTTACTCCAAGACAGCAGGCTCAAATATCTGGATGTGTCCATGCTGCCAGCAATATTCCAAAATTTACACACACACAGAACTAGACCACAGCTGAGCAACCACTGAGCTCTACTGCTTTTTTTTTTGTATGATTCCTTGGATAAGGTCTCTTCGCTCTCTAGAGTTCCAGCATCTTGTAGAAGAGAACTTTATTCCTCGCTCAGGAAACCAGGAACAGAGAGGTTCTGGGTTTATGTAGCGCTCACTGCAGTGGAACTGCTGGCACTGGGATGAAAAGAGCTTCTGAACAGGCAAGTGACCATCTGAGTTCAAAACAAGTAATGACTGAATGGTAATGCAAGAAATTTCCCCAGCCCTCACTGGAGAGAGCAAATGAAAACGGAGACAAACCAAAAAGCAGCATTTTAGTGCTCACTCTTCTGAGCATTCACAGAGGCCAGTGAGACAGTGAACTCCCAACACAGTAACTGGGATAAGTCCCAGGTGACCAAACAGCAGTGTAATTAAAGAGATGCAAATGCTGCAGGGCTGCGGGCTGGGCTGGAGGAAACCCAGCACTGGCACCAAAAATGGTCTGTATTGCCCTTGCTGAGCCCCCACTGCAGCCTGTCCTGATCTGTCCCCTCACTGAGCCCCGACCCCAAGGGGGCGGATGGGCACGACCGGCACATGCAGGCGGGAGGGCTCAGCTCTCACACTGCATGGGGCTTGCTCTGCCCTGCTCCAAGCACGAGTGCTGGTGGCTCTGCACACAGGGCAAAGCCAGGTCCTGCCACTGCCAACGCCACGAGCAGAGCAGCGAAACCACCACGTGCTGCCAGTTACCAGCCTCCAGCCCAGCCCTGGTCAGTGAGTTGCAGTGACTGTCCTCTCAGCGACTGTGATGTTGTGCGCTCAAAGAGTTCACAGAGGTTCCAAAAGTCCACTCCCTGCTATCCAGCCTTCTGGGATCGCTCACTCTCCCCAGTCACCTATAGCAGTGGTGAAAAACAGTGTGTCTGAAACAGCAAACATCCAATTCAGTTGAAATGAGTAAGCAAATTAATAAATTAACCTGAGAGTTAACTTAACAAATCTCCGTATTTTGAACCAAACTCTTGCGGTTTTTGAAGCAAGGGCTTTTGTTCTGAGCCTGGGAGAGGAATGAAGCTGCAAACTGGGGTTGTTGGTGTCTCACTGTGGGGGTACAGTCAAAACAGGAGCAAAGAGTTTGGAGAAGCCCCATCCAACCACATCCCGTGCCTCCCGCTACATCCCAGAGCACTCCTCCGGACCGTAAAACTGACTTTAGCCCTTTTCTTTGTTGCTTCTAGTACCTAATGCAATTTTTATTTTTGTATCCTTATCCTTTGGGTCCCTCATCTGCCCCAAACATTTCCTTACTCCCAAAGCAACCTCTCTGGACTAAGTTACAGTATTTCTTCAGAGCCCTGTACATCCATCTCACTTGAAGGCTCTTAAAACCCAAGTACAAGGTGACAAAAATTACACCCAAAATACCTGTGTCTTACCACGTGCACACTGACTGGCTTCACCAGCACACACAGAACCACAGCATTAAGCACAAGCATTTGCTCAGAACTTTCTCCAAGCCTTGCAGAAGAGCAAAAGTGCAATTGAACATGAAGACAACGAAAAAACAAAACAAGACAAGACAGAGAGCAGAATACAGAGTGGTGAAATGCAACAAAATGGACTGCTCAGCTGTGTGCAAAACACACATTTCTCTCCCACCAGGCTCAGAAACAATCTGCAGCAGGTTCAGCTCCTGCCATCTGCTTGTTTCTTGGGATAACTCAACTAAATCGTGTCCATACTGGCGGCCTCAGTGCTGCTTCTGCCAGCAGGGATAAGCCAGAGATGTTGGGTAGTGCAGAACCCACATCTGCAGCTTCGGGCCTCGCTCATCCTCTGCAAAGGTACCAGTGACAGCCCTCAAGTGAGTGAGGTTAGAGCCATGTCCCACCTGTGGGAGGGCTGAGTGAGCCCACCAGCACTATAAATCAGGGCCATTCTGCTCTCCCTCATCCCAGGCTGGCTCCTTAACGCATCCCAGCTCTGTGCAAAGGGATGCCAGAGCCATGCCTGCATTTAGCCACTTACACGCACGTTAATCGCCTTTGAGATTACACTCAGTGCTCCGGGAGCGTCCCTGTGCCATCAGCCCCCCCTCCATGGGTGACTGGGAAGGACCAGCTCAGACACTGTCAGCCAGCTCGGCACACACATGCTGAGCGTATCTCAGGAGCACAAGCACCAATTCTGCCTCTTCTACCCTCAGAGCCCAGGGTTTCACACACAGAAAGGAGGAAACACCTCTCGTCACTGGTTTGTCACCTGTACAACTGCTGTCCCACTCCAAGAAGTGGTGAAGTGTCTGGCAAAATGGCTCATGAACCTATATCAGCAAAAATTTAACATCTGACAGCCTGAACGGGACAATCAAACCAGCCACAGGGCTATGAAGCAGACACAGAGATGCACCTGTGGTGGCTGCAGGGACAAGGATTAATCCTTACCGAATTCAGCTGTTTGCTGGCTGCCCAGAAGGGAAAACAAAACAGCACAATTACTGCTACTCACAGAGGGTCTGAAGTTGACAGAGCTGCAGGGCCAGCAGCCCCACACTGCCCTCACACCAACCAAGAGCTTTAAGAGCAGTTCCTGCAGCCTCCCGCACTGGGGGAATGTGGGCAAACACCTGGATCCCCAGCCAGGTGTGCATCTGGTGGTAGCTCATCTGCCCACAGCGAGCCCAGCAAAGCCGGGACGGGCAACAGGAGAGTAGCCAAGAGAATTCTTCCTACAAATTTTCCTATAAACGAATAAAAACAAGGAGGAAGCACAGCAAGACACCGACACTTCATTTCAGGGGAGAAAAGCAGGCATTTTCCCTGAGAATGTCCTGACTGCTTTCACTCAGCACTTCGCCCCAAGCACCAAACGCTCCTTCCTTCGCGTTTTACCCCAAATGCCTCATTTCTCGCAGAGGTTTATCCAGCCGCACGTGTCCCCCAGGACACGGGGGGACTCTCCCCATAGGAGCCAGAACACGCGGCTGCCGTGTGGAATTCGGGAAGGGCCAGGGCGGCACCGGGAGAGGCAAAATGCCCCTCCCGGCCTCGGGAGGGAGGGGGTGACCGAGAGCCCCCGGACCTCCTCGCCATTCGGCGCCGTCGGGGCCTGTCGGCGCAGGACTCCGAGGAGTGCCGGCTGTGAATGCCGCCGCCCCGCCAGCCTCACCCCCTCACCTCCATGGAGACGCGCCATCCCTGCATGGCGCTGAATCCGAAGTGCAGCGGGCGCGGCCCGAGCCCGGCGCCGTCCCCGGAGCTCTTCACCGTGTTGGGCTGCGACAAGTAGGCGCCCATTGCGGCCGCGGCGGCCTCGGTCGGCGGCGACCGGACCGGACCGGGGGGCGCGGGCGGAGTGCGGGGGCGGCGGGACCTCGCACCGGCGGGCGGCGACCGGAAGTCGCGCGGCCGGAAGCTCGGCGGCCGGAAGCGCCGACCATAGAGGCGCGGCCAGAGCGGCACCACGGCCCGCTCCGCCCCGGGACTACCTACACGGCCCGCCGGTGGCTTCGACCTGCCCTGGGGCTCCTCCGGGGGAACAGCGGACTTAGGACCGGCGATGCTGCCGCCGGCCAGTGCCGCAGACGGCCGGTCGCACAGCTAAAGCTGCGCACGCTCGCAGCTACCACTGTTATTGCCCTGCCCCTCTACATGAGGGGCCCTTGCGCACACCGCGCCTTATATAGGCTCAGTTACGCCCACCGACCAATCACCGACCCTGGGG
>VZTE01001478.1:41357-52780 GCA_013397775.1 Eulacestoma nigropectus
CCCAGCAGCGGCTCCGACCCCAAGCCGGAACCCGCCTCGTCTGGCCCGGGGATGACCTCGGTGTCTGCGCCGGTGACTTCCGCGGCGCCCCCAGAGGAGGAGGAGGAGGAGAGCGAGGACGAGTCCGAGATCCTGGAGGAGTCGCCGTGCGGCCGCTGGCAGAAGCGGCGCGAGGAGGTCAGTGCCGGGGGCCGGTTCCCGGAGCTGGACTACGGGGGAGCCCGGGCGTGGCCCAGGCGGCCGCTTGTCCCGCCTCCTGCCCGCTTCCTCCTGCCACCTGTCCCCGGGATAACCGGGCCCCGGAGTGGGGGTCCGTCACGCTCCCGGGAGGCAGGGAGGTGGGTGGCCCTTCGCCAGCCGCAGGGCTGCCATTCCTCGGGCCCGGAGCGTCTCGGCTGGAGCGCAGCCATTGATGTCTTCCCCTGCCGCAGGCCGGTGTCACGGCCAGCTGTTGCTGGTGTGGAGTAGGGAGTGGCTCCGGCACTCCCGGTGTGCATCGCGTTTCATAGATCTTTCGCTCGGGGAGTGGTAAAGAGGAATGACTGGATAGTTCTTGGTGTTCACTGGGGAGTGTGTATGGTACCTGCTGCCGAGGTGGCCAGTTACTTGGGCCAGTTACCCGGTCTCATCAGCTTTTGAATCCTCACTTTTGGTTTGCTTTGTCGTCTGCAATCGGGATAAAGCACATCAGCTCACACAGGCTTCTTTCTTGGCCTATCCTACCCGAACCCACTGCTCAGCACTGTGTGTGCTGGCAGTGTACTGTGGAAAGGCACAAGGAGATTAGATCATGTTGTTTGGGACATAGCCTTTTTTCCGCTCGTTGCTGGGCTCTGTTTTTCTTCCTGGGGGCTGTCTGCACAAACTGGTTTCTGCTCTGTGCTGGCACAGTGCCCCTGCCCTAGCTGGGCAGGCTGTGCAGCCCTGGCAGGTGCTGACAGTCAGGCAATGTGCTCGCTCCAGCTCTGCGGCACAAGTGCTGATGGGGCTTTTCTCAGCCAAGTCAGGGGCTGAGCACAGGGATTTGTCTGCTTTGTCCACCACTGCAGAAAGGGCAGTGCAAACCCCGGTGGTGGTGAGAGGGTAATTTGTTCTGATGTAAATTTGGAGGTCAAAGTAAGGTCAGGGATTCCCCGCAGTTCTTCACCTTTGCTTGCTGAGAGCTGTCATGGTTTGGGTTAATGTGAGCCTAACGCTGTCATGGTGTGGTCAGAATGTGCCTTTTCTGGCGAGGCTCTGCAGATTGGTTACAAATGTAGCTTTAACATTTAAAAAAAAAGTTTCCATTTTTCCCTTTTTTAAAAGTGTGAAGCTCTGGTTCTGTCCTTTATAATATATTCCATACCTGAAGTGCTTTATCTCTTGCTCTGCACTGAAGGGGCACATGCTGGAGAACAAAGCTGGTTTGTTTGTGTTGTTTTTTCAGTGTGTTTTATTTAGTACTGATCATTTTGACACAAAGAGACACAGGAGTTTCTGTGCTCTCCTACACGACAAGTAAGATTTGGGAATCTCTAGTGTTTTCTTTGGATTTCAGTTCCCCCTCAGCAGACAAATTAAGGCCCAGACGCAAGAAATTCATTGAAATTTTGTCGTGGCTAAATGAATTTCTTATGGCTTCAGGCTGCCTCTGTAGAGGTCAGAGCTCTGCTTTGCTACCACAGGTTGAGGGATGGGCATTGGGGCCACAGAACACATTGCTGAGTGATCTGGGTGAGCTCGAGGCTGCTGCTGCTGCTGAAGCCTTCACTCATCAAGGCTGCACAGATTTTTGTCTGACTGGGAGCGGCCTCAGCTGCAGCTGTGACCCTGCAGTGAAATTCTGGTGTGTTTCTGGATTTCACATGTGAATTCGTGACTCAGTTAGCCCCCAGCTTGTGGAGAGGCTTTTGTTCCCTGAACTGCATGACATCAGACTCTGATCTGCTCTCTGTAGTAAACTCTCTCACTGCAGATGTCGTAACATGAAATTTATTTGGAATAACAACTTTGCTTTCTGAGCATCCCAGAGCAGAGTGGCCTTTTACCTGGGGAGGTGTGACAGCTCAGTCTGCGTTGGTTATTCCTGTCAGTGCAGTGTGTGTGAACAGGCTCTTACTCGCTGCCCCTCGCAGGGAGATGGTGTTACTCTGTGGAAAAAGCATTTGCCGACCCTTCCCTGGTGATGCAATGCCGATCTTTTATTATGGCAGTATCTCCTGGGTGTTGGATTAGGTGGCACCGTGGAAGCCATGAGACATGATAAATCTGGAGAGGAATGGATGCACATGGTTGCGGAGTGAGACAGTATGTTCTGCCTGTGCTCTGGTACTTCCTGTGTGTGACGTTCTTCCCTGCTTGCTCCGAGTGCCGTGCTCGGGTGTAGGTTTTGAAATGGGATGGCCTCGCTTTTTTTCAAGAAAAGATACTGTTTTACCATCCGTGAGTGACGAACTCGCTGCAGCAGAGGTGGGGCTGTGCAGACAGTGCAGAGAGGGCCCGTGAGCAGGGAGGAGCGGGCTGGCTGTGAGCCGGGGATGTCGGTGCCTATTTACCGAAACGAGCAGATTTCAGCGGGACGGTGCCCGCGCCGCCCGGTCCCGGAACGGTCGTGGGGCGGCAGGACGGCCTGCGCTGGCCGTGCCGTTCGCGCACGCCCTGGCCGCCTGCTCCCGATTCGGGGGAAGCGGCCTCAGGCCCTCCCTAGCGCCCCGCGGCCCGACCGAGACCGGGACCCGAACCGGGACCGGGACCGGGACAAGAACCAGGGCCGGTCCCGGGGCGGGGCCTGCGGTTCTGCCTCGCCAACCAATGGCAGGCGGCGCGGAGCGTTACATCACCGCCGGCGGCTTCCATTGGCTGCGGCCCGCTCTGGCCGCGCCCCGGGGCGGCCGCACCCTCGGGGCGGGGGCGGGGCCCGGGAAGGGCCCTGCAGGCGCCGTTCCGGCCGAGCCGCCCGGCGGCGGCTGCTGAAGGGGAGATTCGGTCCCAGCTTAGCTTCGGCCGCCTGGGCTGGACCGTGTCCACTAACGGAAATACATCGGTTCACAAGGGGAAGTGGTGCTGGGCACAAGTCTGAGCGGGGAGAGGAGCGGGTGGAGCGCAGCCCTGCAGAAAGGGACCAAAGGGACCTGGGTGCTGGTCGGCAGCATCTCGGCTGGAGCGAGCGTGTGCCCTGGCACCCGGAGGACAAAGCCCGTCCAGGCGGGAGCAGGATGGGAGGGCACAGAACCCCATCCCGGGGCAATTACACACAGCAGAACCAGATGTTCATGAGAGGGGATTGTCCCACTATAGGTCTTCTCCCTGGGATCCAGGGCCAGGACACCAGGGAGTGGCTCCAAGCTCCATCTGGGGAGGCTCAGGCTGGACAAGAGGGAGCATTTCCTTACTGAGAGGGTCACACCTGCCCCAGGCTTCCTGGAAAGGAGGTTGGTGCCCCGGGCCTGTCTGTGTTTGAGGCGTTTGGACAATACCCAACATGCTGTGACACGGGCCAGCCCCGATGGGGTTGAGCAGTGGAACTAGGGAATCTGTGGAGGTCCCTTCCAGCTGGCTGTTCTGTATTCTGTATTCTATTCCTGCTCAAACTTTAGATGTAAAAAAGGATTGAGTGTTGAGTTTATTGATTGTAATTGTTCCTAGAAACAGGGAGCTTCTGTAGTGCAAAGAGTGTAATTCTTGTGGAAGTTCAGAGTAGTTTTATTAGAATCTAATACTTCTGTGACATTTTAAACTAAGAACCCTTTTTAACAAAATGGAAAATGCTTACGTTCCCCAAATTCCATTTTTTTGTGGAACACTGAGCTGTACCTGTGGTTCCTGCAGTGTTGTGGACTGTGCTGCTTCCCTCCCAGAGTTGAATCTGGCTCTGGAGTTGTGCCCACGTCCCTGGTTGCTCTCCTGACCAGCAAACAGGTGAGGCTTTACAGGGTATCTTGTCCCATGGCTGAGGGACAGGTTGGTCTCCCATTCTGTGCTCGCCTGGCTCCCTTCTGGTTGCTCTCCCTGATGAATCAACCCCTCTCTTTCTGCTGTCCTGCAGTAACACTCCATTTCCTTCTTGCAGGCAGCATGCATGCATAACTTACTTCTCTTGGGTTGTCCAAGTATCTCGAGAATTATCTGCTGTGCCTCCTAGGAATAGAAACTTCCTAATGGAGCAGGATTGCAGCACCACATTAGCAGGTCCGGTTTAGCCTCCTGAAGCGGGCTAGTGGTGAACCTGAAACAGAGCTTCTTGCCTGCTGTCCCTGGAAGCTACATGGATGGCACATAACATAACTGTAGTAAAAGTTGTGCTCTGCTGCAGCAGAATCTTTATTTTCAGCCCAGTGTTATGGTGTTTGGCTTGGCAAGCTCTTGTGAGTAGGAGAGGCTCAACCCTTCCCAGATGGGGATGTCCTTGGGTTTGCCGTGTGTGATAGCTGTCTGTTGACCAGGTTTCTTCATGTACCTTTTCTGGGGAGGAAAACACTGTGTGACTGTGTAAGCTAAGACTTTATAAGAAGTATTTTGTTGACATCTTTGCAGTATACTTTACTAAGAAGGAATCTGTGTCATGCTGTCAGTGTGGGCACAAGCAGGTCCCCTTTTGGGGCTGTGTGTGACCGTGTCTGTCAAGGTGAAGAGGGCAAAGGCCCGACAGGCCTGGGTGGGCCTGGCTGCCTCTTCTGTAGGCTCATCGCGAGGGTGGTGCTGCTCTCATCAAGTGCTGCTGCGCTCTCCAGCGCCGGAGACTGCGAGAATGTGAAGCCTGGCACTTAGAGCAGAAGAGGGAGAAAACGGGAGAATGAGCACTGGTCTCTGCTTAAATACCTTTGCCCTTTCCCACAGAATATGCCAGGCTGCTCAAGAGCAGTGGAGGAACCTTGTGCTGTTCTTGCAGCTCTGCTCGTGCCCTGTCTGTCGTCTCGAAACTCGTCCCAGTGCTGATCATGCTGTCCTGTGCCGATGGCAGGCACAGGGGTTGTGCATCTGTCCCACAGATCCTGAAGTGTTGAGGGGGATTTTTGAGGTGGCTGAAGGTGACGTTTCAGTTCCTGATAGCCATCAGTGACCTTGTGGCTGATTGTTGTTCTGTGGCCAGTGTGTTACTAACTCATTTGCAACTCAGCTGTTGGACTTTCCCCTGCTGCACTTTCCATGTTCTGCCCCACTTCAGTGACTGCTGAGATCAAGAGGTTTATTTCTGCCTTATCTCTGAGCACACGCCTCATGTGTCAGTGTGGCTGAGCATGCAGTGGTTGCCATGTTGAAAAATTCTTGTTTTTCCGTCTGGGATTTTTCACTGTCAGGTAGCTAGATGAAAGCTACAGCCCTTCACACCTTCCCTTACAATGGTGTGCAGACTATGACAGGGTGATGGATGGAGTTCCGTGTGGCCCTGGGTGTCAGGACAGGAGCAGAACTCAGGGAGCAGAGTTTGAGACAGTATGCACCTGTGCATGTGAGTCCAGTCTTGCTATTCTTCACTGGATACTGGAAGTTCAGAAAATTAATTTAGGCAGCACACTGCCATTAGTTTGGTTTTCTTTTTTCTATGGAAGATCTGTCTGTTGTTTGGATTGGCACTTCCCAGCTGTTGATAGCTGGATGTTACAGTTCGATTTCAGTGCTCAGGCTTACAGATGCTCTCAATCTATGCTGGAACTATCTAATGTTAAGAAAAGAGCTGTGGTTCCTGAGGACCTGAACTCAGAGAGACGGGAAGTGAAACACTGGGTCTGCTGCATCTTTATCTCTTTGTTGTCTTCTCACTTCTAGGGGGAGTCTCAGTTGCTTGAATCATTTTTCAACTGAAGGCACTTGGTGGCTTTTGTACTTCTAGATTTACATTTCTTCAAGGAGACAGAATGCGGGATTCTTGGAGAAAAAACGCCAACAGTCTGAGTGTTTGGATTCTGGGATGCTGGAGCCTGATTTTCTCAGCCTCTGTTGTGACTGGAAAGAAACTTGCTGAGGTAGTAAAAGATAAGCGCCGTTCTCCAAGCAAGCTGGTGCTTAGAGGGCTGCCAGCTCCCTGACAGGCTTTGACAATGGATCTAGTTTTTTTCTGGTTGGTAGAGAAAATTGATGCCATGCTGTAGTTTTTATAGTGTTCCTTGACCATAGGGAAGGTATTAAGAAGGGAGTATGTGAAGCCTTTTAACATTTTTATTGGCTCATGCCGGGGCTTCCTGAAAGAAATGAACCCTTGGGATGTGCCAGAATGAGCTGAGGGGCACTTCTGGGTGTAGAGGGGACTGAGCTTTTGTCACAGCCCCGTTCTGTCCTTGCTCACAGGCTGTGACGGACAGCTGGCACTCACTCCTTGCAGCAGTGGCTGGAGCAGGGGTGGCTGGTTGCTGCTCTCCCAGCGCTCCTGAGAGGCTGGAGGTGCTGGTCGCACTCTGGCTGCCTGCGACCGAGGGATGGAGTTCTCTCTGCATTCCTTACAGAACTCTTCTAAAAGTACCGTGGTCTGTGCAGCAGCACCAGAGCCTTCCCTTGTCAGCCCTCTGCCTTGGGAAGCCCAGGCAGCAATCGTGGTATCCTGACAGCTGCCACAGGTTTGGTGGAGCTTAGGCTTGGGAAGAGGCTTCCTGCTGGGCCAGCAGAGGGGAGAGGCTCTGTGCTGGCTCTGACTCCAGAACCTGCCTGTGGGAGGCTGCATGGCAAATCCTGGTGGACAGAGGCACAGCCAGACGAAGGTTAGCCATGGAAGCATGGTGATTTTCAAGTATCCCATGGTAACATGGATGACAGGAATAGCTGTATCCTGTTTCTCTTTATCAGTGCTCGGGAAAAATCCCATTTCAGGTGTCTAGTACCTGTTTCTCAGGCCCTCTGTCTCTGCAAAATCCGACCCCAAGACCTCTTGTCCCAACTTTCTGTCTAGTCTGGAGTGAAGTTTGCTTGCAGTTGTGTGTGCTTGCCTGTGCACATACACTGAGATTGAGAAGCACAGTGGCACAGAAAATAGTTTGAAAAATAGTTTAACAAAAAGACAGTACAGATGATGGTGACCAGGCTCAGGGCTTAGCTTGAGACTCGTCTTGATCATTTTTTTTCCACCCTTTGGAACTTCCCTCAAACATCTCATGAATAGTGTACCCAAATACTCTTATTCCATCTCAAAATTACCCATAATCTCACCTTGCAGCCATTTTTACTTCCAACAGCTTCTGGCAGTCAGCTTTGCAATCTATATATATGTGTGTCAAGATCAGGTGTTCCTCGTCCTCTTTAAAATACAATGTTTGCTCACTTCATTGCCTGCTTTCTCCAGTATTATCAGAAAACATGAAATAATCACTTTTCGTTAGTGTTTCATGTGGCTTTGGGGATTGTTTCCAAGGATGGTACTTCCACAGTATTTTTATTGCAATTTTTATTGCACTTTCTGTTCAGTGTACTGATCTTTCAACCCCTCCTGTGTGATCGATGTTATTCAGAGTTACCTGCAGTGATTTGAAGATCTCTTTGCCAAGTGAAAGTATCACAGAAGAACAGGGTGGGCTATAGCAGACTGGGAGTAGCTCACATGGAGTTTATCCTGTCTGGTTTTCCCTCTCTCCTTGGAGTTTCGCACTGCTGGCACTCATCTGAACTTACTGCCCCAGTGCAGTTACCAGAACCTTCCTGATGAACTTCTGTCTAAATGGGCTTATTTATAGATACTGGGTTTTCTTCCACACTCCCTTATTTATTTTGCTATGCTGTTTCTGTTTCCCTTTGGGAGTTAGGGATGAAGAATCATTGCCTCTTCCTCCTTCCATAGACCAGCTTGGTATGATTGAGCTCTTGGACTCCACTGGATCGCTCATTTGTTTTGAAGCACCAAGTGAAACTGAGCATTCATCCCTTTGGTCTTGCATTAGGCAATTTATATTCATTTCTGGTATCCATTAAATAGATGGAATGATGCCTGTCTCCCTGTAGGATACTCGGCACTGGTGGGGCTGCACCTCAAATTCTGGGGTCAATTCTGGGCCCCTCCTGACAAGAGAGACATTGAGGGACTGGAGTGTGTCCAGGGAAGAGAACAGAGCTGGGGAAGGGGCTGGAGCACCAGGAGCAGCTGAGGGAGCTGGGGGCGGTTCAGCCTGGAGAAAAGAGAGCTCAGGGGGGATCTTCTCACTCCTTACAACTCCCTGACAGGAGGCTGCAGCCAGGTGAGGGTCGGGCTCCGCTCCCAGGGAGCAAGGGACAGGACAAATGGAAATGGCCTCAAGATGGGCCAGGGGAGGTTCAGGTTGGATATCAGAGAAAATTCCTTCCCTGAAAGATTTGTCCAGCCTTGGCACAGGCTGGCCAGGGCAGGGGTGGAGTCCCCATCCCTGAAGGAATTTAAAAGCTGTATGGATGTGGCACTTTGCGACATGGGTTAGGGGTGGCCTTGGTAGTGCTGAGGGAGTGGCTGGACTCAATGATCTGGGAGCACTTTTCCAATCTCAGTGACTGTATCCAGAGAAGTGCTGCTTCTGTTCAAAGCACCTTGACTCCTGTCACACTTTTGTGTTTCTGTAAACTGCTGATCTACTGCCTGGGGAGTCACCTGGCAGGAATTTGTAGTTAGGTCTGTCCTGCAGTGTGTTGTTTAGCCAGAACTGTCAGAGTGCTTTTGGAGAGGCTGGATGGCCACTGGGTGACAGCCTGTAGAATGGTGGTGTGACACAGGCAGTGTGACACCATGCAGTGGTTCAAAACTTGCCCCTTTCCTGCAGAGCAGATGCAGCTCTGGCTGGCAGAAGGGGCTGGGCTCCATGCAGGGTGTCCTGGCTCCCAGCAGGGCTCATCTGTGTGGGTCAGCACAGAGAAGGACCCACGGAGGTGACAGGGACACGTCCTGTCGGTGCCTAAAGGATGTGTCAGCTTTTGGCTTGGGTCTCAGCACAGCATCTCCTGAACTGATGCAGTGAAGTTACGAGCAAGGGCGAACTTCAACACATGGAGGACTTTTAACCCCGTCTTTAAATGGTCCAGATGTGTGCATTGAGTTAACAACTAACTTCTTGCTGATGTGTTGGTCTTGTTACTTGTTGCAGTGTGTCTGGAAAAACCAATTATTATATTTCTGATGGTCAGACTGTCTTTTCCTTACAGTTTAATTGCTGCATGAGGTGGTCTATACAGCTGTGGTAATAATCAATACCTTCCTTTCCTTGCCACTGTTAAATTACATTGGCTATTTTAATTTTCTTGCTGAATTAAAGCCTTTGAAGCATTTTACTACCATGACTACAGTTGCCAAGGCCAACGTGTCAGTTTAATTAAAACATGAAGTAGGATTGTTTCTTTGCTTTGTTGGATTTCTTTTCCCTTTGCCTGCAGTGGACCTGACATTCTGGATTAGCCTCAGATCCCAGAGAGCCCTTTTTGTTCAGTTTCTGTTCGTAAATTTACTGCTTTTTGTTTCCCCACAGCTCAAGGAGAAGCTGAGCTCCTCATGGCCCAGCTGCTGGCTCCAGTGGTCTCTTATCTCTAGTCCTGACCATTTGCCAGTTGGTTGGACAGAGCTTTCACCTTTCTCTGGCCTAAACAAGTGGTCAGGGAAACTGGTTAACATATTAATGCTACTCT
Source organism: Eulacestoma nigropectus (assembly GCA_013397775.1). Classification (NCBI taxonomy): domain Eukaryota; kingdom Metazoa; phylum Chordata; class Aves; order Passeriformes; genus Eulacestoma; species Eulacestoma nigropectus. The sequence continues at coordinate 50,901 of VZTE01001478.1, forward strand.
GAACCAGATCTGGGGCTTCTTGTGAGGGTCTGGCCTGGTGTGCTGCCACTCCCCAGGTCTTTTTCAATGTGCAGGTCCGTTCTGTGCTGATATTCTAGTTATTGTGGACTTCTCCCCAGTTTTTATACCTTTTTTTCCTAGGTTGTAAATCATCGCTGTCACTTGTGATTTAGGCTGTATTTATTTTTTGTTTAATTGACAGATCATGTGAACTACGGAATGTCTCTCCAAAAGTCTGTGTTCTTTCAGCAGATACACAGATGTTTGAGAGCTATAGAAAAAATACGCATTGGACAATGGAATAACCTTCCAAAGGGAAATTTAACTTCCAAACATTTTTTCCCTTAGAGCTGTTGTGCCACTCCACCCATACTCCTTTAAGTAATTAACTTGAAATTCTTCTTGAGTTTCCTTGCCTCCTATTTACACAGACTCAGAGCTGTGTTGGTACTTCTGTAGTGTGGAGCTGCTTCCTCTGCTGTGCTGCAGAAATTCAGGCTAAGCTGGGCTCAGGTCACTTCCTCCCTCAGAGTATAAAAGCTGCCTAGTCTGGAGGCTGTCTGGGACAAACACCAGAGTAATACATTATCTCAGTGCTTTCATGGGGGTTTAGGATTCTGCTTTGCCGAGCATGGAGAGGGATGTGGGATAGGAATTTGGCAAGCAGGAGGAATCTGCTGTTGCCTTTCAGTTGTCTCTCTGCATTTTTCCCCTTTTACTCTTCTCCCCAAGCTGTCGAATCTCCTGAGAAACAGAATTGCCATCGGTGATGTCAGCTGGGTTTGGTGTCTTGAGTCATATCTGGTGCTCTGGAATATTGCCTATGAGTCACGGAAATCATTTACACTTGAGGAGCTTGGCCAGGACTGGGAGATGTGACAAGTCCACAGCCCCAGCTGCATTATTGAGGCAGATTTTGAGTAGTCGCTAGTACTTGAGGACTTACTCAATCCAGTAAAGCTGGAGGCCTTTCAATAGAGGGCCTTTAACTGGACTCCGTGATTTAAATGTCTTTTCCAGCCTTGATGTTTCTGTGAACAGGCAGCAAGTGAGACAAAGGAAGAGAATCCAAAGGGATGCAGGGGCACTGGGTGGCTATTACCTTCTCCTTGCACTGCTTACACACACCTGCCCTTCTGCTGCCTCGGGCTTCTTCAAACTTCCCTGAAGTTAAAACTTTTGCCGTTCAGCTTTAGTCATTTTACTGGGCAGTTTTATGCTGCTGTCATCCCTAAGATGTTGCTTATTCTAAAATTTGAAGGAATACATGTTCTATCTTTAATTATTTTTTTCCTTTCTTTAATGATGAAACATAACAGGCCTGGCCTGTTGGTATCAGTGTGTGTGTGTGTATATATATATATGTATATGTGTGCGTGTGTATATATATATATGTATATATAAATATATAATCAAGTTTTTAAGATGAGTAGGAACATCTTCCTAAATGAAACCTCAGTCCTTTCACCCCTCAGTTATGTAGGTGGCTCAGGTGGAAGGAAGTGGGGTGGTTCATAGTCGGGTGTCACCTCCTATGATGGTTTTCCATAGTTATCCTCTGTAGCTCAGGCTCTCCTTATGTGATTATGGCCTGTATCCCTTATTCCTGCCTGTGCCACGCCTTGCAGCTGGTTGTGTCATACTCGTTTACTGCTCAGTTGCCAGAGAAGCCTGTATCATTCTGGTATTACTGTGCTTGGCATCATTCGCCACTGCAGTGTGTCACCTGCAGTGTCAGGGTATTGAATGTCATCAGGCCTATTCAGATTCCCTTGGGAGATCATAAAGAATCTCACCTGTATTGGTGGCCTGTCACTCTGTGTTGTCAGGCTACTGAAGGAGTAGAATGGGATAGAGTAGTGTTGGGGTTTTAGGAGGTT
>VZTE01001494.1:0-31701 GCA_013397775.1 Eulacestoma nigropectus
CCCTTCTCCCCCCCTTTCCCCGCTGCCCCTCCAGCACCCGTCTCCCCGCTTTCCCCGCTGCCCCTAAAGCACCCGGCTGCCCCCCTTTCCGCTCCCTCAGCGCCCGTCTTTCCTCTCCACGAGTGTTTTCCCCGCAGAGCGGTCCAACCCGAGAAGAAGGGGAAGGTGGATGCTGGCAGGGAGGAGGTTTGAGAGAGGCAGGCCAAAGCGAAGGAACAGGTGTAGAAAGTTTGTCATTAACAACTTGGAAACATAAAAGGATCCCCTCCGTAAGGGGGTGGTTTTGCCATTTTGTTTTATTTTCTTTGTGGCACTTAACTGCAGGACAGGTCTCACCGCAGGCCCGGCCTGAAGAGGCAGCAGGAGCACCCGGAGTTTGGTTTTTAACTGGGTATTTTCCTGATGAAGCAATGTGCAGCCCAGCAGACCTGTCCCTGGCTGTCCCGACTCCAGCCAGCTATAGTAAATCATTATCCCAGGAAAGCAAGCAGAAAGGTCTCAGACACGTACAGTAAAGTCTAATAAATGCAAGATAAATCCTGAGGTAGGGTCTTGAGCAGTTATGAATAATTGAGGGAATAGTTTGGTTTATTTTTCTAAGACACCATCTATTATTCCAACTGCTCTATTTAGCCTTAGGTGCAATTAATTCCATATTAGAAGATTGTTTTGAAGAGAAACTCACTGTATCCCTGTACTTGGATTCTGTGGGTGAGAAATCTGAGCAAAATGAGTCCAGGTTGTTTTACTAAAACGACTGGTAAACCATCCAGAGTAAATGTAAAGGATACTGAACTTATAATTCAGCAATTTTCTGTGAAGGTGGGGAATTTATACAGACAACAGTAGAATATTTTGGTTTATGATGCACAAATTTAGGCCCAGTCTCACGGCCCATATTCAGACACCACAAGTAGTAGTTTCAGTGATATTGGTCACTCGAGTGCCTGATCCTGTCTGAATTAAACCCAGCCTGTATCCAGGTAGAAATATACTGGATTTTTAGAATGGAAAGTGCTTCAATAATCAACTTCCTAGGGATTGCAAAGCCAAAGCTCTTCAGACTAAGACTGGAAGAATTCAGTTTTATTTCAGAAGATCTTTCTGTATGCTCTATTTTCCATCTATGACTTTCAAATGAGACTTCTTCATTGTCTGTTTATAATTTTTTTCCTTAACTGTTGTTCTGGAATGATGTCTCTAGGATCCAAACGTTGTATTATTTCCATAATCCTCTTCACACAAACTACAGTGAGAGGATTTTGTAGGCTACATTTGTTTTGACCTTCTTAAAATACTTCATTCCTTTACATAATGTTTTTGAAATACTGTACTGAGAAATTGGATTATCCTTAGAAAACACATCTTAAAAACATTTGATTTTTGGGAAAAGGGCTGTGGGTATATTTGGAGGGAAGTATGTGCTCTTGATCTACGTGAGGATTAGTCAAGCATGTGCCCCTAGTAAGCTAACAAAATGAAAACAATTTGTTGGCTGTTTGTTTAAAGTAACTCTATATTGCTATACCTAAGAAAGAAGTCTGAGAGTGATATTCCTTTTAAATTAGTGACTGTGCTGTTGAAACTCTTGATCCCATTTTGGCAAGGACACTAGCTCTTGTACAGCTGGTTTGTTTTATTTAGCAAGCTTGCACATAAAGTAGGTGGGAAACAATAGCTAGAAACAGACTGCGCAGATGAAAATGAAGGCTATGATTTGATCTGGCAGTTAAGGCATGAGGATTAAGTCAAGTGTGTCTGATTCTGCTTGTTGTGCTGTCAAAGTAAAACTCAATTAAACATTAACATCCTCTTAATGAGAATTTATTACAAGCCAGGGTTGGGCGTTTTTTTTCCTTTAAATATGTTTTTCATAGTGGAATTATATTTTAAATTTGTCCTGAGCTACTAATTTCATAACTAATGCAGTAATTAAAAGCCTTGATCGTGAATGTAATTGCACCTCGTCAGATGCTAGAATTGCACCTCAAGGATGCTAGAATTGAATGCAGGCTTCTTTTGCAAACAAACACAAAGCAAACTACCCTATATCTCTGTGATTTTATTTCACTCTGTCTAAATCCTCTCTTAAGATATTAGAGGTTCTGATAGGTTTTCTTCTGGGTTTTTTATGGCTCACAAGCGCAATAGAATAATGAGGGGAAAATACTTTTAACTTAAAATGTTCTCAGTTGAAATGAATACATTAAACGGAAGTGCCTTGATTGGGAGACAAAGCGTTCTATACAACAGAGCCAAAATACCTAAAACGAGTGTTAGTTTAAAGCCATTAGAGTGCCTCCCCTTACTGATGCTTTCTGTCCCAAAGTGGCTTTGGAGCAGCATGGAGACTACCTTTCTTTCCTCATAAGTGAGACCTGAGATCTCCTCCACCCATGTGGAGCTTTTAGTGCTATTGTGGAGGCGAGATGGCTGTTAAAGAGCCTGAAATATCAGTAAATCATTGGGTGTCATTTAATTAGTGTTTGTCACAGAGAGAGTCCTCAGGTTTGAAATTGTCAAGAGCTAAGCAGAGCCCAAGGTTTTGGAAGTTGTACTCTCTTGAGTTGATTGGTACAGTTTAATACTTGCCTGCAAAACCAAGTGCCACTCAAAGCCTGGGGTTCAGAGAAGCCTGCAGTTGGTGTTCAAATACATGGTCTAGAACCTTATTTCCATTTGAGAGAGGAAGTTCAGAATACGGTACCGTCACATGACTGGGTTGCTACGCATAGACACAATGTAGTGATGTGTTATTCCACCCCTGCTGTAAACACTAGTGTGTGTTTTACCTTTCCCTATAATCACAGTAAATGTATAGTGGCTCTTTGCAGGGCAGGTTAATGCTTCTGGAGACTCTAACAAATGTAATCACAATTGTTTTCCTTTTTAGATGATTTTAAGCCAGCGTCGATTGATACGTCATGTGAGGGGGACCTCCAAGTGGGTAAAGGAGATGATGTTACCATCACTTTGCCACATATTCCAGTAAGTCTGTTATATATGTGCCCGTTTACTCTCCAACAAATTTGCAGTGTTGTTACAGTCTGGTGTAAATGCTGTTTTCACTTTCATCTTTATTAATACTGTGAGTTCAATATTTAAGCAGCTAGACTTGTAGTTTGTTAGGTTAGGAAAGGACTGTACAGTTGGATCTTTGTAAACGGCTATATTTGTAAGGTTGCAAATTGTTCTTTACTTTTGATTCCTTCCTTCCTTCCTACTCTTCCTTGAAAGACAAGGAGACTTTTACTATTAGCTGAAGCTGTACACCTGGTTCTCATCCGTTTTTAGTGCTACGGCTTGCTGAAGAAAGGTAGTGTAACTTGGGCTTTAGTCAAGGTTGGATGTTCAGAACCCACTGGTAGACCTGTAAGCATATCCTGCCCTTACTCAAACATGTACAGAGGGTTCCCTGCCTTTAGCTTTATCAGTGGAATCAAGGGGGACAGTCCTGGTGAGTGGCCATGAAGTGGTTTCCCATCCACTTCCTTCTCTAATGATGCCATAAAGCTCTACTGTGTGAGGATGATGGTCAAAGAGCAATAAAACAAGTGATCAATCTGTTTATAGGTGCAGCTGGTTTGTAATTGAAGATTCAGTGTTTTCCTTACCAAAACAAAAGAAAGTGCTCATGTGCTAGAACTGAATTTGTTTATTAGCTGAAGTTAATGCTATGTGTCAAGCCAATAAACCAGAATTCACAGACATCAATGGATCTGGTAGCTGCAGGGGGGCACCAGTCAGTTTGGAAGCCGTGTGTCAGATCCTTTTGGTATTGTTCATTCCAGCACACCCGTGGTTTTAATTGGTAAATGATGGTACTGTGATGATTCTCACTGAATGAAGCTGTAGCCTGCTTCACCCTGCTCCTGTTCTTTATATGGCTTTGGTCACCTTCAGTGCTGCAGGAGGTTCTCATACTGGTTTTTGCCTATAGAAATGATGAGCGTGGTAATGCTTATTGGAGAGCAGGTAACAACATAACTAACAGCAGTATTCATCTTGGATTAGTTGGAAACAGTGTTGCTCATTCATCTTTTGTGTTGAGCAGCATCACTTGTAACGTTCCTTTCCAAATCTCTGTACTGAGGCGCTTAATTTGATTCTCTTCCTCTCAGTGTGAACAGCCTTGAGCTTATCGTAGGCTCCAAAGGCTGAGGCAGCCAAGCCACTCTGTATGTTGTTCCAAGGCAGTGCTGCCTGTGTTCTGGACAGAGAGCTGGAAAACTCTTGGCATACTGGAAAAGAATGAGAGGTTTTGAGATCATTTCATCATGACAAGTTTCACCGAATTTCTTGGATGCTGCTTTGCTTCCCAGTTGTCCAACAACCAGATAGGATTCAAATTCTGAGTTGAGGTTTTCTTTTTGAAATTGCCTTGTCACTGGGAATATCTCTGATAATTTGTTCAGTGGAGATATTTTGGTGTCCCTTGCAGCTTGGATAAATTGAAGTACTATTTCTACATGTGGATTTAGTGACTTTAATACTTGATAAACAGTCTGGATTGGGGAAGTGAAAATTTCTGTTCGTTAGAGTACTACAGAAGAAGATTATAGAAGATTATGGAAGATTATAGAATATCATGAGTTGCAAGGGTCCCCACAAGGATCATCAAAGTTCAACTCCTGGCCCTGCACAGAACAATCCCAAGAATCACACCATGTGCCTGAGAGCATTGTCCAAATGCTTCTTGAACTCTGTCAGGCAAAAAACCCTCACACCTGAAAACAATTTGATTAAGCGTTACTTGTTTCACCTACCTCCTTTTGTCCTGTAATCAGCAAAATCTGTAAGCCACTGTTACTTAGGCACTAACATAAACCCTAAACATTTAGTTTTAAGTAGAAGAGCGGGACTTAATTTGCTTAAGCACCTACATTTCTATTTATTGTCTGGCCAAAATCACAGTCTTTGGTGTGTTAGGAGGCTTCTGGGTAGCAGAATGGTAGGCAACAAATTTTGATCAATTTTCATTACGTTTGTGCATTATACATTTCCTGGCTTAGTTGTCAACAGCAAGCAGGGTTTGACTTTCAGTTTTCTTTTTAGTCTCTTAAATGTTGCTTTCCTCTCTTAAACGTAAGAATGATAAAAATGTAACATGCCTTTGAAAACTAGACTTTCTTGAGACATCCTTTCTGAACCGTATTTCTGAATCTCTCTTACTGTGTCTTTGTTAGGAACTCAGATTTTTCACACTTACTGTTCAGAACCCATTTTAAATTCAAATATATTCTATCTATTAGCAACATGGAGAATAGGAATTGCTTTCAGAGTAGTTAAAATGTGATTGTTCATTTTTGCTACTCAAAGTAAAATATTAGGAGTGCAGGGTTTTTTCATTTGCTCCCTGATTTTGGTTGCTTTCCTACAGTATGTGCAAAGGTGCGTATGAATAAGCATTCATTTTTTTAAAAAAAAAATCTTTTGTACAGTATCTATATATTACAGAGAAGTCTGAGAATATTGCATAGCTGAGAACATAACTCCTTGAGTAACAGCTTTTTGACACGGCCAGGTGTGTATCCATGCTGTTACATGCTGATGGACCATGGATTCAGCCAGCTGTAACCCCAAAACCAGGTGTATGAACCAGCCTGTGCATGGATGCAGCTTAGCTGAGCTTAATCTCAGCACTACCAGTTAGCCAGTGTGCACCAGTACATGAGTTTGTTGCCTTTATTGCTTCTCAGTCTAAGCCTTTAGACTTTTAAGGCTCTATGCAGCATTTTGGGGACTTTCTGGAAGGCATCAAAGTACCCCATTTGCCTTAGAGAAGACATTTCAGTATAATTGCATGGGCATATGCATGCTAATCTGACTTTGAAGAAGGCAGCTGTTCTTACGTAGTTTGTGACAGTTGCTTGTAATCCACTGTGAAAATACTGCCATATATATTTATGTAAAATATACGATGCAGTTTAAATTATTTTTCAATTGACCACATATTTCCTTGGGCAATAGTTCTGCTACACAAATAATTAGAACTTTATTTCTTATCCAAACCCATGATTTCCAGAGTAGAAACATCAAGAAGATTTCTGATACTTGTCAGGGACAGCTATGCAAATTTAGTTACGCTGCCATTTTGGGAATGAGAACTGTAAATAAAGGCAGCCATGGAGAAGATGTTTTGTCACTGCAGAGACACTTAAAATGATGAAAGGCATAATATTGCTATGAGGAAATGTCTGATCTACTGCACATTTTCTCTGTATTTTTCTCTTCATGAATGAATATTTTCTGTAGGAACTAAACATTAAGTACTTAGCCTCTTTTTCAGAACAATACATATATTCTTTTCTCTTAGTATTCGTAAATTTTTGGGCAGGGTAATATAACCAAAGAAATATGTGCTCTTTCTTTGTACCAGGGTTCAACTCCACCAATGACTGTCTTTAAAGGAAATAAAAGGCCATATCAGAAGGACTGTGTGCTTATTATCAATCATGACACTGGGGAATATGTGCTGGAAAAACTTAGTAGCAGCATTCAAGTCAAGAAGACAAGGTAAAGCTGGGGACGGGGTTCGTGATAGGATTAATTCTTGCTGAAGTTTCTTAGTAAGACTGGGTTTTGAAACAGAACTCTCTTATTTTGTAGTCATGTTTAATTACTAAGCCTTAGCTCTACATGGCCAATTATTGTGCCTCAAAATGCAAATAGGAGTGTGAATCCAAGAGTAAAGAATTTGTAAATTCTCCACTGTTGAAATGACATAATTATAGTTTGCAGTGAAACACCTGTGATGATTTGAGCCTTTAGAAGCTGGCTGAAGGATGGGATGTGTTTCAGGAATCTCTGGTTAGCCAAAAAAACCCATGAAAATATTAGACTGTCAAAAGGTTTATTGGACTTTCTAGGTTTGTTCCCTGCAGCTTCCTGTGGGAGTCATGATGTTTCAATAACATAATCTTAGGGAACAAGAAACATTCATTCCCATATTGGATAAGCAATATATTAAGTGGAATACGAGTACAAAGCCTCCAGCTGGTGAAGGGGTGGGCAGAGTTGTAGAAATAATGGTTGTAGTGTTTTGCCTAGAAGAATTGGTGAAGCCAGAAACCCTTTCTGACCCAATACTCTTACTTTGCTGCACAAATGCTACAAAGTATGCAGCTGGAACATTTTTAGCAGTCTTACTGCTCTGCAAGTAGCTGAAGCGTCTGGATCTTTCAGCATAACTGGACCACAGGTTGAGATCTAAAGAGAAAGCAGTCATTCAAATGTCTTGTGAAGAAGAAACTCTTAAATAAGTTTAGAAGTTTTACATTAGAAAACCACTTTATTGCAGTATAGAAGCTTTAGCTGCTAAAATTACTAGAAATGTGGGTTGCAGCTCATCAGTAGTTGGCTGGATATTTGCCAAGAACACCTTGAATTCAAGGTAAATGGACTGTAACACTCCTCTGAGTCAGTGATGTGAAAACTCATCCATGTAGCATTCATTTTGTCCCGTGGATATGAGCACATCAGAGATGAGATTTGAATTCCCAATTTCAGTTTTGCTGGACTTTGGGTGAAGCTTGAATCAGAAGGAAGCAAGTAAGTGCAGGAGGGCCTGAGTTCAGTGAGATGTTTGGTTACGCTGAGTTCTGGGTCTGCTGTGGGGAAAAATACTTCAGTTTTTCTCAGGCAGAGGGAGGGTAATAAAAAATTTGGGGATCCCTGTTTTAATGAATAGTGCTTTTCAAAGTCATTCATTTTCTAGCTCAGGAGTGCTTTTTTTTTTTCATGGCTACTCTGATCTTTAATGACCTGTTGACACTCTGTGGGAACAGGGCTTTTACTGTTAACACCTTGATGACATTGACAGGGGGAGTAAGTGAACTTACTCCACATAAAACCATCTGTAGTTCCAAGAGCATAATTAATACCAGAAATCTTTGGCTTTTACCTTCCACTTGATACAGTGAGTATATTCCCAACTCCTCGCTTCTGCTGTAGATAGACTGTGGAAGCTGCATTGATGTGGTATCCACTAGCTGCGTGTCGCCGATGAATGAAGAGGGGGTTCTGTGCGAGGCTGAATCTAGAGTTCACTGAGGCACAGAGATACCCCAGTAAATGCTCAGTGTACCAGCTCCACAGGTGGCTTAGGTGAATTCCCAGGAAGTTCAACATGGGCTAGTTTAAGTTATCTCTCAGAGGGATTAGTTTCCAGACACAAAGTGTAACAATGCTGAGCTGGGACCCTCCTAGAACAGAAACTGAGCTCTACTATCCACAAGCTGCTTCTGTGCTGCACTACATAAAGCCGTAACCCCAAAGGCTTTGGTGTTACACAATAAATGCACCACACCCTTTAACCTTATTATGGTGTACCGTGAGGGAACCTATTTTGGGTTTGTGGTTGGTTTTTCAGGTTTCTTTTTCTGCCAAGGGTATTGACTGTTCCACAATCTCAATCACATCAGAAGTTCACTAAAAGGCAGAAATACCTGGTTTGAGTTGAACAGTTCTGCATAGTGTTATCCTAGAGACTATTTTCCACTAAGGAAACAGCTTAAACTGTTTTGAAGGGCTAAGAGCAAATGGATAAAAACCAGGAATTAAATGCTTGTATGCTGTATTTAGCAGTAAGAATGATTACTCTAGTCAAGTTGACCTCTAAGAGAGTTCAGTTTGAGATTATTTAATTGCAAGTGAGAAAATGGTTTCTTTTGCTGTGATTGTTTTAAGCAGGATTTTGTTGTGAATGGATTTGTGTTTACTTTAAATTACTATGGTTGATTATTCTTCTTTAAAAATACAAATACTAATTGCTAAATTAAAGCCTTCATTGTCGTTCCAGTGGAGAATTTGGCATCACTGAATCACATCTGGATTTGAAAATACATTTTGTAAGGGTGTTGCAGTGTAGTTGTATATGTTTCTTTGTTATTGAAAGTAAGTGTTGCATAGAGAAAGCTATAATTCACTCTTCATCTTTGTAAAACAAAGTAGAGATCTGTACAAAAGGAAGTCACAGATGATGCTTTAGCACAAGGATATTGAAAAAGCTGAACATAGTTGCACAGTACTGCTGAATGTGTCTGGTTCTTTCTTCAGAGCAGAGGGCAGCAGTAAGATCCAAGCCCGAATAGAGCAACAGTCTGCCCGAGCATCTCAGCCTCCTTCGCAGTTCAGAGCCCCAACAAAGCCAGCAGTTGGACCTAAAACTTCTCCTTTGAAGGATAATCCTTCACCTGAGCCTCAGCTGGATGATATTAAGAGAGGTAAAGAATGGTTTGTAGTTTCTTAGCTTTTGGTTGGTTTTGTCTTTCTTCTTTATAATAAAAACTGTGACTCTGCAATTTCTAAAAACATTCAGGGATTAAAAGATAGTACTTGACAGCTGTTTTGTCTTCTTTATGTCTTGTTTCTTTATTCATCTTAGTGAATTATTTATTCTCTTCTACTAGAATAGGTATTTATACTGCAATCTTCTCTGGCATGAGAAAACTTCCTCTTTCTGGATAATTTTCTCTCTTCCAAACTATTTCTCTGTTCTGAAAAGAAGAAAAAAAATTAATGTGAATTCAGAAATTCTGTAGCTCAGTGCTGGACCAATTGCATGTGGTCTTAGGCAACTGCAAACAGCCATAACAAAGCTTAATGGTCCAAGGTCTCGTTACGCAGTCGAGTCTCTTGGAGAAAGTCACCCTGCCCTGAGTAAGGCTGGAGCCGCTTGTTGATGCGATGGAAGGGCCAGGTAGCTGTGTTCCCAGCACAAGACAAGCTTGCACCATGCCAAGCAGTGCTAGTAGGGGAGGAATGAGAGAGTGAACAGCCCTAGAGCTTCCCCCCTTCCACAACCACTCCTTTGCAGCTTTGACACATCTGCCATGTGGTTGCTAAAATTTTATTTTAGAAGTATCTTAAAGGAATGATTGGCTCAACTCATTCTTCTGCTCAAGCAGTGCTTTGTCTTAGTGTTCTGCTGTGGACAGGATTCACTCTTTCTGCCCATGCCCTCCTTTTCCTACCTGTTTTTGCTGTGGATAATACAGTCAGAATGAGGAAGACTTTAAATTTTTGTTTGGTTTTTCTCTGGCACTGGCACAAGATGCAATTGTTTTATTTTAAGTTTGTTCTTTCTGTCCGCTTTTTTTCCTTGGTTTCTTTCTCTTTTTTCTCTGTCCCATATAGCTATTTCTGTCTGTAGACTTAGCCTATGTTAATTGCCCAGATGATGTTAATTACTCAGCAGGGTATTTTTTCAGTTCATGGTAATCACTAGGTGACATTTTTGCTGCTAAGCTGTGTGTTTGCATAGGTGCTGACTGGTCTCACTTTTCTGCAGCAGTAGTGTTTTCAATACTTTGATGCTGGTCAGCAGCCAGAATCAACATCTGAGAGATTCTGTTAACTACAGTTCCCTTAGCTGCATTGTTATTTTTATTTTCTGTGTAATAGGTAAGGAAAAAGATAATAGGTGATATATCAATTTTTTTAATTGAATCAGTTGTGGATTTTAAATGTCTTTTCCTATAGGGTATAGTAAGTTAGTTAACCTTTGGGGCACTCTTTTGTATACGTACAGCAATTTGTAAAGGTTGTATTACAGTAAAATAATTACATTTGTCTGGAGTGACACCTATTCTGAAAGATAATTTTCTAGTGGTCTAAAGTATAAGTCACATTGTTCAGAGCTGTCCTAATATTTTTTTTGCCACCTGATCATGTTTTATATGAAAGTACCTCCAAATAAATAACCTGTGGAGTTTTGTTTCCAAAATCAAAGATTAGAGCACCTGGCTTGTACTAAAAATAGGACTTAAATTTAGTGCTGTATAGAGAGAGTTGTACAAGGCCCCAGAAGAGCCAAAGGCCTGGGCAGGGGTGTTTTTTGCTTACAGTCTATAACTTTCCAGCATTGATGATCTAGAGCGTCAGCTTTGCTAAACCATTTATATCATAAGAACCTACTTAAAAAAGGTAGAACTAAAATGGCACCATTCCACAATGAAATGTAGACAGTGACCTGTAAAAGCTGTAAGGTAGTCTGCAATCCTGTTGTCTTCCCTTAATGTGTGTTTTTATGAACACAGTAAGTTCTGAAGAGCCTGTGTTCTTGCCATTCAAGTAGTAGCTTTCATTTTGGTTGAAGTCCTTCCTCTGTACAAAAGAAAGATAAACAGAAAGCTGAAATTCTGTGCGTTTTGTTTGATGAACACAGCACAGAACTTAAAATTCCCAAAGGATGTGCTTGAAAGGATCTCTGGCCCTTTGTCACTCTCTTGCTGCCAGTATGCTCTACTTAAGGGTGTGGTAAGACACATAGCCCTCGTGATGTTTCACAGTAGTTTTAAGGTAATCTCAGTGCAGATTTCTGCTTTCTCTGGCACCCTTAGCTGTGCATTTCCACTGCTCCCCTTACAGATGAGCTGGAAATGAACTTTCAGGTAGGTCAGTTCTGTCCCATTGCACAGCTGTCCGAACAACAGTGTCTGAGGACAGAGTCAGAGCATCTGTGAATTGAACCAGTCCTTTCCTTCATGCACAGAGGCTTTTGGGAGGCCGTGTCTACGGTTTTGCACATGCAGAATCCTTTCCCCTGCAAGCTTCTATATTGTCCTCCTGCCTGAAGGGAGCATAGGAGAGGGTATGAGCTTGTTCTTTTGAACACTCAGCTACTTCTGATAATGTCTCATTAGGTTTTGGACATTTGAACACATTTACTACAATACAGCCATTTATTTGTACAAAATAATTGATGTTTATCAGACATATTTGACCACAGCAGAAATCTTTTCAACAGCATTGATATAATTACAGCATGTAACATACTGATATATGTCAATAACATTGACATAATTGCAGCACGCAACATATTGATATATGTCAATAATATTGACATAATTACAACATTTGGGAAAAAAACCCACAGAAACATATTTCATGTTTTAAGACTTGGTGTTTAAAAATCTGACCAGATTTTATTTACCTGAAATGTAGCTGTGGTTTGTGAGGATTATGCCATAGCACTGTGTTTGTCTCTCAAGAACACCTCAATCAAATTTTCTGCACATCAGTATAAAATACTGCCTCTTCTAGCTGCCATCTCCAGATGCTCAGAGTGCCAGTATCAAGTCGATTTCTCCACCTTGCATTCTATTATTAACAGTAAGTGTTCTGCTATGGGCATTCAAACTTAACCCTCCCTAAAGCTGAATGACTCTTCTCTGGAAGTCCTTGGTATTCTTGCAGCCTAAGGTTAGGGCTTTAGTTAAAAATTCTGCGTAACCTATTGGAATTGAGAGAAGAAGTAGGAACAGTTAAACACTATTATGGTATTTGATACTGAATATATACAGAAGACAGCCCCATTGAGAAAGGCTTTTCTGTTTGGATAATGATTTCTGAATTTTTTTTTTTTTTTACTGTAAAACCTGCATTGCCTGCCGATGTAAAACAGTAAGCCATTTTGTCCCCTTGAAAGAAATCTTACAGCTGTAACATGAAATGTAGAGAAGTTAAGGTTCCCAAAGCAGTGTCAACCTTTTCAGATGATGTAGACTCAATTAAGGCAAGTGTTCAAAACTGTACTGTATGGAAAGCTTTTTTAAAAGTAACTGCTGCACATCCTGACTCTTGTCATCTTTTAAACCGCACAGGCGCGTCGACATGAGGTGTTTGATCTTACGGTGCAGAAAGATCTAGGAAAGGTCAAACTCTTTTGTTGTTCAGCTTAGAATATATGTACCCATACACAGACAACTATTTTAATTTGAAGCACCACAAGGAAATGTTTAACCCACATCTTCAGTACCTATAACTCTACTAAGCATAGCAGTCAAATGGGAAAATGCAAAATTGAACCATTGTAAAGCAGCCGTGTTTTTCCTGTAAGGCTTTGATGTCATCATTGGTTTAGTCACTAACAGTGTGAGACAAGAGTGTTTTGAACAGAATTTCTTAGTGGTCCTGCTGGATTTCTCGACAGACTTCTAGTGGTGCAGCAGCCACCATAACATTAGTGAAAACAATTTTTTCTCGTTTGCTCAGGTAAGATGTTTAGAATTCTGGGCTCAAGGAACAAGAGACAACAGAGATCTGAGGGGAAGCTGTCAGCCTGTGAGGCAAAAGTTGATTAGAAGATGGGCTCTGACCAAGTTTCTACCAGTGACCATTGTCACTGATAACAGCCTTAACTTCCCAGTCCTTGAAGCTTGTGCTACTGGTTCTGTTTTGCTTTTTCTTGCCTCTATTCAGCATAGTGTGCTTTAGCACTTCTTCCAAGGCGTTCTCTCATTCCCTCCTCATAACCAAACCTCTTTTATGGGCTCTTAGTTTTCTGCTTCCCCAGCAGAAGCCTCCCACTCATCATTCTGACACTAATCTCCAGTTCTGTTTAAAATTGGCCAGGCTAATCTTCCTTTCCCACTGGTCAGAGAAGCATCACTTCCTTCAGTTTTCTCCTCACCTACTGTATCGAGCCCACGCTTCTTGCTTAGGTTTTTTTTCCTTGTTCTCTGCAGTGTGTTTTTGTTCTACCTTTTCCTTCTCACCACCAATGCCTTAGATCACTTCACCTTCGTCACACTATTTTACACGTGGGCTCTATGTTCTCAGTCCCTGTGCCAACATTCCTCCATTTCAGCCACAGACTCCAGCTCTGTAGGCATACATGTGTAATTCTCAGGCACTTGTCCTGTATTAGACTTGTCTGTTGTATCTTTTTGCAGAATGGACTGTGATAGGTGATTGTGCTTGCTGCAATCCAGGATACTCTAGCCATGTAATTATCATCACTATAATTTGCAACTAACAACTCCATTGCTAAAAGAATGTAGAAGTTTTACATCATTAACATGGGGGGGAAAAAAGTTTAAACATGAGTATTTTTAAGAGGAAGAACCCCTTATTCCTAATTATCTTTGCTTTAGACTTCCCCTATTAATTTCTTAACCTTAAACACAAGGAACATTTATAATTTGAAATCCTCAATGTGAGTAGGCTGAGAACAGTGACTCCCAAGTGCCTGTTTGTTTATGTATCAGACTCCAGGCCTGCAATGGATTTTTAAAGCCTGCAAGACTGTGTTGGGAGGGAATAAGGGAGAAAGACATTACAGTACAAAGTAGTATCTTCTGTTGGCCTGTTGAATCAATGTATGATTCTGTCAAATCGTATTTTCTTTCTCTCTCTTCCAATGGTCTCTTACGCTGTGTCTTCAAGCTGGAAGAGTAGGTTTTACCTGGCACACGGGTAAAATACAGAGAGCACAGATGGTATAGGCAGGGATCTAGATTTAAGAAGTAAGTTGGAGAAACAACACCACTATCCTTAAATACCCAGCTGGAGTATAACTATAGCACTTGAAATTGAGCTCTAAACCTTGAAATGGAAAAATAGTGACTCTAAATCTGGCCAAAGAAAACACAATTTCTCAAACTAATACATGCTGAGCTAGAGGAATTCTCTCCAGCAAATATTGCAGAGGCTGAGAACTTAGCTGTTACTGTATATTATTAGGCAGCCCAAGGAAAATGGGTCTTATTAAAAAAGGGACTCTTGACACACATCTGACCTAACATGAATTACTCCTGGCATCAGTTCTCCATTTGTTAGGTTAGGGTGATAATACCTCATCTCTTCCTTCTTTCATTCTTGTCCCTTTAGTCTGTGAGTTGTCCAGGGCAAGCACTGAGTTCTAACCCTGTGGGTATAGAACTGCTAGCACAACAAAAGCCTAAGTTTTGAGGGTTTCACATCCCATGCTTAACATATGTGTGGATGTTGTTCTCTCATGGAAACCTGCCAAGATGAACTGAGTCATTAGATACTCAGCCCTGTGGGTGGATACAAAAGAGTTGTCCTCTACCAGTGTTTAGGCCACTTACAATTATGACAAATTTAACAATATTGTATAATTTGGGGTGACGTACCTTAATAGCTCTTTAGTAACCAGTCATTCAGCTAACACTAGCTGTTGCTGATGAGGCTGTTGTGGTGCTGTCATGGTGTTCCAGTGTTTCTTTGCACTGGAAACCCTAAAGTGGGCAGTGTCTTGACTTGAATAACTTCCCAGTTTCAGGGTAGTTTCTTTCTTCCCTGGCTACTTGTAAGCTCTTTAGCAGGTTATGGTATTTTTACCACTCCCCAGCGTGTGAAAATTCTCAGCTATTCTCATCTGTCCTCCAGCAAAGCTATTTGATGTCATCCATCTGCTTCTAAAGTTTGTTTAAAATGGGCTATGTGACTGTGCTGAAGCAGTTTCATACATTATCTGAAGTCAAGGCAGTTTCTGTTGTGATCATTTGCCTATGTCCATGTACCCACACACACCATTTTTTGTGTTTTCCAAAAGGCTAAATGTCACCAGCATCTAACAAGTCAGATTCAGGTTCCCTCAGTCAGCTAATGGACTTACTTTGTATGTAGAGCATATAGCCTGTCGAAAATAATGAAGCAGAAAGTGCTTTCAGGAGTGTGAAGTACATGAAGAATAATAGTGGAAGTGAAGGTTTTATGATACTAACCTATGCTGTTGCTTCTTTAAATTTAGCTACAGCAATAAGTAAAAAAGTTTTCAGAATTTTTTGGTTTCCCTTCCTGTCTCTCTCTTTCATGTGAGATATTTTCATGTGATAAATTATACTTGACGAAACTATTGCATTTGCACATTCTTTTCCAAAATTCCATGGGGCCCTGTTTATGGTATCAACCAGATGAATTCCTTTTTATTTCAGAGCTGAGAGCAGAGGTTGAAATTATTGAGCAGATGAGCAGCAGCAGTGGAAGCAGCTCATCGGATTCAGAAAGCTCATCTGGGAGTGAAGATGAAAGCTCCAGCAGCGAGGGGGAAGAGCCAGCACGTGTTTCCCCTTCCCAGCCACCACACCAGCAGTACAACAACAGGAATGCTGTTGCTAACGGCACCAGCAGGCCACAAGGAAGCAATCAGCTCATGAACACGCTCCGTAAGTAAATGCTTGTGTCTTACCTCTGGTGAAAGCTGATTATGACCACTCATTTACGTAGCATGTTAGGCTAACTTCATGAAGTGCCTTTTGCCGAATAGTAGTCCCAGGGAGTTGCTCTGGCTGAAATACATGGCGAATTTTACGAACAGGGGGCTGAGACTTGTCTGAAGGTGTGGAGAGCCTGTGGGCATCAGTGCAGTGGCCCTCATTGGCCCTGTTGGGCCATGATTCAGGCCTCCAGGTAGCCACTGGTGTGGGAGGATCTGGTGCACTGGAGGATGGGAATTATTTTTGTGTGAATACACAGATTAGATGGAAATAGTGGGGTTGACACGTGTCAGTTAAAGGTCTATAAAGAACTGGGAACGGCACAAGGCTGTCCTGGGCTCCTAAGTGCAGTCTCTGTGGTCTTCACTATTGCTTTGTCAACGTGTTTATTGTGTTGGTCTCAGCTGTATTTTCACAAATACCACATTTTGAAGGGAAATTTAAATTAAAATTATGTTAAAATATTACAGCTATGGTGTTGCGAGCATTGAATCAGTACAAGCTCACTTCACCCTTTAAAAAGTGTCAGAAACATTTTTAAAGCATAGTTCTGACCCATGAGACTCTCTCTGGGGACATGGTGTGCGTCTATGTTGCTCTTTCCTTATGCTACACCAGGTATATTCTCACTCAATGGAGTTAAAACATTGCATTTGCAATTATCATAAATAGTTCTTAATTCCTCCTGAGGCACGTTTGCACATGTCTTGGCACCCATGCACAGGGAACTGGTGGAGTCTGAATACAGATACGTACAGGGTTTCCAGCTTTGAGAAGATAAGTATATCATACAGACATAGGCCTGCTGGAAAACTTAGAGGCCTGTCAGTCTTCCTGCCAGTAATGAAGGACTAAGTGAAATCCAAAGTTCAACAAAGTCATTAGGACTGTGTCCACTTCCCTGTTTCTGGTTGTGAGCAGCCTCCTCCCTGCTTCTCCACAACAATACTGCATGGGTTTAATGATCACAAGCTTCTGACTGCAGGAGAATCTGAGAACTGCTAGGTTAGCTCCTCTATTCCTGCAATGTTTTTTGCCTTTGGGTTTAAAATACTTTTGCTGTGGGGAGAATCACCCCTAACCCAAGTTCTTGTCTCGTAAAAGGGAAGAGGAGCTGAAGAAAACCAGGGCATAGCTGTTGCATAGATGCCCTGCAGCTATTTTGCAGGGAGGGCCGTGGTAGAACGCTGGAAGAGTTAGGTTCAATTATCAGAGCACAAGCATGATTCGTGCCCCTTTTTATCCCCTCCACCTCACCAAATCACAAGTGCTCTGCAAAACATGATCAGAGCCAGTAGGTTTGATCCATATCCTGGCCTTTCATCCCATCTCTGCACTTTGGAGGGGAGCCTTCACCGTCACAGCAGGTGTCAGCTTAGTTCAGCCTTGAGCTGTGATGGCTTTAACAGTCTTTTTGGCTTATTGACATGTGGAGGCCTTGCCTTGGCTAGCCAAATGGCCTTAAACCAAAAAAAATCTGTTTCTAAAGGGTAAAGAAAGCCAAGGAATTCCCCAATGTCTTGTCCCAGAGCCATATATGGAGCTTTGGTGGGTGGAGGCTGTGGAATGCTTTCTGCAGCTGCTAGCATGGAGAGGGCTGTTGTCCCACCAGGGAGCACCTTTGGTGGCTCTGGAGACAAGGATGCTTGGTTTGGCCTGGATCCAGCTGTGTATTAGCCCCATGCAGCTCTTGATGTTCTTGGGCACGGCAAGCAGTTTCGTTAAATCACAGATGATGTTTGCATTCATTTCATGTGTTATTCTTATTTAAGTCTTCCAGTGTTAATGTGACCGTTCTTTGGTTTGATTGCTGTGAAATGTGAATTAACGCCTACTCACTTGTTGTGTTTTGTTGGTTTTTGTTTTCCATAGGAAATGACTTGCAGTTGAGTGAGTCTGGGAGTGACAGTGATGACTAGAGGCTGAGGTTTTGCTGTTTCTGTTACATGTACATGAAGAACTGTTTTACCTTGAAGTGATCTTATTGCTTATGAAGAGGAGCTGGCACAGAGATAGTTCCATGTGCGGAATTTCAATAGAAGAAATGCATAGCCCTACAAAATAGCAGATGTTGAGGGCTGTTTTACTGTGTGAATTAAGTGTATATATTGTGTATATTCTTATTCTGGTAAAGCTTTGAATAGATATGTACAGTGGGTGAGCCAATGTATGTTCCTGTCCACCACCTGTAAGTTTAACATGTAACTATATGAGGTCATCTAAAAATTTCTTGTTTGTAGGAGATGTTCAGCGCATCATGACTTTGTCAGGGGACTTTTGTATATAGGGTGAGCATGTGCTGACAATGAGTTTTAAAAAACATGCAGGAGCTAGTGTGTGCACTGAATGCCATAAATTAAGTTTCAATATGAAGTTGATTTCTTTGGTTTGGGACTTTTCTAATGCCTTTTTATTGCTATTAATGGTTGATTTAATAGACTGACTTTTAAACAGTTGGAAAATAGGAATGATTAAACCATGTTCGTCACAAACCTTGCTGCACCAGTGCCTTATGAGCAGGTTTTTTAAATAGTGCTTCAGTTCCTGCCACCTTCCCTGTAGGAGCAATACTGAAACCTCCTCAGATTGCTTCTGCAAATGAGCTGTGTGTCACATACAGCCTGCTGTGCTCTGAGGGCAGTGACTCTGGCAAGATAAAGGATATACATCAGTCACCTCAACTCATCCAAGTAAGACTCAGATCAGCATTTTCCTTAGCAACTGAAGTGTCTCATTTAACTCAGGCATTCAGACCTAGTCTTCAGAAATACTTGGAAGCCCAACTACTAGCGGCATTGCAACGCCACAAATGCAAAATATTTGACTCACTGAAATTCTAAGACTGGAGCCCTCTTTGAAGTTTGCTAGAGAATGCAGAAAGAAGAGGTGACTAAACAAGTAGCCATGAAACAGCAGAAGTCTCTCTCCCACCACAGTTATCAAGGTAGACTTTAGTCCATATCGTTCATTGGACGAGATCTCTTTGTGCTTGGCAGTACACAGAACATGAAATATTTGCCTAGGGTGAAATTCACCCCTGTTTAAAGGGGGTTTAAAGGGTGCTTAGTTGGATTATCATTAACTTTTTTGCTCACATGGAAAATGAGTGCCACAGGCAGCCTCTCAGAGCTTGAACACCAGGGTGACTTCTTAAAATCAAAATTCCGCTGACATAGGACAAGTTGCACTGTAGTTGTGGTGTAATCCTGAGGAATGGGAAGCTGAATCAGATGCCTCTCCATTCTCAGGTGTCTGCTTTGCACTGCTCTCATCTGTTAGTTTGTGTTTTAACTCCTGTTTGTTTACTGAGCTCTATCCTTTTTTTTAACATGTCGAAGAGCAAGGGGACATTTGAAGGGAGATTTTATTAAATGGTTTATTTTTTTGCATTAGATACATACTTAGGCATATTTTTGCATTATTGTACATACACTTAAAAATACTTGGTTTTTTTAAAGTGTTTTGTGATGTGGGTATGTATTTTAATGGACAATTATGAAATATACTTGATGAAAAGCCACAATTGCTCTTCTTTTTTTTTTTTTCTTTTCTCTTTCTTTTTCCCTGTTCCTCCTCTGACAGTAGAAATGGTCTGTTTTAACAAGCCTATACCAATTTGGGATTTCACACTTTGGTACAGGAGATCTGCATGGTGTGGTTTGCAGTCTAATAAATGTTAATGCAGCTCCTGACTCTCCCCCAGCTAAAGATCTGAAAAAGCAGGGAGACATTTTTCAGATGCCATTTCCCCATTACTGGAACAAATTCCTGAGTTCTGTTGACATTATTTGCACTCAAATGGAAAAGCAGCAGAGTGCAGCATTTTCATTGCTTACCATCCACTGCCTGCTCATGTACTCTAAAATCCAGGACATGTCACAGGAAGTTTATTAATTATGTGTAAATAAAAGATATGAAACTTTAGAGGGTAAGATAGCACCAGGCTACATTGATTTGAATCGCCGCTTTAATTGCAGATTACATCAGCAAGTGGGAAAGCTTCATTCAGATAATCGATTTCTGCCTTGTTTTTGTACTCTAGGCCATGTTTTCCTGCTCATCCCTCCCTGACAGATCTTTTTCCCCCTCTCTGTTTGTTGGTAACCAAATTAACCTATTTTCACACAACTACTTTTCACACAACACTTTTAAACTCCGTTTGGCCTGCCTCAGATGCATCATATCAAGGGTGGCCTGTTCATGAGCTGTTTATGTGCCCTTTTCCACACCTAGGTGAGTAACCACAGCCTGCTTGAGGGCGTGAGCCAGCCAGTCCCTATGAGTGTGTGACCAGCCCCTCCCTCCCTGCCACTGTCCCAAGCGGCTCCTGGCATCTCCTGCCTGAGGAGCTCTCTGGCATCTCCACCCTTCCCACAGTTCTCAGGTACCAGGAATGTATTTTGTGAAGGTGAGCCATGCAGTGGGCAACCTCTAAGATCAGAAGAGGTGGCTGCCACCAGCAGCAGCAATATGTTGTTTTTTTCTGAATACACGTGTGTTTTAAAGCTGTTGCCAGCCTGACATTTTGATTGAGGCTCTTGAAATTTTATGTTTCATGTGTTAAATGTTGTCTATCTGTTCCTATTAGACGGCTGTTCATTGGTTCATAACTTGCAGCAAGTTTCATTTGGATGGAAAATGGAATCCAAGCAGTTACCTAGAATTTTCTTAATTAGTTGGCAATATATTTAACATGCTGGAGAAATAAGCTGACTAAAATGTTTTGATTAAGCCTGTTACTAAAATAAAAGTATTCCTGATTATTCCTGGTAGGTTCTAATCCTGCAGGATTTTAGCAATAGCACACCTTATCACCACACAATAATTTTTCCACATAAAGCAGGAATGTCTTTTATATGCCAGTTAGTTAAAATGTGAATTAACAGTGTATGTGGAATGCAATTATGAGAATGAACTGAAACTAAGGATTTCTTTGCATTCATGGAGAGCTGCCTGCTGGCCACGGCAGGGTGAGCAGTTCAAGGCAGGTTTCATTTCTGATACTTTCTTCTGTTCAGTGACTTCATCCATTTCAGTGGTTTGGCTTTCCTTAAACTTCACCAGCAAACATGGCCTGCTTATGACTTCCCATAACTAGAATTGCTGTAGGAGTAATAAACAATAATGATTTCATTCGATTCAAGTAGATTGTCACAATTTCAAATATTGTTACAATTTTATTTTTTTTTATAAAAAGGCTTGGTTTCCAAAGGGACAAATTCAGTCATCTGCTTGTCCATGTGGGATGTCTTAAAATACAATTGCAGCAATGCCCAAGCTCATGTTTCAGATTTTAGTCATGTGCAGAAAAACTTCCACTCATTTCTGCCCTTGCTCCAGCCCCAAGGGCTGAGCAGCCCTGCCAGCAGGCACAGCTTGAGTCACTCCAGCTAAACCGCAGGAACAGCCACCTCCGGGCAAAAGGTGTCCCAGTCGCCTGACGAGATTCACATGTGTAAGAGCGGGTGGCACTGGCCTTTCTTGTTCCACCAAAGCATCCCCCTCCTCTCACAAGTCTCGGCTGAACTGATTTTGTGGAGAAGGCATATTGATGGAAAAAGGTTTTTCTTCAGCATGTCTTGGAATAGCTCTGCATTTGACTGTGGGTAGTACATCTATTTTGAAGATGCTCTGCCTTAGTTGATTTGCACAGTTTCCTGTATTATAGACTAGATATAGGCCTGTTTAGAGATATGTATAGAAAGGGTTTGATATGCCAAGCTTTACACCCTTTTTTTTCCTTCCAAGTCCATTTACTTGAGTTGTCAAAAAAAAAAGTTAACAATCCATGCATGTCTACTTTTTTTGTTTGTTTGTTTCATTTGAAAACTGAGAGAAACATAACCTGGAAATGCATGTGATGGAGAACACTTATTTTCAGTAATTGCCTATGCTTCATTATTCACTGTGCTAGCTACTGAGTCAGAGAGATCCTGTGGGAAACACAGCTGCCCAGGAATGAGCATCTTGATGGGATGAAGGCTTCTGATGATAACTGTGGATTGAGCTGCTGACGATGAATGATGACCTCTTGGGTCTGTCTAGTTATTTACAGTTTGTGATACCCACACAAATACGTGTGCTGTCAAAAGGAAAAGAGTATTGCTGATTATTGCCTCACAAACAGAAGCTGCCATGTTGGGGACAGACATGTGAACTGAAAGTAGTTGATCGTACACCCAAACCCTGCTCTCAGAAGATAAGATGATTAACAAAACTAATAGTCAGTTAGGCAATAGCTACGTCTGGTTTATGTGAGAAGGGTGTGTATATAAATGGAAAAGTCTCTGTTTAGGTATTGCTTCCTATTCCCACTGCTTACACTCCTTTCCTTTCTTTCTTTTGTAATTCCATTACTTCTAGCGAAGTTATGCTTTCTGCTGCCAAAGTCCTGCAGGGATTTACAGGAAAAGGGGTAGGTGTTGAAACAAATGCATTGGCTGTATTCACCCTTGCTCTAAACTTGCTGTAAGTGACAAGGACCTTGTGAATGGACCCATCTTCCTCCGCCTCCTTGTCTTTGCCTTTATTAGGACTAAACAGTATTCCTTTGGACAAGAGAAAGAAAGGGCAAGATGACAGAGGATGAAAGACCTGAAGCTGATGCTTCCTATGTTGAGGATGCTGTCAGGGAGCCATGGCCTGAGCTAGCCTGACTTGATCTCACAGCATTGTTGTAAACTGAACACAAAATTCATTGCTACCACTGCCCTGTGGCTGGGAGGAGAGGAGTGGAGGTTGGAAAAAAAACAGGTTGAAAATACCTTGCTAAAGGGATTTGTGCAAGAGTTTTGATGGGATGATTGGCCTTGCTAAGTTTCGTTTAGCTCTGTCAGTGCGTTTTTGTGTGCCCTGTGTAGTGGGGGTACCCACGCTTCCCTAACTTCATAGGCAGATGCTGGTGGAAGCAGGGACTGGAGTGAGGCTGACATGTTTTGTTCTTCTGTGTGCTGCTGGATTTAGTTCAACTGTATGCTTTTTAAATGGCACTGACAACTAAATGAGACAACTGATGGGATATCTCAGAAGGAATCATATGAATCTGACTTGAAATCTCACAGAACCTGTAGGTTCTGATACCTCTGACTGTGATTTTAATTCTCATGAACTGTTGTGAAAACAGGGCTTTGTGAAGGACAGAGTGTAAAAATGCACTAAATATCATATTGAAGGTTTTACATGAAAATTTTCACCTGTGGTTCTTCCCAGACCAGCTAGCTTTGTTGTAGGATGTTGTGTGAAAACCTTTGAGGCATACTTGTACAGGGTCAGCTCTGAAGGAAAACATGCCCTGCATGCTGCAAGTAAGATATAATTGTCCGCTCCTTTGCCACCCCAGTCAGCCCCTAAATTCTGCCATCACCTCTCCATTACTTGGGAATTGGCTTTTTCCTCCATAGTTCTGACACCTCCTTAACATTTTCCTACTGCCAGACATTAACAACACTAACAAAAGTGAACAAGCACCTGCTCAGGAAAACAGCTACCAAATACTTCAGTGAGCAGCATGGGTTTTACTCGGGTGCTTCCAGTAAGTCTCAAGATCGTGATAGTCTGCTAGGAACACAGAGCCTGTGATATGAGGCCTGGATGCTCATCACACATAACAAAGATGACAAAAAATTGTGTAAGTGCATGGGACGTACCAAAATTGTCAATTACACCAGAACCACAGGCTGTGCCATGTGTGCATTGGGAAGCTGAATTGGGAGATATTTGGGAGTGGTTTGCATAGAGGAGATGACAGCAGGGCCGTTGATGGGACTGAGGTGGAGAGGACACAAAGGTGAGAGACCATCCAGTGATGGCAGCCACAGTGTTCTGTCAGCTGAGTCACACCATAGCCTCGTAGCAGCCCAGCACAATTAAGGTGTGAGGCCACCTATGCGGTGGAGAAGCTTTGAATGCCCTGAGAGGTACTGGTAGCTGTCACCCTCTCCTTCACAACATAAGAAGTGTTATATTTAGGTATGCAGTCATTGTGTAGTTAGGAAAGAGAGAGTCATTTGGGTCTGGGTGCTGGAGAGCGACGACAGAAGGGAAGGGTAGGGATGGGGGCCACTCAGCAGCTGCAGGCTGTAGTGGTTTCCTGCTCTTTTCAAGGTGGAGCTAGGGGGTCTTAAGACAAGGGACATCACCAGTTCCCACTGGGAGTAAAGATTCTGATTGACAAGACCCCAAGAAGTGACTTTGAAAGCCAGTTCTTTTATAACCCTGTCTTACTCCAAATGAATTTTTCGGGTTTATGCAAGACACTAAGATGCTTTACCTCAGAAACAGAGCCAGATTTTTCTTCCATACTACTGAGGCTGGACTCAACATCACAAACAAGATGATGTAAACTAGAAAATAAAGCCCCTGATTAACCATTAGCCAGTCAAAATACCAGGCTTGGTGGTTAATTAATCCATCCAGTGAACTCACCTCCCAAATGCCATCAAGAGATTTTAAGGTGCAGTAAATATACTGCAGCTGTGTCTGTGCTAGCAAGTAGTGCAGCCCGGGAGCAGATCCACAATGCAGAAGAGTGCTGAGATTGCAATGTGCACACTGTCCGCCTTTCATCTGAGAGGAAGCCACCTCTCGTGCCCTCTTCATGATGCAAACCACAGCAGGGTAAGTAGGGATGATTGGGGCATTCACTTTGTAAGTGCTCTCCTGACCTGGGCTAACTACTAATGTGTAGGCACATTGCGTGCACTGGCCCCATTCCAGCTTCTCTGCAAAAATACTGGGATAAGAAACACATTAAGAAATATTGCTTAATCCCAGAAGCATTATACTAGGCCTTATGGAGACATTCTTAGTATGGAATTAATATATGAATCATACTGAATAATAATAACACAGGATCAAATACCTAAGACAACCATTTTTTTAAAAAAAAAATTTTCCACAGGAGAAACTCGTATTTTCACAAGCTTTAAGGCATGAACAGTATTCCTGATTTATACACACAAATCTCCATCTTATAAAGTGCTAAGTGACTATGCCAAATCAAAAGGAAGGCTGTCAGCAGTACAGCTAGGACCAGGCTCCAGGCTTCCCATCTAATCCTGTCAGCAGCCTCATGCCCACGACATCAGCACAGGGCTTGCCCGTGCAGGAAGGCATCCCGAGAGACTGAGGCTGGGATCCAGTCTGATTTCCAGAGAATAGCTTTTAATTGCAGATCAATGGTCAATGCTGTTTGCTTTTAGAAGCTTAGGCTAACCTTGGGAAGGAGGGGAGCTTTCTTTGCCGTGGGGTGTTGACCTGGCCAATGCCATTGCTGTCACTGCCTGTGCTCAGTTTTTCATTACTCTTCCCCTAAAGCAAATGACTGTGTCAGAAAATAAGGGATGCTTCCAACATCAGTGTGGACTTACAGAGCAATTGCAGCAGAAGTTAGGGCAAGGTCTGGGCAAGTGCTGTGCTTGGGAAAAGATCCTCAGGGTATGATGTGCCAGATACTGCCCTATCTGTGTCAGTTCACACCAGTGCTTGTACCAGTATCCTTTTTTACCCTCGTAGACAATACAGTCAATTTTCCTCTGCTTCTCCCCTCCTTTAGAAGGAAAGTAAATCACTGCAGTTAAAATCATAAGTCCTCGTAAAAACCTGCCTGTGCCCAGAAAGCTAAGCATCAGAGCTTGCCTAAAGCTTAGGAAGAAGTGGCATCTTTTTCAATAAATTTACATCTCGTAAATAGATGATAAGTGTTGAATCGATTTCCATATGTTTAAAATAGCAGAGCATTAAGGATTCTGGCACTTCAAGCAATCAACTAATTTGCGACTATTATGAGAATATCTTTTGTATTAGTGGAGCAATTCATCTGAAAATCAGGGACAGTCTGCAGCTCTGTGCCCCCTCAATATCATAAAGGATCACAAATTGACAAAAAAAATCTTGTTTGTTTGCCTGAAGAGATTATGGTGCCTTATGACATTCAGGTCTTTGCAAAGTCACCTTTCAGCTCTTAATAAGCCAGTTCATAATGTCTCCCCCACCTGGCTTTCCTGGCTACACGGTCTGCTCATGGATACACAGATCCAGCGATAAACAAGAGTGTTGGCAGATACTTCCTGGTGAAAAAGGCAGGAACTGTGATGTACCAACTTCTGTGTGCAAAAAAGATGCAAGGGCAGAAGCTATCCAGTGCTCTGCTCCCAATTTCTCCCATCCATGTATCCAGTCTGGGCTCACTAAGCCTCATGTCTGGCCATGTTGGCTGGCTGCTTGCTGAGCCTCAGTTGACCAGCCCTAAACAAAGTTCACGGCTCTTCATTCCTACCATAGTGTCTGTGTCTGAAACATACTGTTTCCAAAAGGACACAGAATGTTAAATGTGTGCGCAGCCTGAGCTTCAGAAAGCTTCAAGGAAAATCAACTTCTTTCAAAATCAGCTGGTGTTGGTTTTACCAGCATGTGGCAGGATGAGGGCTTTGTACCAGGCTTTGAGAGTCAGAATAAAGGGAGGATGGATGGATGAAAAGCTTCAGGTGCAGGGATCCACAGTTATTTCAGCCTCGTGTCACCCTCAGCTTGCTGAGTCATCAAATATTTCCATCACATTTCAGTACCCTGTTCACAAATGTAACGTGCCATTGCTCTAATGAGCACATGGCACTATCAAACCAGTGAAGACAGTGCTGTTCCTGCACAGCACCCAGCAGTGTGGTGATACTGCTGGCCTGGATGTCAACAGAAATACAGACTTCAAAACTGCACACCTGCAGGACCAGGAAGACAACAGGGCATCAGTATATTATCCGTCAGATTTAACACATGATCTTTCTATTCCTAAAAAGCAGGGACTAGGAGGAGGACTGATTCAGAGGTTGTTTGATGCCTTTTTAAAATTTAAGTTCATATTTTGGAGCTGGCAGTGCCACCAGGGAAAGCTGCTAATTAAGCAAGTGGATTTTTCATAGCCCAGATCTTCATCACTATTTATGTGTTTAATTTCTTACTGCCAAAGCAATAGGGTGTTCAACCACTGACTTCAAAAGGAGGATTTGTGGTAGCAGCAGGACCTTTATGCTATATAGATTTTTAACTAACATTTTAACTTAATTGAGAAACTGTGCATTTCTAACTCACTTTCCCTTTACAACATATTCTTGGCTTGGATTATTTCTCAAAGCTTTCTTGCTCTTTCCTCAACTCCATTTACCATTGGGGGAAAAAAAAAAAAAAGAAAGGGAACCCAAAGCAAAGAGGACAGCCACAGCTGTGCTCCTCATTAAAGACAAGATAAACACAGACTGCTGTCTGGAAAGCTGAGCATCCTCAGGAGCAGAGAAGTAAGGTGGGGGAACAATTTGCAAGCTATCAACATGTTGGCTCCTGGACTCCAGCCTAGAACTGATCTGTTGGCCAACAGTCACTCATCTTGGGTCCCTGGAACAACACCCTGCTGCCTTCCTGCAGCAGATGTAATGCTGTTACAGGCCCAGCAGAAACACTGTGAGGGTGCAAACACCACTGGAAGCCCTGCATAAACCAGGCTTTTGCAGGGACAGCTCTTTCAGTACCTCTCTCAAGCAAGTGCAAGTGTCAAGGACACTCCAGGTGTGTGAAAAGCATGTTGTGAATGAACCAGTACTGATAAAAATAAGAAATATTTTCTTTTTAAAGCTCCATGGTGTCAAGGTCTATGAGGGATTGTCCATGAAGGGATCAACTCCCCTCACCTATTTTATTTCCCCTAGGATTTCTTGATGCTTTTGTTTTCTGGAAGAAGGGAACCAGGCTTTCCTTAGGAGACCAAACTGCAGATACAGTGTAGAGATGCAAGAGAACAAGCTGACACAGCAGAGCAGCTAAGGATGTATCTTATAATTTACTGGAGCTCACCCTCCTGACCTTTCTGTATTTGGATCAGCAGGGAGGGTGCATAATGAGGGCTGCAGGAGGGCAATCGGGTTCTTACGGCTGGTCAGGCGAATTAATGCGGATTGCTTGGCAGTTCACCAAAAGCAGACCAACGAGGGCTCTTCATCAGAAAAAAAAAGAGCCAAAAAAATTAAATAAATAACAAAATAAAAAAAAATCTTGAAGGTGGCCAGTCCATGGGCGGAATTTGTCAGATTTCTAACCCACTGTAGAGGAGAACAGTGGCTCAGTGTTTCAGAGAGACACCACAGCTGCGGGCAAGTTGCGTTTGTCTGACACATTTCAGAAACCCTTCTGCTCCTCCACCTTCTGCAGCTTCTTGCTTCGCCTTCCCTACATGCCTTTTCCCAGTGTCATTGTGTCCAGGTGGAGTAGAGAATTAGTAATCACTTGGCAAGGTACTCTGCCCTTCCTTAGCCTTCTAGACGACACTCATCACCAGGCATCGCAGAGGCAAGGGCTTTTGTACAGGTAACTCCTAGGAGCCAGGTACTTTGAAAACCTTCCCCTCCACAAGTTTTCCAATCCATGCAAATGGCAGAAAATCGGTTTATCCACTCAGCCTTCATGTTGACATTCCCCTCTGACCTGACTCTTTAATTTCTGTGGAGGTGTAGAACCTGCATAAAATCAGAAGTCACCTGTAAAATGCTGATATTTATATTTTTATTCCAACTAGCATGGCTATGGCAGTGCACGTGCTCTCCCTTCCTAACGCTCTCCATATGCTTTCCAAAGTGAAATGCCTTTTCCAGCAGGTGATAGTTACTGGCTACTGGCATCCCTCTGAAACGATCTAGCAAGGTTTCCCTGCCCTCTCTATGGATCAGGGCAATGGAAAGCACTAGAGCTGCTATGTTCCAGAAGGAGAGGGAAATGGAAGTGCATCCCCTCAGGGAAGGGGAAACTACTTTCCCTCTGGTTTCTCTTCTGAAAATCATCCTTGCCACAGCAGACAGCTCCTTGACCCCCCCCCCCTTCTCTCCCAAGAAGACACTTGCTCCTCTTATGTGGCCATGCTTTGGGGGCATGGATGCTCATGGGTATTTGGAGCAAGCAGGAAGAAAAGCCACGTATGATTCCAGTATACAATATTTCAGAAAACTCGGGCATTGTACAACACTGTTGGTCATCTCCTCATCTCATCAAAGAAGCAGTGGGTACTTCTGGTTTTGACTTGCAGAGAGGCATAAGGGTGTCAAGAGCATTGCACCTGCCTTGTGTCCACGTGTCCATCCCTCAGACCCTGGTATCAGCACAATGGTCAGGGCCACTGAGCCTGGCTTACTCTACAAGCAGCACTTCTGCATTGCCAAAATCACTACGCTTTACCAGGCTGTTTTTATAAGCTGCTTTTGGGGTACAGGTGTTAGAGCAAAGAGACTCATCACATGTAAATAAACAAATAATCACATCTGTCTGATTTGAATGGCTGCACTGTCAGACGTGACAAAGGATTTTGCAGCGCATGCTGCAGTAAGATATTTAAAATCTCATTCGAAACCTGTCAGCTTCCCTACTCCACAGAAGGGAGATAACAAACACCACATACTTCAAAGTGATGTTTTAAGGACTAAAAAGATGTTCATGTGAGGCTTTGAAAATGCACATAAATCATAGATGTTAACACTCAGACCCCATTTATTTGAATTGTGCCAGTTTGCAACACAGCCTTGACCTCCCCTTGCTGCTATGGGCCAGGGCGCTGCCGGACAGGACACGGCTGCCTGGCTGCCCACCTTGGGAGGCCCCAAACCCAACAGCGACAGGAAAGGCCAAGGCTTCACTCTCACCACCACGTCCTCACCCAATGCCAACATGGGTCTTTGGGGAGAATAGAAAACAAAGATCTCAGCGAAGCACCAAGAGACAGTGGGATTGGGATTGACCTTGACGGCCGAGCCCTGTGGCAGGAGAGATATCTGCCCAAGTGGTGGCTCCCTGCCTACTCGTTGCAGGCAAGCAGTAAATGTCCAGGTCATATTAGGAGAAAATATTTTTCCATGTCCTATTTTCATGCTAATTACTTAAATGTATTTAGAAAAGAAAACACCGAATACCCAACAATGAGAGAATGTTAAAGCTGAAAAGTCCTGCGCAGGACTCACAGCTCTGCCAACACCTGAAACCCCAACAGCCTGCGATAACATCTGGTTTTCTGCAGGACCCCTGTCTCCCTCAGGAAGTGGCATGAGGTTTAGGACTTACTCTCAAGCTATTCAGGACTCACTGCTCCAGCCCCAGGCTGCCTGCAGAGCCACAGGTCTTCCACAGGTACCCCACACAGTGAGTGCTTTGCAGCTATTACTGCACTCACCTCCCCAGGCCTGTGCAGTAGGTAGGAGACTGATGTTGCCTCATTTCTCCCTGGAGAAGAGACATGTGCCAGGACCAGGTTACGTACCTACAAGAGCACACCTGGATTCTGAGATTTGAGGCACCTAGACCAGCAGTTTTGGAACACTGGTAATTTTTACCGTGTTTTGCACATTCAAAGCACAGCTCCAAGTGTAATGAGGAGTGTTCAGCACTTGCCACTCTAATAGCACCCCAGGAATGAGGGCATTATCCAAAATACCTGTGCAGAATAAATGAAAAATCCTTTGGTGGAAAAACCAGCAAGCACTCGCATCCCAGACGCACAAAGGAGCTGAGTTACAGTTGCAGAAGCACTCATGCTGTTGGCATTTCCTGATACCTCAGTGCTCGGCTGCAACGCCGGTGGAGGTTTTTCTCTGTGGTACCATTAGCACCGAGTTCCGCTGCACCCACGCCCACATCTGTGACAAGCCAGCGGCAGGAGACAGTGACCGTGGGGCTGAGCACAGCAGCGGGGGTGCTCGCAGCGTGCCCCAGGTCAGCCGGAGGCAGAGGGAACGTGTCCCTGCCGCAGCTCTGCTGCTGCTGCCGTGCTCAGCCACACTCCCTCTGCAGCTTAGAGAATCGTTACTGCCACCGTGCTCTAACCGAGCCAGTCTCAGGGTCATTAAGGCTGCAAAAGACCCCTGGTGACCTCACCATTACTTTGGAGTGGTCGAGTGATTTATGCACCAACTGATACATACGGTGGGAGTGTAGGCTGTGTGACACTGACCCCATCAGCTGGGCTTTTGGTACCTGCCACGGAAATGCAGTGGAACACCACTCAGGAGACCAGCAAGAGCCTGTTTCAGAGGCCAGTGTTCTCTTTGTCCGTGCAAACTTTTCTGCCCACCGCCACGTATGGGCTCTGTGCTTCCTGTTCACCTCTGTGAATTCCCGGGCTTCCAGCTGAAAACCCACCCAGGCCTGTGGAGATTTGTTTTCCTTTGCGGCACAGTGCACGCCAACGCAAACCTAAGTCCCTTTATAAATGCAGATCAGCTCGTATCTCCTATGCTTTGGCTGGACATACAGATAATCCCTCGGGATAAGCTTGGAAGAGTAATGTGAACCTCACTGCAAACCCACAGATCCACGGTAACAGGATGGTGAGCCAGGGGGAACCTCCGTAAAGCTTTCCAGTGTCACGGGGTGAATCTGCCTGTATTTGGACAGCCCAACAGCCCACATTTGGGTGGCTCCCACGGAACCCAGCGCAGGGGGGTACCCGTGCATTCAGCACAATGGGTGCTGCCGAGATTCCGGCCCAGTTCTGGGAAGAGGGATGGGAAGCGGCGAGGCGAGACAGGGTCTCGCCGACAGCGCCTTCATGCGTGGGCTTTTCTTTTCTTTTTTTTTTTTTCCCCTCCCGCAAGTGGCCAGAAGGCGTCGAGTCGATTGTCTGCGGCGAATTCCAGCGGGGCCGGTGCCGGGAGCCGCGCGCGGGTCGCGAGGCGCGGCGCGGGGGGCGGGAGGGGCGGCGCGCGGGGCGGGC
>VZTE01001494.1:31810-102255 GCA_013397775.1 Eulacestoma nigropectus
CGGCGGGGTCGGCGATGGCTTTCGAGGCGCTGGCGGAGGCGGCGGAGCGATGGTGCGCCCGCACGCCCTTCCAGCTCATCGCCGCCGAGGAGACGGAGCGGCGCATGGACTTCTACGCCGAGCCCGGCGTCTCCTTCTACGTGCTATGCCCAGAGGCCGCCTGCGGCGACAATTTCGTGAGTGCCCCGGGAGGGGATCGGGGGTCACGGGCGTGCGGGGCACCCCCCGCGCGTGTGCGGGGACGCACGGGGAGCCCTCGCGCCGCTCTGGGACGCTCCGTCCGTGCTGGTCCCCGGAGCCCGGGGGGAGCACCCGAGGGGGAGCTCCGGGGGAGCGGAGGAAGGGGCCGTGCCCGGGAGGGAGGGATACGGTGATGGAGGGCGACGGGGCCGGGGGGATCCTCCCACAATCTGCAAAATGGAGTCCGCTGCCGGTGGGGGGCGGCCCCGCGGGCAGGGCTGCGGGCAGGGACACCCCACCCCCCCCCTTCCCCATCACCCGGCCCGGGGAGGCTGCGGGCTCCGGGCGGGCGGCGAGGAGCGGTGCGGGCCCCCCCGCCTGCCCCGCGCCCCGCGGGGGCTGCAGCTGCTGCTCCCCCCACGGCCCCTCCATCCTCCCGGGGTGCCGGGGCTGGGGCACGGCGCGGGGACGGGCGGACTGGCAGGGCTGTCACGGCAAATGGAGAATGGGCAGGAATAAAATGGAGTCAGGATGACAGGAGGGCCGCGCCCCCCCCGCCGCTCCCCCGGGCTNACCACAAGCCCTGCCTTTGGGAAGGGTCAGGGGGTGCTTTTCCCCTCGGCCAGACCCTCCCGGTGGTAAGCAGAAGTGCAGGAAGAGTCACCGAAAAGCGGCACCTCGCCACGGGGTTTTTAAGCTGCCAAGTGCCAGTTAACTTCAGTGAAAGGATTTTGGTTTGCTTCTTTTAACAAAACAGCTCCTAGCACAGACCGTTATTGTAGGAATGCTGTAGGTTCTTCTCTTCACGGAGCAAGTTTTATCCCTCCACCTGCTTGACAAATGTTCACTAATTCCCTTTCCAACAGGTAAGTGCAGAGTGAGCCCATTTGACAGATGGGTCCATGGAAACAAAGAGCAGTGGAGTGACTTCTCTAGGACCACAGATCCCAGCGAGCAGGACGTTTATTTATTGTGTCGAGTAGATAGATGGTCATGCTGAATTATGAAAGAAGTTATCTGGAGTTTAGTTATGCACCTGTCCAGGGACACATGAGATCTTCAGATGTAGCAGTGGCGTATCTCAAGGTGTGGATTCTCTCAGTCCTCTGTGGGAATAGCTCTGCACGTCTATCTTCCCAGCTCCTCTGAGCCTGTCAGACCGCAGTGCTCATTCCTCTCTAGAGATGCCTGTGCCCAGAAAGGACCATGCCTGCTGCACTCCTAAGCAGGACTCTATATGAATCCAGTGCAGCACTAGGCTAAAACTAATGATACTGGAAATCGCAAAGAAAGTCCATTTATTTTTCTTATACATGTATTGTTTCTTTATACACTGATCAGTAATTGAGTGAATTCTTTCAAACAAAGTCTAGTCAACTTCAAAAAAATCTTAAGCAGTTTCAGACCCTATTCCAATGCTGGCTTTTTTTTTTTTTTTTGAGTTTGAAATCGCATTTTTCCTTTTTTTTTTGGAAAATATTTTCATTCCAGGGTTGCTGTGGGAAGGACTCCCTGCCCAGAGTCGCCACTAGTAAAACGGAGCAAAGGGCCAACTCCTGTCAAGTGTGGAGCATAAGCAATGGAAAACTAGAAGCAGTGTTTTCTTCTGTCTTTTTTAGCCTTATTAGTTGAGGCACTTTTTGTAATGATAATACTTTTAAGACAGGCAAATAGGTGTCATTCTTAATTCTTTTTCTTTAAAGAGATGGTGTCTCTTTAATATGATTAAGACCCACTAGTGATTAGATTCTCCAGCATCCTGTTTCCTGCTCCTAGTGCACTGTGGGACTTAATTTCTGCTCCCAGCTTGATTTTCTTGGTTTTTTGCAGTCACTTTCTTTTTTTTTTTTTATGTTCCAGATTTTAACTTTCTTTTCTATGTGCAATTACAGGCTAAAGTTTATTTTAAGGAGACTTAATACAGGCCAAGGGACTGATATCATTTGCACCTTAAGCCTTGTTTGCATGGCTCCTTTAACACAGTGGAGTGTGAAAGTGAGTAAATATAAACAGAATTCACAGTGACACGCTTTACAGCCTTTTTGCACCCTGTGCCTCCTATAAAGGAGTCTCGTATTTAATAAGCATCTGATAGCTGGTATTCTTGTTCTTTCTTTACGTCGTCATTTCATAATGATGCGACTTAAAAAGCTATGTAGGAGGTGCCAGAGAATTCCATGATAACCCACTTGTAAGGAGGAAATCATGAGCATAATGAACTTAAAAGGAAAGGGGAGAGGAGAAAAATATGGCAAGGTTGCCAAGATGCAGTCTGGGGGAGAATAACACTGAATTGTGTCTAAAATCAGAGATCCCACAGCAATCTAATAGTTTTCATTTCCTGAAAAGATATCTTTAGGCTAGGCTTTTAACATGCTAGGGATGCAGGAGAGCCATGTAGATGTTTATTGGCATTTTCATTACCACCTGGACACTAAAACTCTCTGAATCAGCATTTTAGATAGCTGAACTACGTATAATTCAGCTCCTGATGCTCCTGGGGTTCTCAAGAAATTAATTGGACTTGTGTAGCCATAATCGAGGAGAGTGAGGGTTGTGATGCTATTCCTTACAGTCTGTCATTTGTTTTGTCACCATGTTATTACTGGTATTCACAGTAACTGGTAAAATAAATAAAAAAATGCCATCTTGCTGCAAGATTTCCTGAAAATATTTTAGAACAGAGTCAGCAGGTCTGAATATTTTCTGCAAGTCGAATTATCCCCACAAATAAAAAGTTTTGCTGCCGTGCACAACAAGTCGGCTGCTTAGAAAATGGTGGGCCAGCAAGTGATTCTGTCATGCAACTACACTGAGTCATCTAAAGGTGTGAGGGAAAGCAAACCCCTCCAGATGCAGCCCTATTGATTTCCTCAGCTATGTGCTGTGTGTAAATGCTGAACTAAATAATTCAACCATGATCCTAGGTCAGCTGAGGTGGAAGTTAGTGGCTGTGTGCTTTTGTAGTGACAAAAAGCAACTGTGAGCAAAACTGGGCAAGCTTGGAAAACACATGCTCCGATGATGAGGTTAATATTTTTTTAATTGCACAGCCACAGCCAGGCACTGTGGTCCACCAGTTTGCCAGCAGCCGCCTTCTCCCGCTGCAGAGATCCTCAGGCATCAGGTTTTCCAGGAAAAGCATCTCCATATATGCAGCCTTACTGAACTTTCTAAGCAGGAGCTGAATCCTCAAATTACGTTTGTTTTTATTTCGAAAGGCCGAAATTCCTTTTGCAGGTTCCTCTGGAGATGGGTGAGTCAGTGCTGAGACAGTTCCTGCACTGCCTGGGTGCAGCAATGAACCCCCACAGAGAGCTGTAGATGCAGCTGAACCTACCGGCGTTACAACCCTGGTCTTTATTATGGTTGAGGTTTTTGAGGGAAAGGATTAAATCAGCCCATTTCCGAATGAGATGCCTGCACTAATGGCACATGAAACTTTTCATAGTGTGTTTGTTGCTACAGTCAACATTTTAAATCCTCTGCAGATGGGAATACTTTTGGAATCCTTACTTGCTCATTGTCCTATGATGCTATGCAACAAAATGTCCTCAAAAACTCAGTGATCAGGTTACTCTCTTAGGTTTTCCCCTTGTGCTAGATCATCTTATTCTGCCTACGTGCTGACGAATTCACACTGGAGTCTAAAATGTGGTGCAGCTTGAAAAGAGGTTGTAAAAACATGGTAAGACAACATAGGGTTAACTTTCCCTGGAGAATGAACCAGCTATTATTTATTAAAGGGCAGGTACTGATTTTCATTTATGTGGAAGCTCCTGTGTATAGCTCTGGTAGTCAAAAGAAGCTGCAGTTTAAACAAGAATGAGGATCTCAGCAGTCGTAATCGTTTTATACACGTAAACAATTGCAACAGGTTTAGCACGAGCCAGGAATTGCCAAGCTGCAACATTCAGCTCTGAAGTTTAGGAGTAACTAAACAGTTATTGCTAACCCAAGTATGAAGAAATCATGACCTCCAAAACCTTCTCCAAAGGCTGCTCTTAAAATGTGATTTGGAAGTGTTCATTTGATATTTTGAAGAGGGCTCATTTGAGTTCACTTCATGTATCTTCTGCCTTTTTAGGCCATAGAAATCACAAAGTGCAGACTTTTTTTCTGCTTTTTCTTTTTCTGTTGTAAACAGAAGCTGAGATTTAGTTGTATATTTATAGGATTGCAAGGCCCATGACTCTTAAGATGGCATGAAGTATCATCATGAGACTTGTGGTATGTGCGTTTGAGAGTTGGCAAGACTGTAAAGAACTTATTTTCATTGCCAGAATGGTTAAGAGATTACTCTGGTTATATGGAAAGAGGAGAACCTACTCAGTAATGCAGGGCTGCTTTCATAACAAAACATTACACTATGTTTATGCTTGTAAAGTGCAACAAGCAGCAAATAAAATGTAGGTCAAGTGAGGTTCATAGCAAAGCAGTCACAGGTTTTATCTTAAAGGTGCAGTTTAGGTGATGTTAAGTACTGTTTTCTTTTGTTAAGTGCAAAACTGCATACCTGGCAGGTACTCACCACTGAAGAGGAAGGCACCATGCAAGCCTCATGCTAGGGATTGAAACATCTGTCGTTTTGAGTCTTTCTCTGAATGTTAGTTAAGCTTCGGAGAGATCCTCCACTTTCCTTGTTTAAGCATAACCTGCTGTTTATAGCAAGTAAAAACGCACTTTGGGGAAAAGAGCTGCTGTGCAAAAAGAGAGGTACAACAGTCTCAAACCATTTTGGCAGTATTGCACTTCTCTGTGTGGCAGGCTGCCTAAGACACGTGCCATGCACAAAGTCTTCCAACAGAAGGTGTTTAAGATGATGTATTAGCTTGTGCCCTTGGGCACAGGAAGCGTTGTTGCCTGGGTGCTCCCTCCATCACTTGCCACATCTGTTTCAAATAACCTCCTAGCAGCAGAATAAACATCAGTTTTGAGAGAGGCTTCACAGAGTAAGGCTGGGGAACCAGCATCTCCGAAGCAGGAGTAAGACAAGAGGAAGATCTCAAATGGGTTTAATGTGCCTGCCTCGGAAGAGAAGATTGGGTTCCAGGAGGAGTAAATCTCAACACAGGATGGGAGGCTCAAAATGTCAGGATGCTGTGAGTGCCCAAACATCTCTCCTTGGCTCTGTGTCTAGCCTGCAGGCAGATTTTGCGTCTTTTCTTCTGCATCGTCGAGAGAATTACACATCAAGTTCCACCTCCAGGGTCGCATCATATTTGCACTAACGCCAGGAAGACAAAGAGATGCTCTGTCTCTTCCTGAAGGCTTCACTGCAGCAGATGATGCAGAAAAAGAGAAAACCCAACATGACTTCTAGTTCTGAGCAGGGCTGATGTCAAACAAAAGCACCTTTATAGGTAAAATGTGCGTGTGCAAAGTGTGTGTACCCTTCATGGCTAGTGCAGCCATGAGGCATTTCCGCTTCTGGATCGATTTCCCTGTTTTCTGATGCATCATGTTAATAAAATCCAGGTTCCTCCTCAGAAACATGGCTTCTGAAACAGCCTGCAATGCCTGTCCCCAGGGTGGGTCTGAACTGCAGGAGGCTCAGTGTACTTTGGCAGATGTTTACAACATGTCACCTTATAAAATCACATGGAAAGGCTGGCGTGAATTCCTGTTAATGCCTTTCCTTTCTTGTGTTGCTGTTGGCTTTCAGCACGTGTGGAGCGAAAGTGAGGACTGCTTACCTTTTCTGCAGCTCGCACAGGATTACATCTCCTCCTGTGGGAAAAAGACACTCCATGAAATATTGGAAAAAGTCTTCAAATCCTTCAGACCTGTAAGTGCTTTTTTTCCCCTTCTAAACATTGACAACTACCTGTGACTTTTAATAGGACAGCACTGGATAGAGCAAGGTGTTTTTTCTTCTCCAGAGATTTACATCTCCAGTTAGCTGCCTGGGTACAGGAGTGTTAGCACATAAGCTACCATCAGGCAACTGGAAATTGTTTCTTGGAAGTCAGCTGCCTTTTTATTTCCATCTCTCTGTTTGAGAGGATGAGATTCCCGTGTGGGGTGGGAGGCCAACTGGTATGTCAGCCAGTGGCAGCGGGCAGGGACTCGGGTCCTGCTGATGCAGCGCTGACTCTGAGGAACGGGATACGAGTCAGCGCCGCGGGACTTTGTGGCAGAGTTGTTTCCTGGCACTGGAATTGGGGAGTTTTGCAAGGATATGAACAGCAAGAGTAAACCCCTGGGAAACTGGAAGAACGGTCTCTCCTCAGGGTAGTTTATTTTATTTTATGGTTGGGTTTTTTTTCCTCCAAGTGATGTAGATTTTACTGTTAGGATGGCTGCCACTTGGTATTTGTAAATGCTGGTTTGGTCACTGCTTGAGAAGAAGTTGGAACGGAAGCTGGGTTTTGTGGGGAGGGGGCCTGTATTTTTCTATTTTGCTACTACTCTGCTTTCTCTGTCCTTGTTTAACACTTAAGATTTGTGCCAAAGCCTGGATTTCATCAGGGTGAGGTGTCTTAGGCTGGCTGTTGTCCTTAATTTTTGCCAAATGCTCCCTTTACACAGCCTCTCCTTTTGAATGCTCGGGGCTGGCTAAGGGCTTGGTGCAAAGCAGGGCGAAGGTTTGTAGCCAGAGCCATTCTCCTGTGAAGTCCATGAGAAAGTTCACCAGTGGACATTTTTACACTCAACTGAAAATGTAGAGCTTTTCCCTCCTGCCTTTTTCTGGCTGACTAATTGAGAAGACTGGAAATGTATCCCAAGTATTTAGTGTGAAAGGGAGGGCCTGGAGCATCGATATGAAAACACTGGCCCTCCCTGTGTTACACCCTTGCAATGGTTTGCACGGATCGCCACAGCTGGTCGACATAAAAGAGCATCATTTTCAAGAATCCTCTGAGAGGCTAGAAATAAATAGAACAGATGCACACTTTTCTTAGAAAGGACTGGAAATCTGATCTGTCACTACAGCTGCTTGTAATTGTGAAAACATACAAAAAATATAAGCATGTTTCCCGGAACAATATTGGGCTCTAGAATATTCATAGCTGTCTTCTCCTGCTCAGGGAAGCTGTGCCTTTGATGACAAACTTCCATTGGTTTAACTAAAGAGGACTTCAAAAAGACTTAATTAAATTGGTACAGATTACTTATTTCATTTAAACCCCATTTATTCCAGCATAGGTTAAGTTACTGAGAAATTGACTTCAGTCAAACCAAGTTGAGCTACTCTTCAGAATAAAAAGGTTCAAAGCAAGGGGAACTATTATGCTCATGTAGCCTCGGCCCTTCATTAATACATCACATTTCACCTCATGATGCCCACAGCTGAGCACATAAATTGAGGCTGAACTAGAATGTGTCTTTTCCAGACACCCACTCTTGATGTAAAGTCTTCAGGTGACTTAAAGGATACAGCGCTGCTGGGCGCTTTTTCTTCTCATGGCTGGTTACAGTGCTCTGAATAACTCTTTTGTTTACAATGTGCATTTTTCTAGTTTTGCTTCCTAGCTGTTGAATTTCATTTTGCTTTTGTTTGCGCAAAAATGGTGTCCTCAATTGCCAGAGACCTCTTGCAGACTGTAATCAAATACCTCTTCATTGTCTCTTGGATGTACCACAGAGATTAAGTTTCTCAGATTCTCCTTTGACCTAGTATTGAGAGATTTGCATCAACATAACAAAACTGGGTTTATCATTTGAAGTATGGCTATGTGTAGACAAGTCTAATAAGGAATGTAATTGACATTCTTCCCTCATTGTAACTATTGAAAATAGCACATACATGGGAGGAAAGATTTTAAAAATTGAATGGTGTTACAACAGATGTACGGAAACAGTTATTTTGCACCCTTAGGCCTTTGCCAGAACAAAACCGCTTTTCTTCAGTATTGGGAAATTATTTCCTTGGCATCACTTCATACTGTCTCCCGTCCTTTCTCTGCTGGACCAGTTTTATTAATGAGACCACTTTGCTCTCAGCTTCAAGGCAACAGTGCATTTTCAGGGCATTTCTTCTCCTCTCTCCCAAGCAAGTCAGCTAACAGAGACCAGTCTGGCAAACTCCAGTTTGAAAAATGGCAGTTTAGGAAAAAACTACAACTGAAGGTCAGACTGGGCTTTTGTGAAGTATCTGGTGGTCCTGGCTCTCAGTCTGGGACACTGGGGACCAGGTTTTTAGCAGGTGCTTGCTAAGCACCTTTTGAAAGTCTCTGTTTTGATATTCCCAGTGGACCTCCATGATTATTAGACAGTTCTGAAATTCTTTTTTGGGGTCCTTTGAAGGGAAGTATTTAGAAGAGAACAGTGGCAGTGCATCTGCAGCTTTCCATGCCCTTGTGCACGGCATGATCATCTGCCTTCCCGTAACTGAGGGCTCCAAAAACAACTTTTTCCAGTAACTCAGCTCAGCCCTGCTCCTCATTTTCATGGTAACAGCCCAGCCATGTCTCCACGAGCTTACCCTGGGGCTGTGGAGTGGGAAGCGACTGGCTTCTCATGCTGCTGGGCACTGTGTTTTGGAGACAGTGGGAACACAAATGCCCAGGAGCTGGCATCCCTCTCAGTGAGAAACAGAGAATTCCCTCTGCTCACCAGTCTTCCCTGGGCACTGAAGGCAGTGAGGGTGGTCTAGGTCTGCTCACTGTCCCTCACTGCTCTCAGGCATCTTTCCCTAATGTTTTAGGGGCCTAAACACGGTGCCAAGAAAGATACATAATTCAATGAGGCTTTTAAAAAGTGCTGGTTTGCCTGCAACAACTAAACCACACCTCTAAGTCCTGCTTTAGACAAGGTCAGGGTGTTTCTTTACTGAAGGTGGTGAGGGGCATTTTGTCTCTACCCATTACTGCCTTCCTGGGTTGGTTTCTACAAAACTCTGTGATTTCCCTTATTATCCACTTATTCAGGGAGCATCCAAAAGTGCCAGACACCATGAAGGTACATGGTATCAACCAATAGCACTGGGCTCAAATACTGTTATTTGCCTCAGAGCGTCCCATCTCCTCTCATGCCTTGGTCTCTGTGGTGTCAGAGGTGCCATGCTCTGGTGCTAGGAGGTGCCCATGCTGGTGCCTGGAGACTAAGTCCTTCCCACAGGGATT
The DNA here is from genome assembly GCA_013397775.1 of Eulacestoma nigropectus. Lineage (NCBI taxonomy): Eukaryota > Metazoa > Chordata > Aves > Passeriformes > Eulacestoma > Eulacestoma nigropectus. The sequence goes on from VZTE01001494.1 coordinate 41,059, forward strand.
CAACAGAACTGTGTTATCTCTAGTGTAGCATCACGTGAACCACTAAAGCTCAGTCTTATACTTAGTTTATTTTTCAGTGTGCTTGTGTGCCAGCTTTTAGTAGGAGATGGTGTCACTCTGCTTCCGTGAGTTAGTAACTACTAGGTTATTTGTAAAATCAGGGCACTTTGAAAGATTTAAGAAAGACAAATATAAGAAATGCCTGAGGGACATGACACCAACTGGCAAAGTTTGCAGGAAACCAAGGCATGAGTCATACAGTTCAGCAGCAAATTCCAGAGGTCCCACACTGAGCTCATCTTCAGCCTGAAAAGCCTACATCTGAAGTGGGGAGTCTGCAGTGTGAAAGCCATTTATGCCATATTCACTGAATTCATGCATGTCCCAGTGACCTCTCCTTTACCTCCAGATGGGTAGTTTGGCCAGCAGAAATAAATAGCTGTAGTTCAGGCAGTACTGCTGGTTGTTATCCTCCCTCCCTCCTCACCATGCCCCTGACCTCCTCCTAGCCATGCATCCCAGCCTGGCAGTCTTGTTCCCCTTGGCTTTTCTGCTGATGGATCAGCTCTGTCTTTCTACACCAGTTTTCTGTTTTATCTCTTTTCTCCTTGTTTTCTTCCCCAGTTAAGTCCTTTCAAGTCTGCTGCATAGCTGATACTTTAATATATGAAGCAGCTATGGACCAGAAGCAGAAACTAGTGTGTGTGAAAGAAGACAAGGTGAGAGTCAGTCTAGGGTTAGCCCAGGCCATCATCATCATCTTATTTTGTCCTTATCTTTTGTACACCATCGTTCTGTTTTGTCCCAGTGTTTGTAGAGCTCCCTGCGCTTTGGACCCTCATCCTCCCTCCTTGTGTTGAAGGTGTGGGCAGATTTGTCATTGCAGTCCAGAGAGCAGTAAGGGGTTAACAGCCGTGAGGGACCATCATAATCCTATGGGAAGCAACAGGATGTGACACCTAAAAGCAAGACCTGCGTGGTCGAGGTCCTTGGTACCTTGGAGGGTCATAAAGTGTTTGCGAGAGAATAAAACTGCATCTCCCTTGGAGGAGCCTCCCATTGCCTTCCATCCCATCCCATCTCCATTCTTCCTCCGTAAAATCACTAAGGTCTGCAACATCACTCTGATTTACACTGCTCCAGGGAAAGAGGAGCTGGATTTCCTGATGGCAAAGAGATGGGATGTGTGAAAAGCAGGATGTACTACCCATCCTTTGGGATTGTGTATGTCTTTGCGGTTCTTGTGGTGCATATTGTGTTTTCCATGCTAATTTTGCATGGGAAAGGCTTACAGTATCCCATAAAATGAAGATTCATGTGACTCATTTCCTTGCAAATCAAAGAGGAATTATGACCAAAGGTGGGAAAAAAAAAGCAGTCGAAACTCTTTCTGCTAGGTGATACAAACAGGAGTACAACACTCACATTTAATTTGAATATACCAGATTAGTTTAGCAAAAATAATACTGGTGTATAAGAAAGTCTAGCAAGAATCCTTGCTTTTGCCTTTTGAAAACTGAGTATTTTAATTTTAGCTTCAACACGAAATAAAACCCCCGCATCCTGAAAATGAACAGAGCAGTGCATGTTCAGTTAAGCATTTGATTTGAAAAATATGTATGCATAGGAACAATTACTTTGTTCTGCTCAGAAAACAAGAACGTTTTCCATTTGGGGTCTCTCTGTTAAGTATTTTTAAAATGCGAAGAGATTTAGTCAGCAAATTCTCCTTCCATTTCCCTGCTGAAGAAACCCTGTAACTAAAAATCTGGTTTTCTCCCAGTGATAGTGAGGAATACAAGCTTCATTGCACCCAGAAGCCAATTCTGTGCGTTGTATTTGTGTCCACTGAATAATTTTGAATGTCAATCACAGACTGAATTAGTTTAGGTCCCTGAAAATCTGCCTCATTGCAGCCTTCTCATTTCCATGCTCTCACCTAAAGAGTGTCACCTTCCTCACAGATTTTTCTGGGCTTTGCCTCTTTCAAGAGCCAACAGCTGCATCACTCTCCAAAGAGGGTGTTACATGCATCTGTGCTGTTCTTCCAGCCCTGGCAAGCTAAACACATGGTATTCTCAGTAATGCCTGGCCTATGATTTTGCTTTGTGGCTATTAATAGCTGTTAGTGTAGGATTCTAATACGAGATTTCCACAACAGATGCATTATTTTGACTGTTATTTGGTTTATCTGTCTTTCTGACTTCAGTTGGCTTGGCAACCTTTTGGGAGAGAGGGGAGAAGTTCAAACATGGCTGTTTGCTCCTTTTCCTGTAGTGAAGAAGTGACGTTGCAGTGATCGGAGCCATCAGGTGGAGGCATCCAAACATTCTCCAAGGAAGATGGGCTGGCAGTTCCTTGCAAGCCCAAATCTAATTTGCAGAAGTTTAAAGGGACAATATTCCAGTGGAATACACAGTATTTCTCACTGCAAGGGCTTCACCCAGCATGCAAGACTTTGTCTGGTGTGATGGAGTGAAGGGTTCAAGAGAAGCACTTGACATGGTGGATTCTTTAGGTTTTTCGGCTCTCCTTGCCTACTCCACACTGTGCAGTCCTTCGTGAGGATGGTCTCTTCTTTGGCTTTTATAGGGCTGACAAAAAACAATCTTAAACCAAGATAAATACTGCTACAGCATTATCATGGTTCTTTCTGAAGTTAAACCACTGCCAAGTCTAAACACTCAACAATTCATAATGCGACCTCAGGGAAGAATGTGAAGCTTTTTGCAAGTGCTTTGTTTTGGTTTTATTTATCTTCCGGTCTCTGAGCACTTAATTTGGTGTGAGGATGCATTTTCAAATCTTTCTTTATCCCAGAAGGGAGAGAAAGAGAGTCAAGATCATTATGCAATACCGTTATTCCTGGGTTTGAGGTTTTTAAGAAGTGCACGGAGGATTTGTGTGAAGATTTGCAGCAAAGCTGCATGAATGGGTTATTCGCTGTTACACAGTATTTTCTCTTCTTTGTAGTTACTTGGGCTTCCAGATGTTGATGATGATGCATTTGAAGAATATAACGCAGATGTGGAAGAAGAGGAACCAGAAGCCGATCACCAACAGATGGGTGTCAGTCAGCAGTGATTTTCTGAGAAGCTATAAAAAAATTCGGAAGCCTTTGGTACCAGGTGGGGTCAGGTGGTCCCATGTTAACCTGTTCAAATTAGCACATCACAAGGGGATATCTGGCTGCCAAGATAAAAGTTTTACAAAAAGTGGTTTTAAAAAAAAAATATATAATAATAATTCGTGATGAGCTTTGCTAAGAAGTGACCTGAATTTTGCTCCTGCTTCAGTGGGTTTTCTATGGAGTTGTCTTGGTAGCATTCTGCTGTTATCAGTCTAGAATTAGTTTTGTCGCTGACTTGTCTCTTCGATTTGTGTTCGAGAGTAGTGTTTGCTGACATGAATGTAGAGTACTGAGAATGTAGGAGGCGTGTGGGAAGAGCGCCGAGTCCTTGCAAGTGACCTTTCCGAGGAAACCAGCGCAGAGAGCAAACACCACCTGCGCTTTTCTTTTTAGTTCAACAGCTATAGGTTTTTGACAAAGCACCAGCCATGGAGAGATTTCTCCTGAAAAACAGTAGTTTAGTAGTGGTTGGTGCTGCAGAAGTGCATAGGAAGGCTTAACAAAAATAATGGGAAGTAGGAAATCCAGGGGGTGTCAGACATATTGATGTTTTTTCACTGACACCTGAGTTTCCAAGTGCTGAATTAATAACTGGGAGTAACTGGCACCAGCAGCACACATTATAACCAACCCTGGTACTCCAACACCGTGTGATCCAAAGGCAAGTGCTGCTTTCTTACAAATCAAGGGAAAAATAACCATCACCTATCCCACTTATGCACGATAACTAACTTTAAGCTTCGCTGGTGGCCAAATTATTACTCAAACCTCGGGGCATCGTGTATTAGAATCATAGAATATGATGAGTTGGAAGGTACCCATCAGGGTCCTTGAGTCCAACTCCTGGCCCTGTGCAGGACACCCCAAGAGTCACACCATGTGCCTGAGAGCATTGTCCAAATGCTTCTTGAACTCTCAGGCTTGTGCTGTGACCACTTCCCTGAGGAGCCTGTTCCGGTGCCCAGCTACCCTCTGGGTGAGGAACCTTTTCCTGATATCCAATCTAAACCTCCCCTGACTCAGCTTCAGGCCATTCTCTTGGGTCCCGTCACTGGTCATGAGAGTGAAGAGATCTGTAGCTGCCCCTTCTCTTCCCCTCCTGAGGGTGCTGAAGACCACAATGAGGTCTCCCCTCAGTTTCTCCTTCTCCAGACTGAACAGACCAAGTGACCTCAGCCACTCCTCACCAGGCTTCCCTTCCAGACCCTTCACCATCAGTGTTGCCTGCCTTTGGACACTCTCTAATAGCTTAATGTCTTCTTTACGTTGTGGCACCCAAAACTGCCCCCAGCACTCGAGGTGAGGCCGCCCCAGCGCACAGCAGAGTGGGACAATCCCCTCCCTTGCCCGGCTGGCAATGCTGCCCCTGATGCCACTCAGGACATGCCTGGCCCTCCTGGCTGCCAGGGCACTGCTGACTCACATTCAACTAGTCATTGACCAGGACCCTCAGGTCCCTTTCCACAGTGCTGCTCTCCAGCCTCTCATTCCCTGGTCTACACACACAGCCAGGGTTGCCCTGTCCCAGGTGCAGAATCCAGCACTTGCCTCTGTTAAACTTCATACAGATGATGATTGCCCATCTCTCTAATTTGTTGAGGTCTCTCTGCAGGGCCTCTTTGCCCTTGAGAGAGTTGACAGCTCCTCTCAATTTAGTGTCGTCAGCAAACTTAGTATTCCTTCAAGTCCTGCATCCTGGTTCTTAATGAGATGTTGAAGAGCACATGGCCAAGAATGGAGCCTTGTGGAACCCCACTGGTGACACGTCACCAGTCTGATGTCAGCTCATTCACTGTAACCCTTTCTACCCAACCTGTGAACCAGTTGCTCACCCATTCCATGATCTGTTTGTCCAGCTGAGTGCTGGACATTTTAGTCAGAAGGATACTTTTGATACAGTATCAAAAGCTTTACTGAAATCTAAATATATTACATCAACTTGCTTCCCTTGATCAACTAGCTGGATTACCTTGTCATAAAAGGAAATCAGGTTCAACAAGCAGGACTTTCCCCTCATGAAGCCATGGTGGCTGTGACCAGTGGCTGCATTGTCCTCCAGGTGTTTTTATATACCTTCTAGAATAATATTTTCCATGATTTTACTGGGCACTGAAGTGAGACTGACAGGCTTGTAGTTTCCGGAATCTTCCCTGAGTGCAACTTGAATGCAACTTAACACTGAAGCCATAAGGGTATCAACCAGCACCTGGCTCTTAAAATTATGCTGGACCTCTTCCTGGGCCTTTGAGCTAGTCTGGGCATTTACACCTTATTGGAGGGGAGCTAAAATACTGCTTTGGCTGATATAAAATCTAGTGAGGTTTTGCTTATCAGGGCACTTGCTCCCCGAAGGGTTTGGCGAGGGTCTTGATATAAAGGAGAAGACTCCTTGTATTTTATACCTGTTTTACATAGTTCCAAGTAACTTGGATGAGTGCCAGACTGTGAAGAGGCAGGGTCTCTTTATTTATTTGCCTTTTGTACCGAAAATATAAGAAGCAAAGGTAATTCTGTTGTAATACAGCTGTTTTCCACAATCAAGAAAAATGTTTCTAAATTTACTCCTTTTTTTCCAATTTTTTAAAAATTGTGAAATGAAGGTCACACGCTTCAAAAGCCCTTTTATACAGAATTAGCTTTATAAAAACAAAGAGTGAGTGAAGAGAAAATGCTTGGACAACTCCTATAAACAACTCGCATAATTTCAAAAATCCTGTTGTTAATGATGTCTCCTTTTCAATGTAGATTTTTTTAAAGACTCTTTTTCCAGGGTTACTAAAGAGAGCAAGTTTTCTTGATGGTTTACATTTATGATGGTGGTTTGAGAGATGCATAGCACATGATTTTTTCTGTTGGAGGCAAAGATCTTCCATAACTGGGATGATGTGTGCTACCTGAGTCTGCGCAGAAGTGTCTGCAACACTGTAAAAGTCAGAGTTTAAGAATATAAAAACAAAGTGGAAGAAAAACAGAGCTTAATGCAACTTTGTACATTCTTTCAGCATGCAGGCATAAACATGGTAGTTGCAGCACCTTTTCTATGGACTAGTGACGTGAGAACCGTGGCAGTTCACTGTATAACACTGTACAGCAACAATAGGCTTTTTGCTTACTGAAATAAAGTGTAAGACCAGTGGTTTCCATCCCTGCTTTAAGTCCCTAAATTTTTCTTTCCTCTCCAGCTAGGACAGGTGCTATAACCTTAAAGAGAGCCTTCCTTCGGGAGAACCTTTCTCTTCATAGCATCCAGTCCTTGGATTGTGGCTCACACAAATAGATCTTCTGGGGCTGACTTTCCTCTGCTTTAGTGTAATGCAAGCGAGCAATTTACAGTAGTGCAAGCTGGAGGCAAAGTCCCGCTGTTCAGGTTTGCTGGGCACTTGCACCCATTTGTTTGAGGGGCAGGTGGCTGGCACCAGTGTGCAGGTGCAGGCACCCCACACACACCTGCACCATGAGCTGGGCTGCGGGCCCGGCCTGACTGGGACACAGCCCTCTGCCTTTTGCAGACAGGCAGGCTTCCAGCTGGATCAGTCCCACCATCTGGCTCAGCGTGTGGCTGTACGGATGAGTGCTGGCACAACAGAGGGGAGGGTGCAGGGTGGCCGTGGGTGGTAGCCGAGGACCTGCTGCTAGAAGTGCCTTGCGCGGTGTCAGGGGCCCGTGACGGAGGTGCGGAACGGCCTAAATGCTGTGGGAGACTGACTTCGCAAGGCTTAGTGGGAACTGGGCTCTGGAGGCAGCGGGATAGGCAGGAATTCATGAAATGAGGAAAGACTGTAAGATCCAGTGCTTGTCATTGCATACAGGAGGTTGTAATATGTATTGCACTCTGCTATGTTTCCCTGCATATTGATTGAATTGTTAATGAGCGGTTGAGCATTAATACAATTGTAAGAAAACAAGGCTGTAAATTATGTAGATATATTATTATTATTATTTTCTGTATTCACTAACTCACTTTTTCTTTGGAATGTCGTATGCCATTTGAGTGAGTTCCACACAGACTGCATGTGCTGAACAGCCAGGGGGCCCTTCTGCAGCGCTCTCCTCTGCAGAACTCCCACTGAAGCCAGCGAGATTTTGTTCAGACAGGACCTGCAGGAGCAGGGAATGTGTGAGGCTTGGTCTTGCAGAAAGCTGAGCGCTCTCATTTCCTTCCACTTTGCTAGGAGCCGAATGTGTTGAGCCCTGCTGCTGAACTGAAGCATGACCAGGCAGCACTGAGAATAAACTGGAATTTTATACATAGAAAATTTAATTTACATGTAATAAATGTGAATGAGCATTAATATAGAATGTATTTTATCAAAAAGTATTGATTCCTTTTTTTGACCAAATACATTCCTGTATTACTGTGTTACTTTTCCATACTTGCCAAATGATGCAAGAGATGTGGAACTGGTTTGGTTCTACTATGAAACGTTTTTATATTTCATTTGTATTTTATTTTTCCCTCCTGCATATCACATACTGCAGTTAGTAATTAATCAGGGGTAGCATGAGCCAGTGGCTAGGCTGCCAGACTGAGACACAAGGTTTGCCAACACATGCATAAATGCTTGCAAACCTGGGTACTCAGTGAGATGTGGGTTTGTAGCTCTGCCATTGCCTTGCCCTGACCTTTAGGTGAGTCTCAGTCACTGAAAATTCAGGGCAGGACTCCAGTTATGCATCCAGGCCTCCAGAAAATTTAGCAGGATCAGGGCAACTCCTGTGCAAGTCCCACCTTAGGCCTTTTGTAAAAGGGACTGTTAGTGTTAATTGTCTAGCAGTGTATATAGTGCTTTAGGTCTGTGGGTGAGCAGATATACACATGATGATTGCCTATCCTCAGAGCAGACCAGTAATGAAAGGACACAGAAGGGTCTCCCTTTTCCCTCAGCCTTTTCTCGTAGGCATTTCATGCTCTAAATAAATATAAATACAGCAGAGCAGAGCCTCTTGCAGAACTGGTGCTTCTGAATATGAGTTGCATAAATGCCATCAGCAGAGTGCTGCTTGGGCGATGAGAAACACATGAGATGCCAGAGGAAAAGGCAGATTTTAGAAATGTGACAGCTGCAGGGGCAAGAGTGAGCAAAGCCCCTTCAGAGAGAGAGATGCTGAGATTTCTGAGACAGCCAAAGCCATCCTGCCAAGTATCTGCATATTGAACCCATGCAGTTTATAAAAAAGCTCCTCTGGACGCTACTGAGGCCTTGAGCTCAGTCGTGTTTTTCTGTTAGTGTCCTGCCTGATTGAGATGGTTGAGGGAGGAAGGGATAGAGAAGGCAAACTGAAAAGTTATTCCTCTTCTCCAGCGTTATGATATTGTATGAGTAGGTAGGAGCAGCAGTCAGGGTGCAGGAAGCTCCTTTTTTAGGTGCATGGTAACATCTCTTAAAAGGACTTGCTCATGAGAGAAAAAAATTGTAAGTCTGTTACCTTGCAGAAACTGGGGGATAGCTCACCCCTGAGCACGATGACCTGAACCCCTAGCAGACTTCAGCTCCACCTCCTGCCCTGCTTTGGGCTCTTTTCCAGGCAGTTTCCTTCTGTGCATAGTGCTGTGCCTTTCAAAGTCTCATGCTTGTAAGAATGCCACTTTTGCTGGGAGTAGCCAGAGTTAGTTTTCCTGCGTCAGTGACATGCACGCCAGCTGCTGCATCTTGTCACTGTGTCCCACGTAAGGTGTGCTGTGTGAGATGGTGGCTGGAGGCAGCGGGGAGGAGTTTCTGCTGCAACATTGCTTTGGTAGGTTCCTGCCCTTTCCCCCTCTGCAAGGTGGGACATTAGACTGTGACAGTAAAAGCCATTGCAATAACATTGTGGACACTGTTTTGGAAAGCTGCCATTCAGGACATATTCCCAGCCTCTTTCAGCATGTTTCCTGATCCCATTCTGGGATCCAGGGCTGATATCTATGGCTGTTCTACTCAGTGTTAGCTTTAGCAGTGGCAGGAGGCGAGGTTACAACTTCATCCATCCTTACCATGTGTCCATCCTTACCCTGTGTCCATACTTCTGTCCATCCTTACCATTCTGTTCTTCTCAGAAGTTCTCACTCCCAGAAGAAGAGAAGCATAGGAAGGAGGAGAGAAACACCTCTTATCTCCCACAGCTTGCAGCCAGGCACATCAGTGGAGGTGCAGTTCAGCACGGTGTGAGTCACACTGTCCTTTCTGTACAGGGAGATGAGGTGACGTGGGAGATGTGTTATCCCTTGAGGACCTGTGAGTGGTCCATGCTGGACAGGGGTTATGCAGAAGACAGCAGTCATTTTAGGTGCCAAACCCAGTATCTTTTCACAAGCAGTGATGTCTAGCCAAATAATCCAGTCTCTGAAAATCATAACCCATTGAGGCTTTCCAGGTTGGGCATCCAGAAAATGAGACTTACCTCGTTGCCTGGTCACTGGGAGGTCTCTTTCTCGGTGCTGGCTGTTTTCGGTCTGGCCAGAGGACATGGGAAATTGGGAAGGATCCCTTCAGGGGCATTACTAGCTGGATGCCTCTTTCTGTAAATTGCTGAGCAGAGGCAAATGCTTTGTTTTATGTGTTTAATTCTGGCAGGACCTCCCCTCCTCCCCAGCAGCCTGTCTCTGCAGCCAGCTGCGGCTGGGAAGGCTTTGTGTGAGAGCCAGGCAGGAGTGACTCAGGGCAGCAGCTCCTAGACTCTGTACCAGGCTGGACTTGCAGGGTAACCGCAAGGAGCTGAAGGCTCAGGGGACATCACTTCCAATGCAGATATTTAAGTAGAGTCCTTAAATTTGGTCCTTAGAGGGACGACCCTGTCACTTTGGGTTTTTGTTGGACTTCTGAGACTTAGTTGCACTGTTGGTGTCTGATGTCTGTGGCAGGTGTACAGAGGAAACCTCTTCACTTAGCCACATTTACTTGTTCAGTGAGCCAAATTGTCTTTTACCTGATCTGTTTGACCTTTTTCTCATTGCTGATTTTTTTTTTAAGAAAGACAATCCCTAAAGGCACATCTGCATTATTGCAAACCCCAGTTTATACAGAGCTGCATAGCACTGCACTGTCAGTACAAGCTTGGACATAAAAAAAAATACAGATTAACAAAAAGGGCCTTCATTTGTCTACAAGAAAAAACCCCAAACTTCTTTGAACTAGTTATTCCTGACTATCGTGAAGCTCACTGGTTTCATGTAAAATACATTGAACTTTGAAATTCCCTTTCTGTACTAACATGCTGTTTCTCATGTAGGCAAAGATCTGTGGTAACACTGCATGTAAAGGAAGCTTTCATCTTCAGGGGTGGTGGTGGTAGAAATGTCAGCTCTGGATTTCAGTCAATGCAATTTTTTTGTCAAGTTTTCCTTTACTGATGCAGAGACTAGTCAGCCCTCAACACAGCAAGCAGAGATCATATTGTGCCAATGCCATGCCAAGGCTGTCTTTGGTGTGGTTTCCACCATTTTTCTGGCTGGAAGATCTCTCTATCTATGGGACTATGAAGCTGTGAAAGGAGTCACCAAAAGAAGCTGCCCTTTTGTTCAGCACTTCCAAAGGTGTAAGCCTTCAGTGGAGCACTGCCTTCCTTCTGATCCTCTTTTCTCGTCCACCACCAAGGTGTCAAATCCCCAGCAGTGTCATTACACCACGAGCTTGCCATTAAAGAGCTTACCAAACTCTGATGACTGATGGTGTCTTTTCTCTGTGAGGAAAATTAACTCAGTTTTGAATCTGAGGGGCTAAAACACAGCTACACTGCGTGATTGACATTCATGGGCACTGCAGGTGCATGGTGGGATAACACAGTGTCTGCAGGCGTGAGGAGGAGAAAATGATGTCATCTGAGCTTGGGCACTGCAAAGCCAGCCTGCTGGACCCAGAATTGTCAGGTGGTTTGGTTTGTCACAGTCTGAGGCAGTGGATTTGCTGTCAGAAGCTGGGAATTGGTGATAATATTTGTGTATGAGCCAGTACTTCAGACCTCTCAGGTCCTTTTCTGTTTTGCACATATTAGAGAGACATCTGTTCTAATTAAGAGACATGTAACGATGCTGAAATGAAAATGGTGATTCTGTTCAAATAATTTGTCTCTTTTGTTTAAACACGTCACTCTTAATTGCTGCTTTGACATCTTCTCACCCTGATTTAGTTGAAAGAGTCAAGCCAGTCATTACCTTTTGTCATGAGCCTCTGTGGGTTGACATCTTCCAGCCCATGGAAGAAGAAGTGCTTTAACTTAGCGCTTGCCTTGTCTTTTTGGCACTTCCCAGGGCATGAGCACTGAGTAGGAGCACACTAATTACATGCCCTCTGGTATGCCCAGAACCCCAAGCACTGCCTATAAAGTCATTCCTCTGGCTGGTGGAGTGCCTGCCAGGACTGACTCCCTCGTGTTGGAGCACAGTCCCGACAACACAAGCCCCACAGCCTCTTGAGAGACCTTTGCATGGTGGAAGCCACTGGGACAGTTAGGCTCTGGCTACAGATACAGCTGTCCTTGCTGAAGCAGTACTGTTTCCAAGCACCTCTTCAGCTGCATGGAGCCTGCTGCCCTCCCAGGTCTGTTAGGTGCACTTCTTCCACAAAGTGGTGGCTGAATCTGGGGACACTGCCATGTGTATAGTTTTTTCCCAGTTCAAGTCTGTCCACACTCCAGCTCTCCAAAGTTAGGTCACACCTTCCCCAGATCAAGAAGTTGGGATATTCCAGGGCTGTGATAGGCTTTGGCTTTGAATCAAGGAGTACAGGTCCATTAGAGGTACGCAGTATGTGCTTCCTCTGTTGGCTCCTGCCTAATACTCTGTCTCCCACCACAGCTGTCCTCAATCAGGCAGATGGCAAATGCTGTTCCCCCTTGGCAGCATCACATGCTGTTTTAAGAAGCACATCAGATTTTATGTTTTCTTCATGTTCTTTCTACTCTGTGACAAGGTTCTTGATTCTGCCACTTGTTTACTAAGTGATGAAGTGCTGTAAAAAAGCACATTTAACTTTATTTCCAATGCCTAGGTGTATGTGTCCATGCTTTTCACTGAGTAGTGCTGTACTGCGACGCCAAGGCAAGGCTTTTATCCTTTTATTAGACAAACTGATACTGAAAGCCACAAGCACTCAAACTCCCAAACTCCCAGCATGCTTCTCCACACTGAAAAGCAGCAATTATATGATAGCTGGTAATACCTCCTCAACAACCTAACCTTGCTTTTACACATTCCTTGAGATATTGCTGCCATAAAGGTGAGATGGAAGAGGCAGTGTTGGAGCCAGGGTTTTATTTACAGCCCCTCGTAGTGCCAAAGGGACCAGGAGTGGGTTGTGTGAGCTGTGTTACCCCCACCACAGGGCTCCTGAAGAGCCTGTGAAGGGCTGTAACGTGCCATGAGCTTTGAAGCCTTCATGTTTTTGGTTTGTAGCAGTCCCCTAGAGGTCAGCAGAGCCTACATTTTGAAACAGCTCTAGCGGATGGTAGCTTTGCAGGGATGATAAAAGAAAGTTCGCTGCTGGCCTGTGAGACGCTGCTTTTTCTGTCTGGCAATTTTGGCTGTTGCTGGAGAAGGGATCAGGCTGGGGAAGAAAAGAATCGGTTCATGGGGCAAGAAGTCCTGCTTTGGAGACAGGCTTTTCCTTTGCAGACAGACAGGCAGGTTGAGAACCCTTGAAGCAAGGGGGAGAAGCAGCCGGAAGATGAGTGCCAGCATTGTCAAAGCTGCACAGGGCAGTGTCACTTGGTGCCTACACCTCTTGGCTCCGATGGTACCCATTCCTTCTGGGATCCCAACTGGACTGTACAGCATCAGGAGCAATGTCCCAGCAGAGCAAGCTCTGCCCCAGCCATGCTTTGTGTGTGTGCATCTGCGCTCCAGTGCTGCAGTGGTGTGGCTGCTGGTCACACTGGTCTGCTCTCGGCGTTCACCTGTGTTCACCGTGCCACGCTGGCTTCAGCCTCGCTGCAGCTGCTGATCAGATGTTACCTCTGCTTGCCCAGATCCTTGCAATCCCAGCCTTTTCCATGCAGGCACTCGTTTTACCTGCCACCCCGGCCCAGGACTGGAGGTGGAGCTGAGTTTTCCCTGGACTTTTTCAGCTTCTGGGGTTGCAACGGCAGTGTAAGGGAGCTCTGCCACATTCAAATTACTTGAGGCTGACAAGCAGGTCATTCCATATCCAGTCAGCACAGACATTGTCCATGCATTCCATGTCCTTGCCTTGCAGCAAGCAGCCCCATCAGGGGGGAGACCTGAAACCAGTGCCTGCAGGACACTGCCAACATGTGCATCACATTTCTCAGTTATGATAAAATTAGTTACCTTGAGTGGACATGAGTTTGCATTTGCCCTACACACTGCTCACCCTCTCCCCAGCTACAGCTGCAGGCTAAATAACTGGGAGTGCAGTTGGCAAAACATGCTTCTTTGTCCCCAGCTTTCCTCCTGGTCAGCATACTCAGGTCTATGGCTGCCCTTTTCCCTATTGTTTAGCTGGAAACCCTCCAAGCACAGCTCTCCATTTTCCTTTGCATCGTTAAGGATCATATGCTCAGCTCCAGCAAAGAGCAGAGACTTGCAGTCTTCTTTCAGGAGGACACATAGTGCTAGAAATGCAGCGATTCACACAGAAAATCAGTGCCAGATTTTATGCCTTCACACTGTCTGTCTTGGTTAATAAAAGTTCGGAAATTTTTATTTTGGGTCTTCTTGAAGATTTTTCTTTTTTATTATCCTATTACTCCCTGTTTACTGTATTTCTTTTTGTTTCTGCAAACCCCTTATCAGGGAAGGTTTTGAACTGCCTGTGAGTCACGTAGCAGCGATGGGGAGTGGCAGCTCTGGGAGCCGAGCATGTGAGTTTGTGCCCAGCTCACATCATCTCATGACAAAGGCTGCTGATGTCCCACCCAGATGTCAGTGGCCCCTCTTGGCTGCCGTGCCTAGGGTGGTCAACCAGGTGCTGGTCACATCTCTCCTCCTCCATGTGCCTCTGGCTATGGAAAGTGAATGCCTTAACCTTGATGAATTCAGCTCTGTTTTTTGAGCCTTCTGAAGTCAGTGTAGCAATAAAATTACTTATGCAAAACCTAAATTACAAAGCACAGACAGTGGACTCTTTCTTGCCATCGCAAAATATCTGAGCCTGAGGGCATGACAGTTTTATGGATGCAGTGAGCCATGAGCTGCAAATATAAAGTGGGATAATGAAATGTTTGCTGAGACCTCTCCAACTGTGCATCAGGACCAGTGCATGGGTGTGTGTTTTTGCAGCTCTGCAGGATAGCAGGAGGCACTTTTCTGGGAATCACCAGAGCAAGGCTCTCGCTAAATTCCTTTAGGTTTTGTCAACGTACAGGTTTTTTGTTGTGTCATCCAAAAAAAGAGAGGGCACTACCTGCAGAACCAGTAATGTAATCACTAACCAGGGTTCATCAGCACTCCCTGAGCCCTCCCAGGCAGAGATGAGCAATTAAGTAGGTAACTGGCCCCATGCGGCATCCCTGCTAAAAGATAGATTGCAGTGCAGCAGCAGGTCAGCAAAGGTCCCAGGAACATGCTTTCGTCCATCAGCACATAAAAGAGCTCAAGAGGGAAACTGGGGATAGACTTGCTATCTCCGGGTTAGAGTCATAGAATCATTAAGGTTGGAAAAGGCCTCTAATCATCGAGTCCAGCCTTTTACCTAACACTGCCAGGTCCACCACTAAACAGTCTTCAAAAACATGTAAGAAGTGGTGGAGGTAACATCCCAAAACTGGAGTGTTTCTGGAGAGAAGAAAAGTGCTCAGTGTGGAACCCAAGCAATGAATGGCAGCCTCTGCCTCTCGTCTTCCTCCTCACCAGTCCCCAGTGAGGTGGTCTGCACCTGGTCCTGCTCCAGGAGCTGCAGCCAACCTCTGATCCCCTCCCCTGTCACTCAGCTTCTTCAGCCTTTGCAAAAAGAGCATTGGCAGGACCCCAAATCCTTACAGCTAAGCACTGTCCTGCTGCCACAGTGCTCCACACCCAGCCAGCCAGCACGCTGAATGTACGGGGCTGTTTGCTGCTGTGTGAGGGAGGCACTGCTGCAGCTCTGAGGCTAAAGTCCTCTGCACCCCTGGCACAGCTTGTCACCATGTCCGTTTGCACAAACTTGTACATGTTATCACACGTTGGAGCTTTCACCACCAACAGTTCTTTCAGAACAATAAAAATAATGTTTTCCTGCCTAATAAAGTCTCCCTCCTCCCACTGGCCCTTCAACAGGGCTGTTTGTAGTCTGTGTGGCAAGTCTTACCCATGGAGAAGGGAGCTGCCCAGGCCTTCAGGTTGCTTAATGGGATGATGATGCTGAGAGTTACTACAATCAAAGCAAAGTGACCAAGTTTAGCCATTCAGTCATCTGCAGTGGCCTGATGCTTACTGTTGTGTATCAGACATTTAGAGACACAAGCAAATTACACGGGAGATGTGAATAGCATGCTTCTGACTGCTGCCACTGAAGCCAGCACGTCTGATGGGCAGCTCATGCGGTCTTGCAGGTCCCTGAACCCCTGCTCTCCTTTGCCTTTGCAGCTGCTGTTTGGCAGAGTAAACCTTCCAGTCAGTGCCTGTCACCCACCCGTCATTTCTCAGAATGCATGCACTCTTTTCCAGCAGTGGTACTTTAATAGTCTCAATCTGCATTCCCAATATCCCATAAAAATGATTCATTAGCCATGATAGCAGAGGAGTAGAGCTTCCAAGAAGAAGGAGAAGACTGATGAAATAACCAATGTTCGTATTAACTATCCTGGCAGTGGAGGTGGTGGACACTTCCTTCTGAATGGGCAACCACGCTCAGAGTTTCATCTCTACTGACACCTCCACTGTCGCCCCCAAAACGGGTCACAGTTCACAGCCTCTCTGACAAACAGCACAGCCCCTCCTAGCTAAGGCAGGCATTTCTCCATGAAGTCGCCTTTGAAAGGTCCTCTGTCCTCTTCCCCCCTCCTGTCTGCTGTTGCTGATACTGCTACAGCAAGCGGTATCCAATGCAGGGAGTGTCGGAGCAGGGATGTGGCTCACCAAACCACCGCCAGACAGAAGAGCAGGTCAAACACATGGGCAGTGTAGCAGGTCAAACACATGGGCAGGAGCCACTGCCAGCAACCAGTGAGCAGCAGCCTTGCATGTGGAGCTGTCTTGACCACAACAACACATCAGGACTTTGCAAAGTCCCCATCAGTCTTGGAGAGGCAAGAGAAGGTGGGATGGCAAACAGGGCTTGCAGAGGCTGACCCACCAGATCTGCAGTGTGGACCCTCCTGGCTATTTTCTCTTTCATAGCCTGTTGGTACCATATGAGAGCCTCCATGGGAATCCAGACTGATTCACCCATGGAAGAAAACCCTGTGTAGGGAGGAAACAACTTGATCTGATGAGCTGCTCTATGTTTGAAGCAGCAAAAGTCCGGTTTAATTCCCCTCCTCTGCTGTGACTGACTGCATTCCCTCAACTCCATGTGATATAATCTTGCATTAATGCCATGAAGGTTACCTCAGAAATCACAGAATCATAGAATTATAGAATCACTAAAGTTGGTAAATACCTCTACGATTGTCAACTCCAAATGCGAGAACCTTCTTTATTTCTTAAAGAAATACATGTTTTGTGACGAAGTGCAGGGAATGAAAGTATCCCAGGTCTGCAGGTGGGCTCTTACTGGGGACACCCACTGGATTTTCATCCTATGGGAATAGACTGGGCAGGACCAGCTTAGTTCCTCTGCAGTGGCTCTAACCTCCTGGCAAGTTAGCACTCAAGATATTAAGTAATGCTGCTGAGTTTGTTTATTGATAAACTTGTTAAGTTGTGAAATCTGTGTGAAAATACACAGTTAAAGCTGATTTTACTGACATAGCTCAATGGTTACAAGAGCCTCATAAAAGAGTAAAATTCCAGTTTCCTCTTCAGCTTAATCAGTGAATCTCAGAGCTGATTTTCATCTGGCTCCTGCTCTTTTTGTCCATTGAAACAATTGCTTTATGGCTGCATAGAGAACTCCAAAGGATGTTTTGGTGTTGCCTTTTCCATTCATCTTCAGGATTTTCTGGGTCATGGAGTCCCCTGTCATGCTGCCCTGGCATGTGTCCATGACTTCTAGAGGTGCCTCAGAGGGCAGACAGTAGGGATGAACTTCGAATAACATGGCTGTGATCCAGGAGAACTGGACAGTCCACCTCAAAGCCTGGGCAAAGGCATGGGTGAGAAGGCAGGTGCTGACCAAACCCTGCTGGAGTCATCAGCTGGGTGAGCCACAGCTCCATGAGCCAGTGTTACTGTGCAGAGGTGGCACAGCCATGCACGGTGTGCCAAGGCAGGCACTCCGGCATAACTCCACATCCTTAGGGTCGCCTGCTCCCTCCTACTCCAGCATAGGAAGTTTTCTCCCCAGCCCTTCCCTAATTGCTCATTCCTGGACTCTGGCCACTGTTTGCTGCTCCCGGTGCCTCTGGTACAACTATCTGCAGAACTGTGAAACGAGCTGGGTTAAAGACCAACAAGGGCAACCAGGTTTCTGGTTTCTTCCAAAGGGATGATTTAAACCTCAGTCCTGTTAGCAGCTCATTTTTACAGTTGCTTCAACTCAGGGAGCAGGGGATGGCAGCACAAGGGGACAGGGATGGGGACAGGATGGATGGGAACATCTTCAGTTGGCTTTGCTGCCAAAGCTGGCAAAGCAACATCCCTACATTTTAGCCCTGCTAGAAGCTCTCTCTACCCTTCACAGGCTCCCATCACTTTCCTGGCAGATCCTACATTGCTTGAAGGATTTACTCCATTTTCCTTTAGGGATTAAATGGTTCACATAGTTTGACAGTTATTCTGTCATGGCATATGTAGGACTATCATTAACATTCAAAGGAATGACACATCCATCCAGCAGAGAATAATCTGCTTAATGGCTAAATAGGAAAGCTGTGTACATTAAATTGCAGTCAGCTTCGTGATGTAGTTTTCCCTACAATAAAATTGAGACTCATTTCAAAACAGGAAATTACTTATCCCTCTTTTTATTCATTGGGTGCCATAAATACAAACCTGCCCCTTGACAACCTATAGAAGTCTCCACTGTGATGTATTTGTAGGACTGGATGTGCCATGGATGCCTTAATGTAAAATCAGCTTCTGGTTTTATTGGACTGATGGCTTTTGAAGTGACAGCTAGCCTGGGACAACATTTGTCTCAGCTCACACCTTGTGCCAACCCATGAACAACTTTTACAGACTGAACTTAAGCATTTGAAATTTTCTCTTCTGGAAAGCAGGAGACAAGGTGATCTGAAAGAAGGCTGAAAAAATTCAGGTGGACAATAGGTACTTGATTTGTAGAGGTGTAAGTTACCACCAAGTATTTAGTTGCTCTCAAGAAGGGAGTAAAAGCTGCATTAATTTCATCAGAAAATCCAGACCAATTGTACTTAAGCCCATGCTATTCTTTCAATAACTAAAGTTGTGGCTACAAATTTGCATAAACAAGGATAGAAATTCTTTGTTATGTGTTTTAATGTATGAAATGGAAGTAGAGCTATTAAAAACAGGAACTAGGGAAGAGTCACTGAGGAACCAACAGTAGCAAGAATTGGGACTACCACTTGAACTACTGCCTTCTCTGTTACCCATTCAGCTCTTCAGTAGATGCAAAGCAGTTGCTGATATTCATATTTAGAATGCATTTACCACTGCGCTGCCAACGCAGATTCTGAGTGTGAGCAATAGGCAGCCCCTGTGTGCACAGCAGCAGCATGAGCAGGAGATGGCACCTGGATGGCATGCACACTTCTGGAGGAGGTCTAGCTCAAGTGGGACTTCATTCTGCATTTGCCCACTCATTTCTCTCCAGCCCTGCTCTCTCAGTTGTGTCAGTGAGACGATTTGTCAGGACACACAGTGAAGAGACTGAAAACTTGATTTGTGTTAAAAACAACCTCCATACAGATGAAGTTATTTCTAACCCAGCCTGGTTCACCTTTTGGCCCCAAATCAGGAGCCGATGGAGTAACAAGTGGGGATTCTTAAGGGGTGAGGAATAGCAAGAAAAGAAGCTACAGCTGAAAGCAACGTGAGTCAAATGACTGCCTAAGATGGTGGTGTGTCACTTCTTGTGTACGTGCTTCACAGCTGTTTAGCTATGGACACGATGATCATCCCAATCCTCAAGTGCTGGTTGAAGTTACACCTAAACCACAAGTGTTCAAGTACTTGAATGCACAACTGTGTTAATTAAGGACTATTAAATATCATCGAAAGTGGAAGAACAGAATTGAAGCTCCTTTCACTTGTCTCAAGGTCACGAAAGTACCTGGAGAAATCAGGACAAAGTATGTTTCCTTCCCTATGAGTTCCCACATAACCCTTCCCTTCATTCCTACTGGATAAGCACTTCTGCTGCTGGCTGCTGAGCAGCTCTCAGTTGCTAAAAACCAATTCAATCAGGCCAGATGTGTGGGACCTACACCTGGATTAGAATTACCCCATCAGCCCCAGCATCTTCCCTGAAGACAGAGGAAAGGTCTGAGGTGGAGGGGAACAAAAACGAGCTTCCCTGACCCCTCTCCCAGTCCATCTGCAAACCTGGGGGATGGCTCAGGCTTCTTCCCAGCTAAGCTCTGGTTAACTGGAAATGTACCAGGCTTGTGCTAAAGTACAAAGCAACATGCTCAGTTAGAGGCAAACCAGAAGCCAAAGGAATATCATCCTTGATATTCTCTTTAAACAACAGTTTCCAGTATAAGCCATGTATGCTACAGCTGTATGTGCTACAGCCCGGTAATTAACAGCTTGTTTTTTGTGTCTGGGGTAGCTAATAAATACATTGTGTCCTGTCTTCTCTTCCTCTCCCCATCCCAAATAAGTAGGTTTTGTGAGTGCCCTTCAGGGCTGCCACGGGCTCTGAACATGAGCTATCCTTGGCGGAAGGTACGTTGAGAGGGGATAAGCAACCACTACAAGCAAGTACCTTAGTCCCCTCTCTGGCCCCTTGCCTCCATCTGTCTTTGCAGCCTCTGACACTCCGTGGGGAAAGAAGCTGCAGCATAACCTCTTCCCTCTTTCCCCCATCCTCACTGCTCCCTGAGGGAGCAAGGAGGGAAGCTGGAGGCAGGGTGGTCCTGTCCAGCCTCACAGCAGCTGCAGCAGCTGCAGCCCTTCACCCTACAGGGGCAAAGCTGCTGGATGCTGCAGTGTGAAACCAGGGGAACGGAGGAATTGGTGCCTTGCAACATTTTGTATCAATATACAAGCTGTGTCTTAGTTGTTTCCCTGCAAATATAATCTCAAAAGCTACCACTTCCATCATCACTTTTGAAGTAAAATATACTCTTCTGCTTGGCATCGAGATGAGAAAACTCTGCCACAAAGCAGATGCTCTTTAGAGCATCAGACTTGGAAGTGGTTGTTCTTAACACAAGCAACAGGCCGCATTCATAAAAAACCTTAGCACTGGAGCAGGGTCAAGCTGAGAAACTTAATATTCTGCTGCTTTAAGAGTACTAACTTGGCACAAAATCATCCTGGCTTCTGCAGCTGCCCAGTATGATTTGAAGAGACGAAGAGGGAAAATCTAATGAAGAAGGAATAAAGTTTGGGCTAGTAGATGCACTGGATACAGAAGAGCTTCACAGATGCTGCTCCTTGTTCCCAGAGGAGAAGGAGCTCAGATGGCTTTGGCCAGTTTGCAATTGCAAGGGATCGTATTTTATTTTTTGCTTGTGGCCAAGTCAGCTGCTGTATTAAAAAATGACCATGGTCAAAATCAGCGGTGGACACGGCTACAATATGGGAGTAAAAACCATGCTGTAGTACATCTGCTCTCCTGGCACACAGCCCAGCACATTAACCAGGAGTGTTGGGGAAGAGGAGGAGAGAGAAGAAAGAGCTACAGCCTCCAGAGGCTTCCCTGTTCTGGCAATGAGTCTCTCTAGGGCAAAATCTTCCCATTTTGGGTGTGTTTGTACATCCCTGTGCAGGACACTCTTAAGACATATGATTAGATGTTTTCCTGAACAGGAACAAGCTCAAGTGTAGATTCACAAGCTTTTGTCCTGATCTCTGACTGGGACCCATGAAAGGACAGAGCATAAGAAGCTTGAGGGAGCATGCGGGGGGATGCAATTACCAGGTGTACAGGGAGGCAGCCAGGCGGGACTGGGAGGTCAGTCTGGGAGCTTCCCTGAGGATGCCCTGGGGTTGGCAGCCAGAGCAGCAGGGCCCTATTATTCTTCTGAGTAACAGCCTGTGTTTGCTGTGGGGAAGCAGATCCCACTGTGCTGCCTCATCCCACTCGCCCTACCCAGCTGCTGGAGATTGCAACAAAGGGAGTCCCAAAGGCAATGATTTGGGGTCAGAAACCTCCTGACCCCCACCTGCCTCTTGCTAGAGCTCTGCAAGCTCTCACACATGCTGCCAGTCCCCAGGGGAATGATAATTGTAGGATGGGGTCTTTGCAGTATAAGTGCTTGGGGAACTATTTCTTTGTCTGGATTTCTCTGCTGCCGCCACAGAGGGGTACTGATCTCTGCGTGGGAGCCCTGTGTGCAGTCACTGTGTCAATATTTAATCATGGTAGTTAGTAACAGGCTAGGTGGCTCAGGAATTCATAGCTCAGCATTTACGTCATTCACCTCACCTGTCTTTTGGGCACGTAAGGGATGTGTCTATGGCAGAGAGAAGCAGAGGCTTGTGGAAGTGCAGCTGCCCCATTTTTTTGGTAAACATTTTATTTATAGGCTCTTACAAATCCTTTTGCTCTGGTGGCACATGATGCTGTAAAACTAGGAAGAGAGGAATTCATTCTAGGTAAAAAAAAATTCCTTTTGTATCTAACCCATGGGCAGCTGCCCTTTGCTACCAGTGTTTTAAGGCTTTTAAAAATCACAGACTGGTGGCAAAGCAGCAAGCTGCCTCTTTCCTCTGAAAACTGGGTTAAAACAAGACCCTGAATGCCTCACAACACTCTATCCCTGCATTATAGCAGAGCAGAACATATATCCTGTTACATCAATCAATGGCCTGCACGTCTCCCAAAGGCATCAGCTACCAGGAGTGGGTCCTCTCTGTTTCAAGGTGTGAGGCTCAGCCAGCAGAGTGGGGCTAACTGCTTCTGAAATCTTTAGGAATTTCTGTTCAGGAGTTACAAATTAAGCTCTCCTTGGAGACATCATAAATCAGATCCAAGGCTGCCTGCTTTGAGAGGCTTTCCAACACAGCAGAAGGACTCTCACTTGTGGTGTATATGAGCCATGGCTCCAGGATATACCCATTCTTCATCTGTGAAAGTTCAAGTTAATAGCTGTAGGAAAATGAATTAATAGGTGTAGTAAAATCAAAGCCAAATGCAAAGAGTTGCAAGGGGAACGGGCAATAAAATGGCAGATAAAACTTAACATTGGTAAATGTTTCTGGAACTCTTTTTCTTGTAAAAGAGAAAATGCAGAGAAGAGATGCTAAAGGTCTGTGAAGTCATGAGTGATGTGAACATGGAGAACAGGAAAAAGGTTTTAACTTTCTCCACCAATATAGGAGGTAGGGACCACTAAATAAAACTAGCAGAAGGCAGGTTCAATTAAGTTCTTCACCAAAATGTACTCAAGTGCTAGAATATGTTATTTAACACAGGATGTGGATGTCCAAAATTTCACTCAATATGGGCATATTTGTGGAAGAACAGATATCTGGGGGGACCAGAAATGTCTGTAGTGACCTTCCTCCCCTTTTCTTTTTAGCCTATTTTCTTTCTAGTAGTAGAGGAAGTGGCATGTAGCCATCAGAATGGGAGTTGCATTGAGTCCTGAACTGGAGAGACCTGTCAGACAGGGAAACAAAATTCACAGTTCGTATGAGAAAACATACATCTCCATCACATATTGAAACTTCTGTTGTCAGCACTTACTGCATAACAGGAGATGAGTTACTGGGTCAGTATCTCCTCCTCATCCATCCTTACCCTCTCATATCTTCCTTCATCAGGGCACTGATCACACCCCATCAGGTGTCTAGGATATATGACTGATAGAAGATGTAGGTTTGAGTTGGCCACACGACTCACCAGTCCCAGCCCTCTGCAGAAATATGTATCAGTGCTCCAAGACATGGGGTAAGCTGTGCTCCTGCTTTTTTTAGAGTGCAAATACTACAAAATATTGTAAATACAGAGTGATAAGCTTCTCTCCTGCTGCTGGCCTGTGGGACCACAAACTGGGAGAAGGTCTATGACACTATGGTGTAACAAAGGAGGCAGCAAGGCAGAGATGTAGCAAAGGGGGCAGCAAGGCAGGGACTGACCATCAGGGCCCAGTGTGAAGGGACCCAGCTACTTAGCTCTCTCTCCTTACACATCCGTACCGAGCTGTCATCTCTGTGATGCCTGGTGAGATCCACCTACCACCATATCAGCTGCCCACTGCCTCACACAATGCAAGAGATACTCAAGATGTCATTATCACCTTTCTCTGATGCCTGTGTGCACATGCCAGTGTGTATGCATTAACTACAGTCATGTGAACACCTGTGCATGTATTTTTATAGAGATACAAACAGGGATTTTGGGTCCGCTGTTCTCCAAGCAGATGAAGATTTGGAAAGGGCCTTTCCTTCCCAGAGGAGGCAATTAGGTAGTCTGTTTTAATAAGGGCAATTTCCTGTTCTGCCAGTGATCAGTGAGGATGACTGCCACAACAGCCAAGTGGTGCAACCAGCGAGCATTTGGCTTAATCACTTCTTGACAGGACCTAGTCTCTGTGGAACATTCATAAATAATTATGCTGGGGGCACAGGAGCTGGCTCATTGCTGCAGACCCACAGCAAGACAGACAGCAAAACCCCAACCAAATCCTGAATATTTTCTAATTATTGGTGTGAGGCTTCCTACTAAACTGAGTTCAGAATAGAGCTTCTTGTTCATGCTGCAGGGGAGAGGGTATGGCATTAGCATCCCTGGGGGCTCATGAGTGACAAGGAGAGGGAGGGGGGAATATCTGGAGTCCAGATGAGCATGGATGGCAGGAGGTGAGTGAATAGGGAGCTTCACTCGGAGAGTGACAGCTGCGAGGCTCCATGTCCCCTCTGCTCCTGACAGCAGTGCCTCCTGGAGCTTTTGTTTCTCTGCAGCCAGGATGACAGCCTTGTGTGACTTTTCACCGGAGTGCGCCTTCCTTCCAGCCATGGATGCTGTGCACATGGGATCGAGCATTGTCAGTGCCTGACAAACAATAGGGCATCAAGGAAAAACAAAAAGGTGGCTTTCTTCAAACATTTTCTTCAAAGACTTTCTCATTTCCAAGCAGTCTAGCTTTCAATGAGAGCAGCTTATCTGACTGGACCACTCCAAATAGTCAGGAAATATGCTCTGTGCTGGCAATGATTGGGAAAAAAAGCTGCCTTCTCAATGCAAATGAAAATTGGTAACAAGAAAGCAATATGCTCAGAGCTTTCCAAGTTCTGTTTTCTCATTCCCCATCCTGCCACCCTTGTGTGCATCAGTCATCCTTCCTGTGCTCTGACCCTGCACTGGTGCTGTCACCACACTGTGCTGTGATTTCTCTGAATTCAGCACTGCACCCGCCGACCCAGGGCTGTGTCAGTGAGAGAGGGAGGGGCTGTGCTCCCCCGAGACGTGCCACAGTGCGGTGGAGACTGCGAGTGAGCCTGACACTCCCCTACAGCACTGAGTGTTTCCTTTGCTGGCTGGTTTCACTTCTGAACCGTGCTCTGGCGCGGCAGAAAAACACTCATGGAGGACTCCAGGTGTGTACCTCAGTTTGATATTGTATGGCCTTCGCCACCTCGTGGACCTCTTTAAGGCTGTGAGCGCTAGATTAACTGCTTTGGTTTGCCTGGAGCACACAGAGAAAATTCCGGACTGGGCTGGAATGCAGGAGAGTGGTTTGGGAACTGGCTGCAGCTCTGATGAGGGCTTCCCTCTGAACCCCTGACACTTGCATTCCCATGTTCTTTCCCTGATTTCCCCACAGTTCTCTAAAACCAACCTCCTCTTACCTGTTCCCACCCCTGCCTCTGATCTGGAGGGAACTGCTCAAGCCATTTTACTTCTGTAGCTCTTGGTGTTCCTAGCCACCAAAAGCTCTGCAGAAGGACCTGAGGGTGATGGTTTCCAATTTAACATGCATGGATGATAACACACTCTGGTGAAAATATGTGGGAGACACTCGATTCACTCGGTAAGTGTTATCCATAAGATGCTGGGAGCACCACAGATCTGCTGGAGACCTCTATTTGGCATCTAATAGCACACCAAAACAAAAGCACTTGATATATTTCAGCATTCAAAGGAAAGCAGTGACCCAGGAGGGTAGGAGTGTCTACATAACACTACCAATAGGAAAAGACTGTACAAATGGGCACTGCTCAGTAAGACCAGAAAGGAAAACAGAAGATTTAGAATGAGGACTGCAGTCCTCAAACATGTTGTCGCTGATGGGCAGGGAATAGTCTTTCCACCACAAGGCAGGACAAGGAAAAGTGAACTTAAACTTCAGCAAGGGAGACTTAGACCAGAAAATTAAGTTTCCTAACTCTAGGCATTGTGGGACACTGGAGGAGATTGCCTGGGTGTTTATTGAGTCTCTGTCGCTAAAGGTTTCTAAAAGCAGACTAGAAAAGCTCTTAAACTTGTTTACATCTAATCGATTCTATCTTGGGGCAGAAGGTGGATACTAAAGGCCTGAGGCAGTCCTATTTCCTGAGGCACTTTTAGATATGCTAATGATCTAAAGAGCTCCTAAGAGCTAGGTATTTGTTTTTCATACGTAGCATAGCTGGTAAGTTTGGCATGGTCTTAATCATGGTCTGGCTAAAAAGAGAAGCTTCCCTTTCAGCCAACTAGCAATGTTCCAAGCAACTTATCTGTATTAAAAATGCTATTCATGGCAAATATTTTAAAAGCAGCATGTTCTTCAGCTTGCCAGCCAGCCAGCTTCTGAATATGGAGCACATGAAATCCCTAGGTCACACATTTATGAAACCTGTGTCCCCCGGGCTCCTTAAGTTACCATGGATCTGTGATTTATGAGAAGAAGCAGCCTTGACTGGATTTGACCAGGGTTAGAAGTGCTTACACGTGCAGGTAAGGTGTCAGGTGAGAGGGGTTGGGAATCCCCATCACAGGCTGGAACAAGCACCAGGGACAATCCACTCTGGAGACTTCCAGTTGCTGTCCAGTACAGTACAGTACTTTCCAGTGCAGCATGAGCTAGCCTGGCTTGGCTTACTGTGCTCACCAAAATCACACAGGTTCAGATGAGGAAACACACCAAAATCCACTGCTAACCTGACACCCACGGTAAAATGGAGAACAAAAGGATATAAGAACAAAGAGAAATAAGTACACGTGGGGCACTGCAAAGCCAGCCACCTGCTTATGCTGCCAGCCCTCTCCCTTCGTGTGTGAACCCTGCAGGAATGCAAGGCAGAGAAGCACAACTGTAGGGGAAATTATCTCCCATGCTGGTGATGCAGAATGGAGAAAGCTCTATCTCCAAATCCATGTGGGGAGTAGGATGGTGCTAAGCTCTGCCTTAAATCTTCTTTTGTTGGGAAAGTCCTGGCAGGATGGATCAGGGATTCTGTGGCAACCCAATTTAAATATGAAAACATACAGAGCACGTATGAAAATTAATGCACAATTCAGAGCCCTCTGTGCTGGGCCGTGGCTCACTTCTGACAGGCTTACACTAAGAAGCAATTAACTTTGAAAATGAGCTGATTGGACCAAGAAAGTGAGGCAAAAATTTTCTGACAGCCATTTCAGGCCAATTTCAGTTCTTTGACACTATTTCAACATGTTCCATTTTCCATCTGCTATTATTGTGGTTTTCCCCAAAACAGTGCACAACCTTAATTCCCCAGGCTTTGGGGATTTTGGAAGACTATGGATAAACTCATTAGCAGGAGCAAAATGATCACTGAATGAATTAATTTGCATAGACATCTAAATGGCTACTTGCAGACATTTCTTTCACTAAAAGGAGTAGAACAATTGCCTTTTGAAGTTACTGCCTGAAACTGTCTCGTGCTTTGGAGAACAATTTGCTGACAGTTCACATTGAGTTTTCTTCATGTGACGATGGTTAGTTTGAAAATAACTAAGGTAAAGCTTCACCAAATGCCTTGTTCCCAGTCACACTAGCTCCTGAGCTTGTCTCTTGCTGAAAGCTTTCGCTTCTTGGTCTCAGTTTTGACAGCCCAGTTTTTCAGCAAGGTATGGAGACTTTGGCAGTTGTCAGCCAAGCGCAGAAGTAAGGTAAGTATAAGCCTTTGGTAAAGGGAAGGAGACAGATGCATTAGCTACCTGCCAGAATGGAAGTTTACCAGGGGTGTGTCTGTCTGACTCAGCTCAGCACCAGGTTGTTTTGTGCCACAGACGTACAATGTCTGCCTTGGCACTCAAGGCTGGCACACAGTGAGTTATTGCGCAAAGGATGGAAATAATAGGAAAGGTTACAGCAGTTTTAGACCCCTTTGTCTTCTGGGAGCCCTGGCTGCTACAGCAGATGAGCCCTTCTGTCTTGATGACAGCACGCTGGGATGAGCCCCCATGAGCAGCTCCAGGTTCACTGGTCCTCCTACAGGGCGGTACCCACCATACAGATTCACCAGTCACTGACAGCAATCTGGTCCAGCATCTGGATTGAGCTTTGAGGAATCCCTTGGACAACATGCTCTAATGCCCTCATTAATAAAATTGTAGTTCCTGAATAGGTACCTGTGATATTTCCAGTGGGTAAGACATATACTCATCCCCACTGAACATATTGATTAATAACGCCCTGATAGGTATGCATTGGTTATCCTGTCCATGAGATACACCACGGTTAAGCAGCAAAGGCACAGCATCCTTGACACTGAGACATGCGCCTGGATGGATAGTCTGGCTGGCGAGCAGTCACAGGCTGCTTAGCATACATGGGAAAGCAGCAAGCCTGCAGATTACGTCTTGTACAATAACCATAATTCTTGTACAGCCATTTCCGGGTCCCACACTACACACACAGAAACAGCTAAGCAAGCAGTTGGTTGTCCATATGAAAATAAAGAAAGTCAAGGAAAAATAAAAATACAACAGCATTCATAAAGCTCCACATGCTCAAGGGCACTGGGATCAGGCACCTCTGCTGAAGTGAAAGGCCCTTCATGCCACTCCATGTGTGCGTGCGAACTGCACCCTCGTGAATTGCTAACTTGTCCTTTAGGAGTGAGTCAGATAAATGAGATTCCAATATCAGAGCTAATGCTCCTTTGAAGTGTTGCTTCGCCTTTGTGCGCTTCTGTCTCTGCATTATCAAAATGTCTTCCACGAAGCTTTATTATCACTGATAATGTAGAACTAAGAGGCAAAATTTTCTATTCAAGGATTGAGTAGTTAAAAAAAACAATACTTCCCTGGATACTGGAAAATCAAATAGAAGACTCCAGGGCAGAAGGGCTAATTAAAAAAAAAAAGAAAAAGAAAAAGCCTGCTTTACTATGAAAACCCTTGAGGGGAGATAAAAGCTGAAGGGAGGTGCATGCTTGAATAATAAAGCCTTAATGAGTTTGGGTCCGTGTCTAATAGAAAGCATTGATTTTGGCTGCTTGATGAAGTTAGCTATTTGATTAGAAAAATTTAATTTAAATGGACACTGCCCACTAAGATGAGTCTGTTGGAGAAATCTCTATTGCTGTCATAAGTAACTACTCTTTTTTCTTGAAAAGATAAGAGACGGGAGTGAAAAAATCCTTTGGGCAATCACTTTATTTCATACAGCTGGCAGAATTAGTTGTATGTCTTAGCTTCTCTCTTTGCTATGTCCACTCCTTGTGTGCTTTGTTTGGTCTCTCAGTACTCATCAGGAGTAGAAGGTGGCTGGAGAAATATAATTTAAAAGATAACAGGAAGTTGTGACTGTAAAACATCAGCAAGATATAGAAGCTGACTATATAGAAGCCAGGGACAGGAGGTATTTCCATGCTATTTACACTTTACTTGAAACTAGGCTATTTCCAGTTTGAGAGTGCCCACTTCAGTAGGTGTGAATGAGACACATCGTTCTCAGGGCAAATGTTTTGTTTTATTTAGAAAGGACAGGCCAGGAGTTCACTGGGCCGCTGACACATCTCAAGATATTAAGAATAGTGCTCAGCTAGTCATAATATCTTGAGGTGTTATCTGAGCTTGTGGTTTGAGCTTCCTTTGTAGAAAATTGGAAGAGTGTGAGTTGTCTCACCCCGATGCAGACATTTCAAAGAGGGCAGATGACTCATGCCTACAAGTGCCTACTTCACTGATGATAGAGGCCAGCTCAGATGGAGACATCTGATGTCAGATGAGATGACTCCCACTTTGACTGGGGAGATTACTGATGCAAAACCTGAAGTTAGACAAAGAACAACAGACACAGACTGCTCAGCACCTGTATGATATGTTACCCTAACTGGGGACTTGGTGAGCAATCTTGTGTCTGATTGCTTTCTCAAATTGACGTACATCAGCTAGAGAAGAAAGTCACCATTCACTCAGGTCTCTCCTGCTATTCTTCTACCTTACAGGAATGACCACCTGGATCAGTTTAGCAGAGGCAAGGTTGTGGGTTAAACCCTGTGGCCCAGATTATGCAATCATTCAGACTGGTGGCTGTAGCGGTTAATTTTAGTCTGAGCACCTGTGAGAACCATGCCAGCAGACACATGAATACATGGTGTAGGAACATGACTGTCAGCAAGGCAGCAGGTTTTCAGAATTAAGACAGAACCAAGTAGTTGTTCCCTTTTTCAAACCCCCTGTCTTCAGTCATGAGGCCTTGTCCTCCTCAGGCTGTGACAAACGGTGACAGTGGCCACTGGTTCATCCACAGCAGGTGAGATCCAACTGCAAGGG
This sequence comes from Eulacestoma nigropectus, assembly GCA_013397775.1. NCBI lineage: Eukaryota > Metazoa > Chordata > Aves > Passeriformes > Eulacestoma > Eulacestoma nigropectus. The sequence continues at coordinate 71,026 of VZTE01001494.1, forward strand.
CCACTGAAGAGATCATCCAGAAACTCCTGTTTGTTGGTGACTGTAACACCATCACATGCTTAGGAGGCAATCTGTGTAGCATCACCCAGGAGCTCAGCCTAATCATAAGTATTGACAAAGAAGGTTTTTCCCCAGGGTCACAATCTCCCTGAGGGGCCACCTAAATAGGGGTTGTCAAGTTTATCAATTGTGGCACCATCCCTTCAGATCAGCAGTAAATGCTGCATTCCAAAAGCAAACCTGTCATTTAGTCATCTACAAAGTTGTCTTTGGAATGGATGAAGGGTTCAGGGCTCAGCCAAAATGACTGCATGTCTGATGCATGTTATTTCTGCTCTCCTCCCTGGATGGTTATTTTGGGCTCTATAGAGTTGGCCAACTCAGCTCCCCGAAATGCTGCCCATATTGGGTTCTGGGTATGTGTTGCATGGACATGTCATTGACACTGAGACTCTGTCTCAGGTGTCTAAAATTCGTGTGCCCATCCTGTAGCTCTGCACATTCCTTACAGATTGGTGTGTTTTCACGTGACTGCACAAAGGGTTGATGCATGTTGGCTAAAATTAGCTACAACACATCTAGGAAGTGGGCAGTATAACAACATGCATTAATCATAATGATACTTGTAATACTTCCTCTAGTTTCTGAAACAAAACCTGTTTAACCATTCAAACATCACAGGGAAATTCTGCTGTTAGGGCTCACCAGCATTACAGAGCAGACCCTGGTGCTGAAGTCACTGCAAGTGTTGTCTCATGCAAACACATTGCACTGTCAGCAGCAGAACAAATAGATATAGAATTCCTACAGATTTTTGTCCTATTTCCCCTCATTTGCCTCCAGTTATGCCCTCCACAGCACTCCCAGCTTCCACCCAGCTAATCTGATAAAGTAACAAGGTCTATGATGCTGTCCCTTCTGAGTCCGTGCACTGAAGGAAACTAGGATTACAGAGAGCTGATCGCTAAATTGCTGTTTATCCATATAGTTAGCAATTTCACCACTTGTGGAAGAAGGGCAGGACAAAAGGAAGGGCCAACGCATGCAATTTTGCACTACTGCAGAATCTGATATGGTACAAAACAACACTGCAGACACAAAGGCCTTGCCTCAGAGAACAGAGGAGGAAAGGAGCTGTGTGCCAAATTGTCCTTTTTGATATCAATGACAAGTGTTTTGAAATCCTCTCATTTAAAACTACTTTGGCATATTTGTTTTCTCTCTCTCAGGCTTTTTGGTGATGTTCAGTGTTGAAACCAATTCTCAGTTCATTCCATCCCTGGCAACTACTGAGTTCCACCTGCATACCAGCAGTTGCACCTACTACGGGCAAAAGGATTTAGAGATCCAGCTTGCCAAGTCCTACATTGTTCTAGGTCAGGGGCTATCCGTCCAGATAGCAGTATTATTACTTATATCCATCAAGTCTCTCATTAATTCAAATCCTGCCCTCTAACAAAAAAACCATATAATGACTCCTAAGGGAGGAGGTTGCTTCTGAGTCACTGACAGAACAGCTTGTTCCCTGGTCTCATGGGCTCCCCAGCATATCTGGCCTTTACTACCCCCTCTTTCTGGTTTTATGAGTCCTCTCTTGGATTACAATCAGCTGCCAAAGTCCTGCAAGGTGGCAAGAAATGAACAGGAACATCTGGGTATTTCTCTTAGAGCTGCCAATCACTGTCACTGCTGAGTAAATGACCTGGTGCTCATTCACACTGCCAAGTAGCATTGAACATGAATTTGGGGCATCTTTCAGCAAAGAAATGTAAAATTATGGATCTGTCCTTATTTTTGTATTCTGGAGGCTATTTGTCTGAAGTGATTAGGCATTGGAGTGTGCATGTTATAACATGGCATAATAGCTAGCCATTCAATGACCTAGCTAATGAGGAAAGATGATCTCAGTCTGTTTATGAGAAGCAAAATGTTTCCAGCAGTGTCCAGATGGCAAAACAAGTTGGTATGTGGTAGCATTTCACTTCCACATGACTGGGTGAATTCCAGTGTGAGAAACAACGATGTTGAGCCTTAGTCCTGGAAATCCTCACACGTGCTACACTCTCACCATACAGGCAGTGCCTTTTGAATCAAGAACAGAACTTTGGCCTCACCTTTAAATGCAGTAGCCAGGATTGTGATTGCCTACAAAGGCAAGTTACACCCAAAAGCTTCTTGCTGCTGGAACATGAGGACCATGGTGGGCCAGTGCTGCTCTGGTGTGAAGACTTGCCATTCTCTTGTGACAGTGATGAGTGTCTCTAATGAACATCAGAGTTGCTCCCCTCCTTAGATGAAGGGAAGAGCAGGCCTGACGAGACGTGTTAGCATCACTGCTCACTTTCTGGCGAGCAGGACATTAACTGATCGTGACATCGGGAACAGCGAGATTGGGTTTGTAGTTTCTGCTTGTTTGTTTTATTGTTTAAGAGAACTGTAATGAGATAAAGTACCCTCTAGAAAAAGCTAATTGGATTTGAATAGCTTAATTATTGGAGACAGTCACCTACATAACCCCTTTTTTTCCCCCCCAAGTAATGGGAATCTGCAGTCTGCAAGAAGTAAAAATCAGCACAGCTTATGATACAGTACTCGGGTATTGGTTAACAACATTATTAAGGGTTGATGAGGAACTGGAAATAATTCTTCTGGTCGGGTAGGATATATGTACATTCAAATGTCATGAGCCGTATAGCAAAATATTCACCACCAAGAACGGGGGAACTTTATAGTTTGGGATTTTTTTCTTTAAAAAAAAATACAACCCCGTTATAAATGAGAGTTAAAATATGACAAAATGATGAACAACCAGCAGACATCTACTTCATGGTTGAGTGCTGGTTGAAGGTCTTCATCTGAAATGAAAACAATTCCCATTTAACCTGAAGAAATTTTCTTGTGATTACTGTTAATATTGATTAAGCTGATGAATTTGCAGTTGTAGCATTCTTGGCCACAATTTAACAACAGTGAAAGGAGAACATTTGTGTCACATTCCTGCTGCCTGTTGGAGCAGGAAAAAGATATAATCCAGGTATAGTAGTAGAGGTATGGCTGTTCTCTAAACTGTCACCTCACATAGTCTTCAGGAATCACCTGAACCAAGTGATGCTTAGCTGATAGTAAATTAGATAAATGTCTTTCTCAGAGTAAACAGGGGATTTACAGAGCAGGAGCAGAATTTCCCCTCCTTCAGACTCCACAGGAAAGAGGTGTCAGAAAAGAAAGAGCATTGCTTTAGGCAGCTAGGAGGGAGGGGAGAACGATGGTGGGATGGGACACATGAAAGACCACTGGCTTGGGAGAGACTTCAGAGATGCTGGGAGAAATAGGTTAAGATACACATTAATGGAAGCTATAGACTGTTTGAAATTTCCTTTCAGCCTGCGTAAAGTGTGACAGACTGGAACTGTGATGGACCAAGGGACAGAGTTAAGGTTGTAACACTGACGAATCTAGTGTTCAGCCATGATACTCCGTACCATTTTCTCAGTGTTAGGTGGGATGTTTCTATGAAAACCTGACAGCTCTTCTGTTAGGTTTCCATAGGGTTTTCCTTTAAAGTAGAACCACGCTCTTATCAGAACTTCAGCGTACCCAGGACTTTACCTTCCGAAGTCCCCGCTGGCACTAAGGAGCTTCAAGCTGTTGAGTCAACTGGAATGTTCCTGCCTCCTGAGGTATCTCTGACTATGTCCATGATGAGGGACAGTTTGTGGAGACTCTTGTTCTGGCACTTACATACTGCTAATTGTAGCGCTGACAGACCAGCTCTATCACCACGTGATGAAATCAGGCATGATCTTAATTGTCTTGCAGGGTTTAGATTTTTTAAGTGCTCAGTGCTTATACCCTCTGGGGAGGTCACTTTGGAGATCAGGTTTATGTGAAGATCAGTATCAGGTCTCCTTTCAAGTGCAAAGTACAAAAACAAGCTACTGTGCAGCAGTGTAACGGGACATCTCTTCCCATTGTTTTCCCTTTGATTAAGGGACAAAGGAGTCCATGGCTGAACTACTGCCACTTGCCAGATGTCCTTTTGGCTACCCTGCTAAACTGCACAGAACACAGTGATTTGATTTGCTTCCTCTTTTTGTTTGTTTGTTTGTTTGTTTGTTTTGTTTTTTGTTTCAGTCATAGTGGCCTAATAGTCAGAGGAAATATTTGAACCCTGTTGTTCAGGATATTTCTGGACATTCTAACAAATGCTTTCTGAAAAGTCATATTGATCTGGTGAGGTGTAATCAAGTGGTCTCAATGTCACTCCAATATTTCAAATTTCTGCAAGTCTGTTGAAACTGTATCCTTCTGCAAAAAAGCTCAGAATCCCTTTAACCAATGTTACAGCTTTTTGAGTCAACAGGCACAGCTTCTAACATACATGAAACCTAAGCTTGGCTCCTACTTCTCCTTTTCTTTTCTTTTTTTCAAATCTCCTTATTCATTTTCACCACCACATTTAATGCACTGGTCCTGAATATCCTTAACAGAGTAAATATGTTGAAGGCCTTCTGCTCATGAAGCATCCTGTCACAAAGGGGTTTTCCTTGGAATATAACTGACACCTTCAAATTTGTCTTCTTTACACAACTAAATCTATTCTAATGAGGTCATTTGTGCCAAGAGCATTTTCTGTTCTCCACTGTTATCCCCTTGCAGGTCTCCTCAGGCCTTCAGAGTAATCAGGCCCATCATTGCTGGTAATCAGCCACAGCTCCCCTGAGCAAACTTGGGCCCTGGTGGCACTCCGTCCACAAACCAATGCCAGGCTAATGAGGCAGCATGAGCAGGGCTTTTTTCTTTGATTGAACTTTGGGAATGTGAATTCCCTTATCACCCTCCTTAAGCCATTTGGTTTTTGACAGATACGGCAGAGAAACTCTGGACTAGAGATACAGCTCTCTTTAAAACACTACTTTTACTTTATCATGAACATTTGCCTACAAGAATGCCCAGGTTTTTTGCTGCAAAGTGTAGTCATAAAAATGGACAATCCATGCTGGGACAAGAAACCGAATTGCACTGTACACAGAAAAGGGATTTAAGACATAAGTGGAGCATGAAGGGGCCAACCGTCTGACCAGGAATTATACAGGGGGCTCCCAGCAGATGTCCATTTCCCAGAGTTAACAGAAAACCTTGGGAAACAGAAGATAATGTAGTTAGGCCTTGAAGCCCTGTTGTCTTAGAGGGCGGAAAAAATTAAAAATGGAGCTTTTCCCGCAACTTCACTCCACGTATCTAACTCAGTAGGAACAGAGCCCAGTTTTTACTTAGTGCAAGACCTTATGTTATGTCTGGTCAACAAATTTATGCATCTTATTTTGCAAACCTGCAGTCACAGAGATTAACAAAACCCAGAGGTGACAAAAGTATGTAAATTAAACTCTTCCTCAGTAGCCACTAACTCTACTGCTTTTCAGATGAAAAGCATAAAAGTATATACTTGACTATGTTTATGTATGAGAAAAGGTGCTATGTCTGCAAAATGTCCATTTACATAACAGCCAACTCTTTTTCTGAGAACTCGTATCAGGAAACTATTAAAATAAATCACAAAGTAAATTAAGAATTTAGAGATCTCATTTGTATAAGTCCACTTCATAAAATACGTGTATGTGTGAAATGGAAGTCAACTGACCATAAAACAAAGCAAAAAGACATGAGCTCACTGTGGAAGGAAAGCTATTTTTAGTCAAATTTTAAAGAAATGCATTCTATTCCAGGCTTCATATCATGCTCTATTAAATTATAAGAGTGAAAACAGGTTCTGATTTAAGAAGAGATAGCACAGCAAGATGCGACGTGTCAGAAATGTAATCGTGTACTGTGTGCTGATGTTCTGCTTGTCTTCAATTTGTTGGAGCTGACCAAACAGGGAAGCTGATCATAGCCAGGAGAATCTTAACCCCCAAGAGTCCAATTCCACAGCTCTTACATACAGCAGCAATATTTCCTCCTTGTGTAATCAGTAGGGCAATTATTTAAGAATTCACAGGAAATAAATCCCCCAAAGTACAGTTTTAGTCACTGGGGCTGGAAGAGACAGCTATCTCTGAAAATTAGGCCACAGAGATCAAACGCACAAATAATATGGGTATGGATAGAGTACCTCTCAATGGCAAATGAAGCCTGGGTGTCGTACAACTAAATATACATTGCAAATCTGGCTCCAAGTGCTGGTAACACCCATCCCTGTCTCACCATGTTCCAGCAGAATTGGTGTACCCCGTTACCTGGAAGGAGCTTGACTTGTCCCCAAGACACTCATGACTTCTTTTGTGGCACAGCAGCCTCTTTCAGTCCCAGTCCCACACAGTTCTTTTTGCATCTTGGTTGCCAAAATCTGACATACAGGCAGCTTGAGCAGAGGCAAAGAAATGTATGTATAAATAAAAAATCAAAGCTATTTCGGGGTTAAAATGCTATCTCCAACACAAAGTTTGACAGCCCGGGTCATTTGAGGGAGAGAAAGGAAAGACAGGTTTTGACTTCTCTGATCCAAAATGGCCAACCTCAGGCTCCTTACAGAGCCAGTGGAGAAAGACAGTGCCCAAGAAACAGAGGTTGCAATACCAAATGAGGGATTATAGTGACCAAGCTGGGTCCAATCTGTGGTGATCATGTCCAAAGTACTAACAAAATCTTATAATGTAGGAGAACATTCATTTTACCCAAATTTAGTCTTCTAGATACCAAGCATCTACACAAACCTTGACACAGAGCTTATTTCTATAGTCTGTGGAGACTGGCCACCACTGGAGACGATTATCACATCCTGAAAAAGTGTAAGCTTGGTGGGCTGAAAGGCTTTTGGAAGATATCTATCATCGACCATTGACAAAGTGGAGGATGCCAACCGTCTCCTCCTTAGTCTCAGGACTGATTTTCATTCAGAAGACTACCTTTCTGACTAAGATTTATAATTCCAGCCTGTACCACAGGATAAGTGCACATGTAGAGAAAAGACAGTACGTTGCAAAAGAGGCTTCCTTGCCCAGAGCCTTTCAAAATCTCCTGAACCACAAGAACTTCAGTTTCTCTCTAACTCCCCAATTTTGATGAGGTTCCCATGTACCTCTGGAGTGAGGAAGGAGAGCTGAGCAGCCTGCTCAAACCTGTTCTTCTCTACAGGATCTGAAAAAGGACTTCCACACTGACAGAAAGGTGATTTATTGAAACCCAGTTGCCTTGCATTCTTCTCTCGAGGTTCCTTCTGGTGCAGCAGGCACAGGCAGGTGGCAGGAGGTTCAGGCTACAACTTGCCAGCAGAGGCTCTTCTGTATTCTCTCCGAGGTTAATAACTGCTTAAGCCCATGAGTTGTACTGTTTTAGGCATTCCAGCACAAACACAAACGGGCATAGCTAACCTGAAGAGGACTTTTAGGACATACATCTATACTGCCCTAAAAAGTATGGAAAAAATACCTAAAATTTCTTTCTAGGTTATTCCTGTGTCTCTTTTCACTGCCAAGTCAGAGAAACAATTCATTGGTTCCCTACTGACAGCAATAGGTGACTTTTCATTGGAAAATAGATGCTCCTGGTGACTTCCGAGGGTGTTGCAGAAAAATGTTGGAAAATTAACAGGTCCTTTGTTCTTATGGTTATAACCATAGCAAAAAGGACCTGAGGGAGATCCTCACTATGCCAAAAAACCTCAGCAACTGTCCACATTGTTCAGAAATTAGAACATCTTGTGTCTAGAGAGGAGTTGAATAATGGACTCATTAAGCTTCAATTCATAATGCTTTGCTCCTGAACTGCAGTGCTCAGGAATGGAACTGTTCTGGAAAAGTTGGCCAGAAGAGCCAGCATGTGGTTCCAAAGTACTCCTATTTACCAAGACAACTATTACAAGACAACTATTCTGGATAGGTAGCAAATCCTAAGGCAACAGGAAAAACAGGAAAAGAAGAAAAGGAACTGAGCATTTAACTTGATAAATATCTCGGGAGGCTTGCCTGAGATTAGTTGATGAATACATGGGCTTCTTGGCAGTGTACTTACGTCAACCCTTGCTTTTCTTCTAGGCTTTTCCTCTTAACTCACAATATGACAGGGTCATATTTATTTGGTGTTGCCCACAAGGCTGAAGGGCATTTGATGATGGGCAAAAGATAGAGAGAAAATCTCAATAAATGCCATTTGCAATCTGAGCGGGGGAATAACAAGAGTGACTCATTTTGAGAACAGTCAGCTTTCTGAGCCACTGTATCCATTTACCTGGAGTTCTGATGTAGTTGATCTTTGCTCCAGAATTTTGTCTATGGTGGGTTCTGACTTGCAGAGGTCTGGGAAAATAAGCTGGAGGGAGAAACAAATCAGGTGGTTTTCCTCTCTTGCATCCATGCTGCCAAAGGAAAATATAAGCAAAACCTGCAAAAACTGACAGGAGACCTGTTTCCCTCCGAGTTGCTCTGTGCTTAGAACTGGTGTTTTTCTGCAAGTTGTCTGTTGCATATGACCAGGTCATTTCATCACAAGCATGCGTTTTACTTGCCATAAAATAAAATTTTTAGCTCCCTCAAAGTTCTTTCTTGTCCAAAGCTTTGCTTTTCCTTTAAAATTGCTCATGTGCTTTGAATGCAGAGTGCCCTGTGTCTGATTTCACTACTCCATTAGACACAGACAGGGCAGATCTAGGGATATAATGGGGCAACAGATTGGCCAGCGTCTGCTCAGGTTTGTAATTGCCTGTTCCTGGCTCCTCTGGAAACAATGGAGGAGCAGAAGCAGCTGGTCTGCAGAGGAGATGAGGCATAACATCTCCCTGGGAGCGCCGCCTGCCCAAGCACCTCTGGCCCTGCCAGTCCTGGGCTGTCCTGTCAGTCCTGGCCAGGGCAGGCCAGCTCAGAGGGCTGTTTTGAGGCTCTAGTCTATTCCTGTCTGGCTACCATTTGTCACCAGTGCCCAGCATGGGCATCTTGCTCCAATCTGCTGCACTTCTCCATGTGCTGGTTCTGAAAGGAGCAGCAGTGATGCTGATTGGGTTGGGCACTGCACGACCTTGGAAAATGAGTTTGGCCCTTAGTGTGTTACAAGGGGAAAACAAACAGCATAGAAAGCACCAAAGTATGGCTTAAACAAAAAAGCTTGCTAGACACACGTCTTTCTCCATGTCCCCAGCTGGACTTGCTGAGTTCATTGATTTTAATGGAGTTATTCCAGCCTACCTAGCTGAGATTACAGCCCATTAGACGATGTATTGCCATGTAAAATTCCGGTGAGTGGTACAGTTTATTTTCGCATTTGTTGGTTCTGCCATCTGGCACAGCCTTCTCATATCCTTCTCTATTCACTATCCTCTGAAAACATATTTTCTGTTCTCTGTAGACTGTCACTTTTCCCTTGCCAAATATTAGCTTCATGACTGAACACTTCTGATTCCTTTTGAAATCACTTCACAGCATCACTTCTTTTCCCCTGACAATACCCTCAGGTGTCTACTATGAGATGTTGGATTGTGTTGCCAGGTGCACTATGAGTTAAAAGAATACAGCTCCAGTTTAGCAAACATTTGTGCAGCTTCACAGCTATAATGGGTCCTGGTGACTATAAATAATAAAGGGAAACTAAATAATACACTATTTCCTGTAATTCACATGTAGGTTGGCTCCATTTCTGAATTCACCTCCAGAGAGAAGAAGGTTTGCCTCCATTTTAGGACAGAAGGGAATCATCCTGTGATGGCACTGCAGGGTCAGACTGTAGTTGGGGAAAAGTCATGGATGTCACATACACCGGAATGAGACATTTAAACTGTAAACTCTTGTGATTGATACAAAACACGTTCTCCCAAAACGGCTTGTGTTCACCTACTGAGGGGTGGGACTTGGAATTTTCATGCAAATATTCCCATATTTAATTTCCTTTGACTGGATAGCTACAAGAGGTTGTTCTAAGTATGAAAAAGTGCTGCTGGGCTCTTCTGTCTTTGAGACATACCCGAAGAAATGCATTGGTCTGGTTGGTACCTCTTAGCTGATGCTTAGCAAACAGGAAGGGTGGGAAGCAGATGCATCAAGGTGAAGCCTCTCAGTCCTGCTCTGCCAGAAGAATCAAGGCACAGCACAGGGGGTTACTTTGAGCCTTCAGTTCTCATGGAAGTGAGAAGTGTTCAGCAATTCTTGGGCGGTCCTCAGAGTGTTTCAAGGCCAGGTCTCTTTTTTAGGACATTGTGTATGGGTTGAACCACTTAGAGTGGATAAATAGCAATTTAAAAATAAATTGTGAATATAATATTCAGGGTAGGTGACCTCTAAGAGCAAATAAAGCAGAACTTTTTCTGCCCTGGGGGTGTCCTTTGCTTGAGTCTGTGTTTGTAAAATTATTAGAGAAAATTAGATACATTTAAAAAGATGTAAGAACCAAACACAAGAGAAAACATTTAAACACAAAGGCAGGGTGACAGAAGGGCCATAGACGAAGAGAGAGGTCTTCTGCATTTCACTGCTGCTTCTTTCACATTTGCAAATACACCACTGAGAGATTACCTGAATGAAGTAAAAGCAAGGATGGAATGCAAAAAAGAGAAACAGTGATTCCCTAATAACTGACTGGCAAGCTGGTGTAGTGGATCAGTGAACACCATGAATCATTTGCAGACCAAGATCAAAGACTCAAGAGGACACAGTTCACCTAGTTGGGCATTTGTGCAGGGCTTTGACTACCTGAAGCATTCAGGAAACCATTGTTTTTCCTCTTCTCATCTCTAACCTCTTTTCACCTCTGTTCCTTCCAGCCTCAGCCATGTACTTGTTAGTCTACCTTGCCTAGTTCTTACTTTATTTTGTCATGTTAATGGAGAAGCTGAATTTCAGCTAATTTCAGTTGTTTTTTACCAAGAGGAAATCACGCCTAAGTATTTCTATCATATTTTGTTCCATTTCTTCCAAGTGCTGAACCTTTTATTGAATGAAATAGAAAAAAAATCCCATTTCGGGAAAAATAAGCATTGACTGGTGCTGTGCCTGATTGTACTTCATATTTTGCCTCCATCTGATTGTATCATCTTGTAATTGGAAGACCTATGGAACTTGCAATCAAATTATTCTGGTGTATATGGAGTTCATATCCAAACAGTCAGATATGGGCATCCCATAAACATAAATCAAATAAATCTGAAGAGCAGGAGAAATTTGTCTTATCCAGATATCCAGACCTGTCTGAGACCTCTCCTAAAATCAAAGTGTGATGCATAGCAAACAGCTTGGAGGAAGAGTAGCAATCAATACATCAAAGACAAGAAATGGAAAACAGGGCTGTAAATTTAAGCATCCCTAATGCCACAATACTTCTGAAGTAGGTTTGACAGACCTCTCGTGCTTTTATGGATACAGCAAAGTCATGCCTGAGATTTTCAAAATCCCCACTTGAATCTGCAGTTCTGTCAGAGTCTAAGCTGACCGAGGTTGCTGTTACCTCTTGACTACCTGCCCCTCTGCCCCATGACATTGCTGACTGGATGTTTTGCCTCTCTCTCACACTGGTAAAAACCATACCTAATCCTGCAGTGAGCTGGAGAGCTAAACTGGAAGGAAATGCTTCTTTTCCCCTCTGCATCCCTCATGAAATGAGTTGCTAGTTTCTCCCCCTTAACTGGCTCACTGTATGATCACACAAATATGAGAGAAGAATGGAGAGAGCATGTAAGGAAAGGCAGAGGGCAACCCTGCTTCAGATCATACACTAAACTTCTGTGGAATTACAGCTTGAAGAACACAACCCCACTCCCAGTCATGCATATGTGTGTATGTGGATGTTCCAAAAGGCCTGCACATTCACTTCACTGCAGTGGCATATGTTTACTTTGATACAGGATTCTTGAAACACTGGGTCACCTTGATTCACGAGTTAACCATATGGAACCACCATATTCTTTGGCATTTAAACTTCCATTAAAGTACAAAAATTGCTCTTATCCATCATGGTTGTTCAGGAAATCTTCCTAGTAGGTCCAAATTGTGTAGTATTTCCTTTCATCAGTCCAAAAATAGTCTGAAGTTATACTGATGAGATATAAACACTGCCCAATTTGCTTGTTTCTATTCAGGCTTTTACTCAAAACCTTATTGACAACATTATAAATGTCAACATTTGATACATAATACATGAATACATTTTAGCAGATGGAGAGGAATAGAAATGAAGCCAAGATGCAGTTGAGGCTGGGCTTGGAATTGCTGGAAGGAGAAGGATGAAGAAAGGAGAGATGCCAAGAAGGAAGTAGAGCAGAAAGAGAGAAAGGAAGATGAAAAGGAAGGGAAGAGAAATCACTCCTACTGAGTTCCACTGAATCAAATACTAAAAGAATGAAGGGATAATAAACAATGCATTACTCTGCAGCAAAAGGTGAGGCTTTGCCTTTGCTCATTCTATGAAGCTCTCTTTGAGACAAATAGGAGCTGTGCTGTGGACAGAAGGCAATATGCTTGTCCATACTCATACCTTAGCCCATTCTCCATATCCGGGGGTGGAGTTTTTTCTCTTCCACAGGATGAACAGGATACCCCTTTGGTCAGAGACATCTCAGCTGAAACAGCCTGTTTACCACCAATTTTAGGCTAGCAAAGTAACTCACTGCCTAGAACCAATACCTTACATCAATACTACAAATTGCACTAAGCTTCTGGAAGGGTTTTGACATAGCAAAAAATTATGATCATTCTAGATTAAACAGATATGGGGTGCTACCATTCATCACTCAGTCTGTAAAAAAATTCAAACTATTTTAAAAGGCTAATTGCTGTGCAGCAGAAACACGTGGCATAGGGATGAACTGCCTGCAAAACAGTCGTTGCAATCTGGCAATGCTAACTATACTTTTAGGGGCTAATAAAAAGATGCCAGAGGACAAGATGAGGAACAATGTGAAAGTAAAAGGTAAACTTATGATTTCGCGTTCTGGGGACCAGGTTACTAAGAACTATTATCACTACCTGTGCATAGGCACAGAATGCAGTTTTCAGAAACCCCTTTACGTTTTCGAAAAAGGAGCTCCCATGGATCTTCTCCTTTCTTCTTTTTCCTATGTTGTTTATGTGGTGAATATTCACACTTCTCTACTTAAAAAGACAGTTGATTCGTCCCAAAGCGTCTGCATTTAAAATATAAGTGTATTAATTCTGATATTCACTATTCCCATGCTTTTCTTTCTCAAAATATAAAAGAACAACAACAATGCAATACTCAGAGGAAGTTTCCCTAGGAAAACAAGGAATCTTTTGTATTTTAGATCCTTGGTAGTTCCATTTTCATAGAGTGGATCAGTTTGTCTGCTCTCAGTCTCAGAATTGCTTTTCTAGCCTTCAGCAAGTGCAATGCACAAGTATAAGTCTGACAAACTTGATTTATGTTAAGAAATAATTTTTATGTTGTCATAGAAACCACTGCAAGATAATCCAGGCATGAGTAAAAAGTAACAATGAAAAGCGGGTTGCTGGTTTTGCCAGTGAAATTCCCCTCGTTGCTGATGTCCCATCAGTAATTTCCTTGCCCTCTAATGCAAAAAGGGCAAAAAGATGGTATCTTGAAGGTTGGCTGAGAGGAAAGATTTGCCTAGAGGGAGGCTTCATTGTCATGAGAGAGGTACGTGTCTCAGTCCAGAAGAGGGTGTGCAGCCAGCTCAACTTCTCCTGCCAGGCAGCAGCAGGGAAAGCAAAGTAAATGTTCTTTCCAATAGGGAGCAAAGCCAGACTAGAAATCCCTCAAGCCTGTTATAGAGACGTCCATGCCATGGTGGAAAGAAACAGAATAATTTCCTTCTCTTATGCCATGGGTTTGCTTCCATCCACAGGAATGAATCATATCCACATTTTAATGTTTGCATGGCTCTTGGCACTGCGCTATGCAGAAACAATTTCTGCCTCAATAAGAGGAAGCATTCACCTGGACAGCAAAAAATACAAGGGAGTAAAAGAATCAATGAACGCTGATCATCATGACACGTTCACGTAGAAGCATCTGCATCCACCCCAGCACTGCCTGCCCACGAACTCCGTGACACAGCGTAGGCAATTACACCCTGCCCAATATAAATGATCATTCATTGCCATTTTTGCACAATGAGAGCACTGGAATGTATGCTGTGTACTACTACACCTACACTCTAGTCAGTCTCCACCATCAGTCATTGACATGTTAGCGGTGTTTATCCCCAAGATTTACAAGGGCAATGAACATTGCTAGTACTTGCCACTACAGCTGTCAGACTGACTTGACGTTATTTCCCAAGGGAAATCTGTTTCTGCATCTGCTACTGTTGGTTCAGTTTACAACAGGCTTTCAGCTAAAGGGCTGTTGCTGTGGATCCCTGGCCTCACAAAAAGGTAGAAGGACGAAATTATTACTGCAAAAAAATCAGAAAACCTGCAACATTTTGTACAGCCCTTGAGTTCCTTTAAGTAGAAAAGCCAGAGGATTTCAGTCCAGAATGCTCCTCTGCTGAAATTAGTACTGGGAATAGTTCAAAAAGAGGAGGACATGGATAGATTATAACTTTTTTTTGCCTCTTATGCTGAGTAGTTGCAGTATGTCAGTAATTAGAAAAGAATTTCGTGAATCAATATTACCTCTTTTTCAGCTGGTACACTGTCCAGACAGTATTGTTTCCCCTCTAATATTTATCATTTGAAAATATCTGCCAGACAATCTCTCAAAGTCCTTTCTGAGATGAAGCTTACTGGTATTAATTTTGCAAGTGTAAGAAACAGAGGCAGGTCTGGTATTGGTTCTAATTCCTGATAAAGGGAAAGCAGCTTCTAGCACTGGGTGTGCCATGGACTGTGAAAAGGGAATTCTGAATTGATATTTTCCAATATTCTCTGTAAAATGCATTCTTGTAGGCTTTCCATGCAGCATTCTCCTTTTTAATAAAGAAAAAAATACAACATATAAGGGGCAGGAAGAGAGATGAAATAAACTTGCCTGGTGATATAAGTGGATATTAGTGGACATTTTTGACAGGGCTCACTGGACTCTAGTTACAAGAATCTGAATAGAAAGCCTCATTTGCTCTTGGTCATTTGCTCATTGCAAATGACCACTTGCAATTCAGTAATTTGCTTCTTTTCTCAAGAAACACAAAGTACATGGAGGATGGAAAATTGAAACAGAACTCAGTTATTGTCATTATTATTGTTGCCAGATTATAAGAAAGTGCCTATCTGCCACTTCTCCCGTACGTGCACATGTACATGTCTCTTTTTATGTTCACTGCCTGTCCACAGCTTGTCTCATACATGCATCTTGTTATGTCTCATTATCACATTTCATTCCCATGCTCTTTACAGTGCAAAACAAGGTGTGTATTTGATTATGAAAATGCTGGAGGGGGTTGAAGGCATTTTTGCATGGGAGATGCTGTATTACCACGTCAATCACTGCTCCTTCTCTTCCTTAGTCTTTGCAGATGAATCCTGGATGAGCCTCAGCTGGGATGCTTCTGGCCCTGGGGAAGCTGAGATTTAGATGGCAGGTTCTCAGCCCAGGTCTCCTGGCATATGATTCACACACTGTTATCAAACTTGCACTAAGGGCCCTGAAGGTTTCCGCCCACCATGCTGAACACCAGGTTTAGAGCTCAGCATAATTTATGAGTTGCTGGGGGAAGATGGTCTTTCCCAGTTGAACTCTTTCACTCTAGGCCTACATATAATCCTTTTATTTTTTTTCCGAGAGGGAGGGCTGTTGCCTATTAACCAGCCTAGCTAGCAAAAAGGGAGCAGGGGAGGAAAACCACAGGCTTTTTCTCTCTAGCATTATGGTATCCATTGATGCTGGCTGGGCATGCCATTCCTACCTGTCATCCAGGCTCCTGCTGCAGTTTTTCCCCGTGAATGCGAGTACTGATGAACCCTCTGCTGCTGCTGATCTGCTTCCTGCTTTCTCTTCTGATGTGAGCTGTGTGTGACCTATGTTCAGCAGGGGATGCCATTAAACATCAGGACCTGAAGGCTGCCACGGTCTCTTGGAGGAAGCTTTCTTTTCTTGGAGGCAGCAGGGCATGCAGAGGGACTATAGCGGGAAAGACCATGGCACCTTCCCCACGGGAGGGGAGTAGGAATGGGTGGAGGCAGAACTGCAAAAGCAGCACGCTTAGAAACAGTGAAACAAAACCCATTCAACTGGAATTGCAAAGGCTGCTGAGCAATGGTAGTTGCTGTGACCTGAGCTGTGGGCATCGTGCTCAACTGCATAACCTACACTCCCCAGAAGGAAGTGATCCTTGAAAATGAGTGCTTAAGTCACCTGTGTGCTCAGCACAGCCTGGACGGCTGCATCCTGGGGCAACTGTAGATCCAGCACTTTCATCAGCTGTTGGTAGGGACTCTCTTCCGGAGAGATGGGACAGAGAATGGTTGTGGAGACGTGGAAGAGAACGCTTGCAGTAATAGAAGAGTAGCAGCAGCAGGCAGGTTGGTGAGAGAGAAAGTGTTGCATTTGCTGGGATATGGATATAAAATGCGCAGCCGCCACCCCTTGTTTGCTTGCTTCCTTTTTTTTTTTTTTTTTAAAACGAATAACCAGTGATTTAAAGACGGAAAAATATAATAGTATGCGCTCCTTTATATTCCAGAGCGTCCCCCTTCTCCCTGCTGTTTGGCATCGCGCCCATTTCCAGCAGGCACTTTCACATGCAGATTTCTCCCTGAATAGGTATGGCGGGGCTCTTTGTCCTCATCTCCCCTACCTTCATTAGCAGCTCTGCTGCTGGGGGCCTGGCTCAGCTATCAGAGGGACCAGGGCCAGGCAAGGAGCAGAGCAGAAAAGGCCCCCTTAATACTGATTCATTACCATACAAATGGAGGAACACCCCAGCTATGCAGAGGGCAGTATCTTTATAAAACATGCCTAAATAGCACACAAACCAATGATTACACAGCGCGTATGCACCAGTTAAAATTCACCCTGGGTAGGCTGGATAACGCATATCCATATATGCTAAAATGGATTCGCTTTGGATCTGCAAATGCTTCGTAGATGTCTCTTGAGATAGGGGCACTGCCTGGGGCACGGTGGACGTATCTGGGTAGTAACCTATCAGCAGGGCAGCAAGCCGTGACAAGAAGACAGATGAGGAGAGGAGACGATTCCCCGTTTGTCTGTTGCCCTGGTTCAGGCTGAATGTTGAAAGATGAGACATCTGTGTATGAGACATCTGTGTTCGTGTGGCACAAAGGCCAGTCATCCAACATAAATGATGTTTGGAGGTTTGTGTCAAGCAAGAAGACTCTCAATTATAAAGATTTGCTGTGGGTAGGAGAGAAAAATGCTGGGTAACTCGTGTGTTCAAGAACTGAAAACCAAACCTGGTTTTAAAGTGCTTTTGGTGAAATATAATCTGACCTTGTGCTTAGTGAAAATGGTATGTAAGAAACACTGCGAAAAATCCATCTTACATGAATATATTGATTCTGTAGCTTTATTGATATGTGAATAGTAACAGCATATAGAAAAAAAGGATTGACTGGTCAGGCAGAGTATTTCTCTTGGATGAACATGAGATGGGATGTGACACATGCAAGACAAGGAATTTTAAGGAAGAAAGGGATTGATTTTCTCAGGCCGTCTGGGATATGTTCCCTCTCTCCTAGAAGTTAACACCTCTCCATCAAGACTGCTAATCTCTAAATTTCCTGAAGTTACTTAAACTTACACTTCTGAAGTTGTAAACATCAGGGTCATGTTTGGGAGGAAATAAAAAGTGAAAGCAGATCTGACAGCAAAGAGAGGTCAGGCGACAAATGAGGTTAATGAAAGAGCTGTCCCCACTCCAGAAACTGGGGAGCTCCTTGCCTGGGCTGTTTAAATCCAGAACTTCTGGACAGGGGCTTTCAGGAGGAAGAAGATATTGAGGACAAGCCTGTGAACCTCCAACTGCCCTTACAGGTTTGCAGAAAACAGATTAGAGTGGGAAGAGCCATGTGTGCCTTTGGGGTCAGACTCCTCATACAGCTAAAGGACCATTGCAGCCAGATGTTGGTAAGTTAGTATTGCCAGGAGAAATGGTGTCAGTCTCTCCGTGGATATCTTGTCAGTACTGAGGGCCCAGCCACTCCAGAGGGCGGTTGGACACTGGAACAGGCTCCCCAGGTCAGTGGTCACATCCCCAAGCCTGCCAGAGGTCAAGGAGCATTTGGATAACACTCTCAGGGAGATGGTGGCATTGTTGGGGTGTCCTGTGCAGGGACAGGAGTTGGACTTGATGATCCTTGTGGTTCACTTCCAACTCAGCATATTCTGTGATTCTGTGATCCCTGTGGATTCACTCAGGGTCCTGGGACCATAGCTGGGTGCTATGCCCAGATGTGACAACAAATACAGACCAGCTCATGCAAGTGCTTCCTTTGCACTTCACTAGGCTGGTTATAACCCTAAATCCCTCTGCTGTCAACAGTCACAGTGGCCACATGGGGAGAGCCATTTTGCAAGAAAAGCATTTAAAGTGAGGGTTTTCTAGTTATGGCCCGAGATTCATTGGGAAAAAGTGACAGAGCAGCTTGGGTTAGTATAATACTGAGAGCTGTGGGATATACCCACAGCAGTTCTGACACCAAACACTAATGATAATCAAAGTGCTTGTACAGTTCTTCCACCTCTGTTCTCCTGCCCTCCTCTCTCACAGGAAGGGGCACTAGGATGTGGATGGCTGATGGCACTTGATGGCACAGCGTGGCTGCACAGGCACAGTCTCTGGCTGGGTCAGCTGCTCACTTGAATTAGACCTAGAGTGGAGACAGATCCTGAGGGGCTAAACGTGAACAATCTGGCCTGGGAAAACCTAGTTCATCAATTCCAACTCTTTTCTTGCCACTATCAAAACATTTTCTGGAAGCATTTTATAATGTCTACCTACACCAATAGACACACAGCTTGCTGGATTTGTAACCATATAATTACACCTTCCAAAATAATATATTCTTGCCCTCTAAAGACAGAACAGGTAGGTAATAAACACTTTTTTGGCAAGTACTCTGGAAGGCCTTCAAAAGCACAGTCTGCTGTGGAGAAGAAGAGGAACGAATCACCCTTTTTATAACCTCTTTGATTAATGGAGGGGAAAAAAACACTTTAAATCCACCATGTTTCTTTGAAAACCAGCATAAGGCAATACTGTCTACAGAAACCTGCTTTATGTCCTTTCAGGTTCTCACTTCCCAGGCATATTTGCTGGTATGTGAAACACATGTAAGCCTCTTAGGAACAGCTATGCTTTCAGATCTTTATTAACCAACAGCACTGGGAGACTGGCATATCCCCGATCTGGAAGAGGAGGACAGGGAAAAGATCTTCTGAGCTCTAGGAAATTTGGAATATAATCCAGGATTTCTTGCAAATGTTGATCAATTGACCTGCACCTTGGACATGAGCCAGGCTGTAGTCTCATTAAGAGATTCCAGATTAATCATATGCCTCTCAAAGAGGCGTCTTAGTGAGATTTTTCTGCAAAGACTATTGATGTAATTCCAGTTATGTTTAATTCTGGTAAATATAAGGGCAGGTTTTTAGCATGTGTGTTACAGAAAGAGGTGAAGAGGTATGTCGGGCTAGTTTAACCACAATTTCTGCGCCAGTCTGGTTAAATCTGTTTCCAAATCAATCTAGCTCTGCTACCTCTGTGACCAAACCACACACAGAAAGGCCTTAAAAACTGAAGTGATAAACCACTGAGGAGCAGAAGTTTATAATGAAAACAACAGGGATGATAATTAAACTTCCACCAGCGGTCTGAATTGGCAGTCAGCTCAGTGAGCAAACAGTAATAAAGAGACAGCCCAAATTCTTTACTGCCTGTCTGTGGGACAGATCAGCTTTGACCAGGTTTCACCCTACCTCCCTAAAATGGGGTGAAAGACTATTCGGGCAACAGGCAAAGCTGTTTCCATCTGGCATACTCCTCCTTTCTCATGAGTTTTCACCTACTGTTTATTAAGGAGCTGTTCTATATAGACCTCCCCACCCCATTTGCCTCTGGACTCCCAGCTAATTCTTGTCTCATTATTTCTGTTTTGATGCCCACAAGACTTTTCAATAAGAATTAATTTCTTACCTGAGGAAGTGCTAATATGCACCATACAGCAATATTAGTAAAAACCAGTAAATTCTGTACCATCTGATTTCTGGGATTTTGTGATTAATTGTGACTGCAACATTGACAGTAAATACATTTGGTTTATGTCAGCTGCTGATCAGAAAAAATATTTATTTATTTTCTTCCAGCATAGGTCATATCTATAAATCACCAGGTGAATCCAAAAGTGGCGTCTCAGGCCACTACAGTCTCTACACGACAATGTATTTCTCTGGCTCATTTTTTCCGATTTATCCTGCTGTATATAAACTTACAAGGTATTTTTGTAGAAATATTTATTGCATGTTCTGTGCTTCATAGCTCTGCTTAGCAGGTGAGCATTAGAGATATGGGGTTTTTTGTGACTGGCATTTGCATAACTTGGATACCATGAGTTCTCTAAAAGTTCTGTGTTTCCAAAGCTCTTCTTATCATAAGGATCTAGTACAAAATATATTTACCTTCTGTGCTTATTAACATGCTTTTACTTACTGTTTGAGCTTATTGCAATTTGTAATGTTTTATCCTGACAAAATGATAAAGAGGTAGGGAGTAGAAAGGGAGGAACTGAATCAGCTAGAGACTAGACTGACTTATAAGTTGCCCAAATAATTAAGCCAGATAGCTGAAAAACAAGGACAGGTTTTCTTCTGACGTATGCTGCTGCTCATCAAGCATTGTACCCTCTTTCCTTTTGTTCCTTTTCTTCTGGGAAAATAGACTGTCTTTCCAGTTTTTTTCCACTGGGAAGATATTCTTCGTGTAAATAATTTTTTATTTAACAACATATTTTTAATAATTTTTAGCATCCTTATTCAGTTTGAATTTTTCTCTCCCCTTTGCAAAATGGCCTTCATAAAAATGGAATCGCATTAACATTTCTTCTTCAGCCTCCACTGCAAATAGGGACCTGAATTGAAGCCCTTGTTTGAACACTATTAGTAGACGCACATCAGTTCAGGTGGGTTACAGCTGTTGAAAACTGCACTGTAATATTGTCAGACAGAGCAAACTATCAGATCATCAAATATGATATTAAATGAAGTCTGAAAGGATTCTGCAAAAAAACCATTTTCAGATAAAGGCAAGGAGAATTACTCCAAATATAATGAAGGAGCTGGGAAAAAAAAAAAAAAGCTCTTCAGCTTCCTCAGTTCTAGGGGTTTTACTATATATTTGTGAATTTTCTAAAGCACACTTTTCCTCCACTGTCACTAACACACCTCACTGCATAACTGTCATTGTGCATTTACACTTTTCTTTGTTGCTGAGGACAGCCAGCTTGAATTAGAAGCTGTTCATAGCCAAATTCTGAAGTATCAGGATATTAACTTGGATGTGGCAATGGATTAAAGCAGGGCTGTCCCACCCCTTCTCCCAGCCTCACAGGGGAGGGTGTTGATGGGTCACACAGCTGCTCCTGAACTGCCACTGTTCCTGACTGACGTATTTTTTTTGCTTTCCTTTAACACGTCAAGCTGTCTGTATCTTTCTGTCAGCTGCAGGCAAGGATGCCAGCCTCTAAGATAAGGGCAGCATGGTAAGGCAAGGTTGGTATTTGTGTCAGCCACCCCAGCTTGATCTGCTGCTGCATGGGTCTGCACACTGCCAAAACTCTGTCATTCCTGTCTTGTGGGCAGCAACTGTTTGTAAAACCAATCTACTGCTTTACAAAAGTTATTCTTTCACCCCAGGCTGGGGATTTGTCGAAGTCCTGAGCCACCAAGAGGCCCCATAGAGGCTCTCTGACCTGGGTTGTGGGTGTAGCCCCAACTCATGCTGTTTGTATGAACAGGAGTGTTCCCTTCACTGAACCCCACTCCTAAGCAGAAGGCAAAGGATCAAGTGGGGGATTTAATGTTAAGCACTGAATACTAAATTATTACCATTCAACCTAACTCACTGCCTCCCCACAAATATTTGAAATTAAAACAGATTGTGTTCTGCACAAAGCAAGCCAGTGCTCTTAGTTGGGAATGTATCTGTTATTGCCTGGTACCACACCGAAAAAATATTGATTTCCACACACTCTGAATGTTCCTAAAGGCTTAGGAACTAATGTCAGCTGACTATGACTGATACTGGATGCTCAGTCACTGCACCAAATATGCTCTGCAAACTAGTCACCTTTAAAATGATAGTGGCACCTTCTTGAATAAATCGCTGCCACCAGATTGCATGTCCTTTGGGTTTTCTTGGGAGCAGAAAGGGAAAGGATGGATGGGAACATGCTACGATGACAGTAATGTTGAAGTGACTTAATTCAATGTTATTAATACACATCCGGAATTTTTTCCCACGTTTTAAAATTTCCTCAGAGAAATTTCCTGCATTCTTTTCTCGGCATTTCTTTCAGTCTTTTGTTCTCTTTCCCTTTTCCTTTCCTCTTTCCATTGTCCCCTTCCTCTCCTTTTCCTTTACCTGTTCCTGTTCTTTTTCCTTCTTTTTCTTTTCTACTCTAGTCTATTCTACATTCTTGGCTTTACTATTCTACTACTTTTTATTTCAAGAAAATTCTGGACGTGATACAGTTTTGCATGCTTTTGCTGCTAATAAAATTACGGGTCAAATTCTGCACCATATAAATTTGGATGGATAAAGTTGGTGCAATTCTACCGATATTAATGGAATTTTAACTGACACCAGACTCTAACCTGACATTTTAATGATTGATTTGCATGGTCTCAGCTGCGAGACAATTTGTCTTAAGCCCCCATTAAATCAGAAAACGACTGTTTCTCACTGAATATGCCAATCATTCTAGCTTATCTAGTGAGAGATGCCACATGCTTTCTCCTGCTTTAGCCTTATTTTTTGACAGCTACTTATGCTATTTATTGTCTAATTGGGTCTGCCAATCCTCCCTGCACATCCCAATCTGTCCAGCCCAGACACAAAAGTCTCAAACATTTCTAAAATCTGCATACTGTTGTTGATTAGAAGATATGGTGGCAAAGAAATGCAGCCTATATGTGACAGCATGCTTACTTCTGTATGATTATTTTCCAGAAAAAATTTAAAAATTGCAAAAACTGACAGAAGAAATTATGTCTGAGTACCTGGGCTTTCTGATTACAAGGAGAGGAAGGGTACTATGTACAGGACAAAAGCCACGTTTTTTTTCTGAGGCATTCACACTCAAAAGGCAGCAAGGGCTAAATCCTGCCAGTTGTTGCTTGCTGTACTGTGAAGGAGGAGGAGGAAAGAGCAGCTCCCCAGGCAGTACCAGATAGCAGGAGATGCAGCTTGCTGGTGCACCTCAGTGTGTGTCTGAAGGACGAGGATGCCCTCACACACAGCAGCCACTGGTAGGGTAGGCCCTGCTTTGCCTCCATGCAGAGACAAGAACTCCTCCGTGCTGGGTCCCACTGTGAAATCCTGCTCATCAGCACCAGGATTCTCTCCATGAAGGATATATCTGCCAACCACTGCTTGACCTCACAGCTGTGGCTTGCCAAACAGCACACCAGCATTTGGACTACAGTTTCTCAGTGGGGTTGGCAGAGCTCTGACATCTGCCGGGACCTGTTCCAAAGCTCATGGGATTTAATAGGGGAAAAAAAGTCCATTGATCTTGGTGGCTTTGGATCTGTCCTTTTGCTCATCTCCTTTGATGATTTATACAACACTGACATGCATGTTTCACTTCTGAAGCACACAGAGCACATGGTTTAAATCTCACCATTTCCTTGGTGACAGGGAAGGAACTGTGCTGGCAGCTAAGACAATGAAAAACATTCATTATTCTGTATATTATTATTACTTTTTACTTCCCCATGAAAGGTAGAAATTACAATTTAAAAAAATCACAAATACTCTGTTTTAAAGTCTTTGCCTGCCCTTAAAGGCACCGTCAAATATTGTAAAGTGCAAATTTTTGTGTGTGTGTAAAAATGATGAGAATGTTTTGTATTGAACTGGGAGGTAAGAGAATATCAACAACTAAAAGTCACTAAAAAAAAAATTAAAAACAAAAACAAAAACAAAAAAACAGCCCCTCTTCTCTAGAAACAGCTTAGAGAGGGAACCTTTCTGAAGTACCAGGAAATTCTCTTCTCAGATTGGAAGGTGAGAACATTTCAATCTTGTGAAGTCTTTGTTTGTAACATCATGATTACT
The DNA here is from genome assembly GCA_013397775.1 of Eulacestoma nigropectus. Classification (NCBI taxonomy): domain Eukaryota; kingdom Metazoa; phylum Chordata; class Aves; order Passeriformes; genus Eulacestoma; species Eulacestoma nigropectus. Next base: position 95,219 of record VZTE01001494.1, read on the forward strand.
GGGCCATTGGCAGAAGTTCTCTATTAGTTATGCTGGTCTGGACCAAGTCCTACAGTAGCAGTGGCTACAGAACAAACTTAAAGTAAGTCACAACTCAAGATTCCTCACGACCTCAAGAGCAGTTTTCAGAAGCAGCCAGGGCTTGCAGACCCAGTATCCCATGCATTTCTCCAAGGAATGCCCCCTCAGCACCCATGCTCATGGAGACAGAGCAACTCCTGCCCACAGGACACACCCACAAACTGCCAGACATTTTCATAAAGCAGGAGGGATGCTTTGCTATATCTTTAGATTTTACATTCCAGTCCAACACCTTTTTCCTTCTTTGTTTCCTCACTGGCTAGTGCAATTTTTTCAGCACTAGATGTCAGTGTGGACTTGCAATACCAGATTGCTCTGTAAGTTTCCTTTAACAAGAGAGGAAAAATTGCTATCCAGAATGAATCCAAGCCTCTCAGCCTCATTATATGCTTCCTACAAAACGGGTCTTTCATTTACTGTTTAAACTCCACATAGAAAGTGTAGAACTGCTTTCTGTCCTTGATTGGGATTAATACATCTGTAAAAGGACCCCTTCTATTTTGTGATCATATCATGACTGAGTTAATGAGTTACCACGAGTCCAGAGGAAAAGCTTTGTTTAGAAAATAATAAAGAAAAAGAAATGGTTCTGAATTATCTCGATAATTTGTGACCCTGCTAAGATAGCATTGCACAAGTGCTCCATGGATATGGTTAATCCTGCAACTAAGAGTACTCATCTCAACAAGAACCTACTGACAAGACCGAGTCTTTGGATTCCTCCTGCCTAGAAAGGTACTGCATCATCTCGAAGTGTTTTGCTACACCAGGCAGTTACAAGGACTGTTCTAACTTGCACTTGATTTACTACTTGCCTGGCATTTTCTGAATATTGAACTGAAACCAGCTTGGGGCAGAGCAACCAGCCAGGAAGTGTATGTTGGCTTTCTGAAGTGGTGAAATGACTGGTTTCTACCGCTCTTTGGAAAACATTTTGCTTCTTTAAGAAATTTAAGTCCTTCAGTCTAAATTGTGGGCAGTCCCTGTTTTATTATGGGAATGCTAAGGAAGATGCATGAATCCTGACTCCCCTGATTTTGCAAGCAACAATCTAGAACAAGACATGGCTCCTCTTGCTCCTGGAGAAGTAAAAACTGGGGAAAGGCAAAGTGGAGAGAGGAGGAAGTGGGTTCACAATTCTGATTTCTCATTTCTTACTTTCATGGGTTTTGGCTTCTGTCAAGTGGATCTGAGCCAACACGACAGATGGAGCCTTTTACACCACCCTCGTGCTTGGTTTACACCAGGCGTGATGCACAGAAGCCGAGGCAGAAAACATTTCTGGCAGGGAGTGCGGAGCTCTCTGACATCCTCCCGACTCGGTACCATTGGAGCTGTGATCTAGGCCTTCAGAAAAATCCAGTTACATGCTTTTGTATTCTTCACTACGCATCAGCTAATAAAGTATGATCTTGATACATACATTAGTATGCCTCGCTTTTATTATACTTTATGGTTGTTACTGTCCCTTTGACTGCTGCTGCACAGTCAGTGCGACACATGTGACTGCCCAAGCAGCTGTGCTTAACATTCCTATGTGTAACTACCTAGCATGGTTTTGTTTCTCATTATCAGGCTTATCAGTAGCAGACTGCAAGTAGGGGGCTATAGAATATTAATTAATAATTCACATAAAATATTAGCAAATACTGTGCAAAGATAAGGACAAAAGCATTTTTTCTTCTGGATTCTGAGAAGGTAATATTTGGCAGATAATACAGAACCTGAGAAAATACAAATTGTACTTGGCAAATCTAATGTCACATGGCTCTACCACCTGCTCTCATTCCTACATTTTTCACTGTTATTTTTCTGTAATACTGTTTTCCATTTACTTACCTCTTTCTACAGATGTCTGGCATTCAAAGAATTAGTATCAATAATGAAAGATGTATCCTGTTATAGAGCTTTGCCTGCAATCAGCTTCTGAAGACTGATTTACCTGTGCAATACTTACTGTGTCACGACTTGAAGTGCCTTCCTTATTACCAATTATCATGAACTGCTCTAGATAATGCTCTCTGTAAAGCCAGCTGCCTCTCTAGGTGCAGAAGAGTTTTGTGGTCCCACACTGCATTGAAAAGCAAATTAGTGTAATTCAGGGATATACCTCGAAAGACTACCATTATTTCCCCCATCCTAAGTAAAGGGAGCTTAAGGTGATCAATAGTCCTCCCCCAACTTCCAAATCCACACTCAGCTGGCATTACTGGGTACTGACACACGAGATCTGAAAACAAGAGAGAGTAAACATGCTTCCCATCTGTTAGTTTGTCCTCCACCCCCTCCTGGAAGTCACAGAAACAGAAAAATGAGCTGGATGGGACCTTCATATGTCAGCTTGTACGCCCCGGACTCACACACCCACAGATGTGTGTATCATGCCTTGCCCAGATAAACATGCATCTCATTAATGAAACTTCATTAATGAAATGGTGCAGATGCCGCCAGTGTAGAAATGGGCATAGTCTAAGCAGCTATTTGTCTCCTGTTGTTTCTTGAGCATGTAATGAAAATGAGTGTTGGGGGGCTATAGCTGCATGAAAGATCAGGAAACTACACAAGAGGGGTAATTGATGCAAAGCTGATTAAAAAACCCCCTCCAACAAGTAAAACTAATACAGTTTATGGGAGAACCGGTAACAGTACTGGCCTGATCATGCACCAAAAAGGCAAATTCATATGAATAGCAATTAAATCCTCTGGTTATCTACATAGGTACTCAGTGGCTATGATAATACAACTGTGAATGTAGGACAGCATAGAAATTATTAGGGTGAATAAGTTTTCCTATGAAAAATCTTAGACTGAAATATATTTCTTAAAGTAACTACTTTATAGCATGTGGTAATGAAGTGCACAGCACAAATTGCCATTTCATCAAGTATGTTATTTCCAACTATTTCTTCCTGTACAAAATGGTCAGTCAGTAAGTCTGGTCAAAAAGTCAGTTTATTTTTAAGATTAAGTTATCTTCTCTGTGAACATCAGTTTTCTTTATGGCCAACTCTAGAGAACAAAATACAGCATATTGTTTGCAGTGTGATAGAAACTTCAGAAAAGCATAAACTTCAAACAAAAGATGGAAGGCTTTAAACAGATTTTTTATAAAGCAAGGGTGAACTTCCTCACCCTTGTGAGCATCAGCACACATTTTCAGAATAATTTTAGAAACCAAACCTTGAGTTTGTCAAGCAGCTTGGTTTTTTTATTCCATGGAGATTGATCACATGTTGCAGAATTGTTTTTCATACATCACTGTAAGCATACGCTTAAATATTTGTACGATTAAAGTCAATATGCGTAAGGAGTTATTCAATATTCAATGCAAATAAAAATCCAAGACACTGGATAACAGGGTCTCCTGCATCTATAAAAACACCAGCTACCAGCTGGAGAGTCACTGACACCAAAATCTATCTAAAGAGATTCCTACTTTATGTATTGCACTTTATGTATTGTACTTTATGTATTCCTACTTTATGTATTGTTTGTAGTCACACTGAGAGGGATTACATGGGACCTATTTCCCTCAGTGTACAGATGTGAACATAGCCTCGTCTGCTGGATGGCTTACTCTAGCTACAGATGTAGGGCATGTGCATTTTACACATCTTATTTCAGGAGGATAAAACAGTTCTGTTTTGCTTTCCCTATGAGCAACTGAACACATCAGAAGTCTCTATTTTCACTTATCTGTGCAGAAGTGGTGTGCAGAGCTATTTCTTTTAAACAGATGAAATACACAGTAATGGAAAAAACTGCACTGACCTTTTCCAATCACAATGTGCACTTCTAGCTTGGTACCTGCTCATAAAATCTAGTTGGCCAAACCTTTTTAGAAGTCCACACTAACTATTATAAAATTAAGCTGTATGTTATGAGGGTATGCCATTACTTTTTAAATCTTTCTCCTTCAGAAAAGAGTGTCTGATCAGTTCTGAAGAGAATGAAACTGGCTGGCTTTATTAGTTCAGGGTCAGATGCTTCTGTCAGAAAAGAAACTTTGCTTAAATCCTTGTTTCAGTGTCCCTTTAAAAGCCATCAAAGAAGGGGGCAGGAGGGGAGAGGGGAAATGATCTGTCTGCATAGCTCACTGTTGAGCAAAATGCAAGCCCCTGCTCCATTTATCAGCACACATTTTTCAAAATGTGCAGTATTATGAATTTACACCTAATTTTGTATGCTTAGGGGACACCTGCCACCTGGTACGTTCAAGGAAACTGGTCAAGAATCAAGTTCATTATTTTCACTTGCTGATAGACAAGGTGGTGTAACCAGAACTGAAGTGGAGGTATGCAGCTTATAACAAAGAACAGCACGTATATTTGCCTGTCTAAACCAGTTTTTTCCCACTATCCTGGACAAGGAACAAGCAGTGCTTATTTAAGTATGAATACAATTCCCTAGAAATGTTTCTACAGGAATAAAAGCAGCATTCACCCATATAGGCCTATAGAAGTTAATTTTTATGTAACTATCTGCTTTTCCACTGAGTCTTTGAAAGCTGTGGAAGTATGGTCAGCAGCAAGATACTCTACTTTCTCTCTGCAATGCTTCCTCTCATCACTAGTTACTTTCTCTTGTAGCTTACAAAGTTTTTACGCAAACTACTTCTGGAGTGTAGTCATGAACAAATGGATGGAGGTTACAGTGCCAGGTACTTGCCTCTACAAGACTAAACAGCTAATAGACATTCGTTAGAAGAAATGTTAGCTTGAAAACCTAACTGTACTGTTGCTTATATAAAGCAAATTTTCATATGTAGAAAAATTTCTATTCAACTATTTTTCAGAGAAACCAGGAAGAATCGAGGGGAGAAAGCTGGCTCAGAGGCATGGCACATTTTTTTTCTGAAGATGTAGGTGTTATTTGAGAGATGTGTCTTGTTTAGACTCACACTTGATAGTGAGAGAGCTGCAAATATGTCCTAGATGTGAAACAAAAACTGAAAAAAAAAAAAAAGAAAAAAAGAAAATCACATTGCACTGGGAGCAGTCATGCTCTCTCAGAAGGGAATACAGGCTGTCCTGTTGTTGTGGTTTCTTTTCTGTGAAATATCCTATGCTGTTAAATGTAATTTTCTGACTGTAAGACTGAGTAACTGGATGCCTTTTTTGTAGGGCTTTTTTTCCACCACAGGCTTTATAATTTAATCCTAAATTGAATAAAATGTTATTCACAGTCAAATATGATCTGTATTTAATACCTATTCAATTCTTAAATCCACTGTAAAAAAAATACAGAAAGTACTGTGATACTGTGTAGCCATGTACTATTTTCAAAATGCTGTTTATTCTAGCAGCTGAACAGCTCTACTAGCACTCAGTAGTGGAAATTTTAAAAACTCCATAAAACTCTGAGCATGCTCCCTCTAACCCTGCTCCAATAGGGCTCAACATGCCACAGGCATTCTGTGAGCAGCAGAAATTATGAGTCATGTTTGCAACATCCTTTGCCCAAGCAGATTCCTGGAATCTAGCAGGATAGGAATTCCTACATTAGCTTTCCTTTCTGTGGCAACATTAGAATCTCTTTCTTCTACATAACCACATATTTTCTATACTGCTAACGTCTCTGAGAGATTTGGCTGAAGCCGGACAAGGATTTAAAAAGTAACCAGAGGTAGACCAGACAGCATATCCACACTGATTTTCTTTCTGCAGGGAATTGAACTAGAAAGTGCTCATGATTGATCTACTTTGGAGTATCTACCACTGCTAGCAGAGACTGCAGCTTATAATTCACAAGTGGGGATGACATAGCTTGGGACGGCAGATTATCGACCCCAGCTGTCTGCCCAACACCCAGCACACAAAAGACTCTTCATGAGACAGCTGTGCAATCACTGCCTGTTGCTGAAATGGGCAAACAGCTTACACCAGCATTCTCTAGATGGGATTCAGAGCACTCACAGAGTGTCTCAGCTATCCAGAAAAATGGTGTTAGAATGAAGAGTTAGGGCTAGTAACCTCCTGTGCCACCCCCAACGATGGTACCTCTTCTTGCAGACCCAGCTGTGCACTGCAGCGATGCAAGAATGTGGCCACATGCAGGTGTAAGAGACAGCAAAAGGAGGGGGAAAAGGAGGCCTTTCACATCTGAGGAGCATCAAAGATGCCATAAGTGTTCATATAATGCTCCATAATACTCTATTTAATAATTTATTTATTAAAATATACTGTATTTTAATTAAGGTTTGGATCAGTTTTACTGTATGAATTATAAAATAGCTTGGATACTATGCCATTGTGACATACACAGGAATGTAACTGGAACCCCTACTGAGACAGTATGATGGAGACTCCTGAAGCACTGCTTCATGGTGACACACCCTATTTTAGAGCAGACAACAATCCATACATAAAAGCAGTTTTCCTCAGATGACCGACTGTAGGAATCATGTTTATATAAATTCAGTGTATGTGACACTCAATATCAAACAAGGAACAAAACAGTTTTATGTCTCTGAAATGTTTTGTCATGAGCAAACTGAGCCTGCTATCGACATGGGTATTATTCACTGGGATAAAATTTTCAGCTTAGTTAATCATCGTGTAAAAAACGTGACGTTGAGTGAGAGACTGAGGTATACCGGATTTTCCTGTATCACCTGTGAACCAAAGATGTCAAGAGATTTTCATCCGTCTTGTCCTGCTTCCCCATACGTCCACACGTCTCCTGGTATGTCCACATACTCGGAGAACAGAGACTCGCAGCAAACCCTCCGGGTTAGAAGTCGCCGACCCGGGAGAGCTCCCGAGGTGGGCAAGCGGCCCTTACACCCCCTGCCCCGCCGAGCCGCGGCCCTGGCGGGCAGCTGGGAGCCGCCCCAGGCGCCGAGGTCGGGCATCTGGGCGTTTGCTGGAGCCGCACTGGCGGAGAACCGAGCGGCGGCGCGGCACGAGGGACCAGGAGGGCGCCGCCGCCCCGCCACCCCGGCCCTGCCCGCCCCG
>VZTE01001494.1:103714-205803 GCA_013397775.1 Eulacestoma nigropectus
CTGGCGGGTCGGGAGGGTTTCGCTGCCTCTCCCGGCGCTGCGGGGCCGGGGTTGCGGGCGGTGGGATGGGGTGTGTGGGGGTCTTTCCCCGGCTCCTGGCTCCGAGGTGGGACGGGTAATGAATTATCGCTCCGGGGAGAGCTGCGGCTCCTCCAGGCTGGCGTCCGGGTTTGGAGACAGGGCTCTTGGGCCGGCGTCTCCTATTGTCTGTAAGGAGAGCTGTGAAACGGGAGGTTAGAAATGAAACGAGCCCGGCGGCAGGGAGGAAGCGGAGCCTCTCCGGCCGGCGACTTTAGACTCTAATAGCTGTAATCAGTGCCTGTGTAAATACTCTTGCCTACTACTTACATAATTAGAATTTAATTGGATCATGTGTGTCCGCCGTTTATTCTAAAATCGGACCAAACCCCTCTTTAGGCACTGATTAATGTGTGGCTGATGCTTGTTCCTCTTTCTAAGTTCTCGGGTTCTCTGTTCAGAAAGTCGGTACAGAAAAACAGAAGTTAAAGTCAGTTTCTTTGTTAATGCCCCCTCTAAGAGATGAGTAGAGGCGGATAGCTGTCCGTGCCGCTGGAGTACGGGCTTGCAGCACCGGTACCTGTAGTCTTGAGGATGGACACATGTGCTCTTGAGGCAGGAGGAACACTCGGCTAAGCTCTAAAATAACCAGGAAGCTGAGGCCCCTTGAGAAACACATTAAGCGTGGAGCAGGTTGTAGTTTTTTTGTCTCTCTTGCGCTACCGAGATTATTTGGGCTGTATAGGACGAGCATTTTACTGCCTGTATTTTCTTAACTTGAAGTTAAAAATCATCTTGTTAGTTGCCAGCTGCTTTCAGAGTTGCTGACTCTTTTAAGTACTGCTCCTTCTAAAGGTTGTTCATATAGCTCAAACAACGTGCAAGTTTTATTTTTTAATGGATGTATTCTTCAACTGGTATTTTTAATACATATATATTTATATATGCACACATACTTAATACCCCAAAGCTTTTTCGGGGGGGGGGGAGAAGAGGCTAATGTAAAATGTCTACTTTTCTGTGTTCTTATTTTAATCCATTTGTGAATACTATTTGTAGCAGGTTGGCTTTCTTGTTCTCTATAATTCGCCAGGTTTTTAGCCAAAGCAGAGCTGCAGCCTGACCCTCGCAGAGTACACGAGGTTTCTGTCACATGGCCTGCCGCCTCTGGCGTGCTGACCTCAAGACAGCATAGCTGTTACTTCCTATATCTGAAACTGCCTCGTCCCCGCGGTTGAACGTTAACAGAAAGCTGTCAAACTCTATTATAACAAAATAATGTTTTCCTCTAAGAAAGAAAACATAACTATTCTCGTAGTACTAAGCTGCTCAACGGGAGTGCTTTGTTGCAAGGATACTCATTACACCATCAAAGTAGCTTGAGGGGGAAGAAGGTGCATGTGTTTCTTCTAGTGATGAAAGGATGTGCTATGATGGAGTATTGTACAGCTCGTGCTAAGCACAAGGGAATCATTAGAATGTGTAGGCAATTGTTGCTTAAAGGTGAAACTTTTTTTTCCCCCTCCTTGCTTAAACATTGTACTGTAATTTGCCTTAGTGCCAGGAGGGAGTGGATTAAATGTAAATGAAGTGATGAGGATCAATAACCTAGGAAGCTGTATTCAGGTGGAGGAAGGTCTCTTCAGAATAAGTCTGAATTTGATCTTACTTTTCTATGGCATGTAATAATTTTTTAATTGCTGTACTACACTGTATTTTGTCCTTGGAGTGATGCAAAGCTTGTTGCTTTTACCGGTGCAGGAGAAGTGCTGGGAGGGGTACAGTGTCTTCATCTACTCACTAATAAATAAGGACTGCCATATGTTAGGAGTATAACTGGCAAGTTTCAATATACAGTAAGATTTTTAGTGAAGAAGCAAATAGATTCACGACTGTCTTGTGACCCCGTAAGGACAGTGTATTTTAGTGGGATGGATAACTGCTTAATCATAATACTGCAACACCTGTGAAGAAGGCCTCACTTCAAGCATTATTCTTTCTTTAAATTTAAATATTTTGTGATGGTAATGATACATTACTCCCACTGGGATTACATCCCACTCAGTGTTGCCATCCTTCTTTAGTTGCATGCTTTGTGTTTTCTTGATTCCTTTTAATAACTACGTGGTTGGGAAAAGTAGCCCAACTGGAGATCATACATTAATAGCATCAGCATTCTGAAAAATAACTTGAAGCACTGTTTTTGTCCTGATGGCAGCTAACTCAAGCTTGTCTATGTGTGGTATCTGACGTTTATCTTGTGTAGCTTGAGCATGCTTGAAGTCCCCTCCCTTGTTTTGTAACTTGCAAATTAGGTGAATTGTTTCTTTTTATCCTGAAAACTGCCAAAGTTAATTATGAGAATTAGCATAGCAATTCTGCAAAAATTAAAATAAAAAAGAACAAGAATAACTTCTGTAAGTTGAACTGGATCTTCAGCTATTTATGTTTTTAGGCATACTGCTTGGCTTCGTCAGTCAGTGACAAGTGGGCGTTGCATTTGTTAAATTACTGTAATTAATTTGCTATTAGTGATTTACACTCTATTGTCACTTTTACTGAGCTGTTGTGCATGCTGAGGTAACGTATAAATATTAACCCTCTGATGTAACATGCTTAAATCTACACTAAGCTTGTTAATACATCATTTGAATGAGATTATAAAAATGGTGTTAAAGTATGCTCAGTTATTGCCTATGTTCCTTTAGTAGGAACTGTAGTACTAACAGCCTTTCCTGACTGTGAAGGTCTTGTGTTCCTATCTGACCTCAGGCTAAGACACTTCTATGAACAACATACTGTGGAGTAAATACTGCTATGTAGCTTTGTCTCATCTCAGGGGGAGTTCAGTTCACTCAATAATCAGGGCCTTGGTCTCACAAGAAATATATATATGCGTGTTTAACTTCGTGCTGTGAGCATGCCTGAAGTAGGCTTAGGGCATTAAGTAGAGTGAGACCCAAATTCCATAAGATCTTATGGCACTCCCAGATGCAGAGAGGCCAAACCTGTGCAAGACATTCAAGAGCTTTCTTGAAACACAGTGCCAAGTTCCAGCTTCCTTTAAGGTGATAACACTTACTGGGAATTTTGACCAGTAGTTTCCCTGCTCTGTTTCTTAGTGAATGGGACTTCCCCTCTCTTCCAGCCCCAAAGTAAATATTCTTACCTTCTGTTACGTGTAGAAGAGTTGGCCCTGAGGACCTTGGGGCCAGACTCACATTAGTTTTTCCACTGTGTTTTTAGCCATTACATATTTGTCGGCACTGCAGCAAAGCTACCACGGTAGTTACAATATAGCTTGTTTTTGTCAGTGAGGCAATTGGTTCAGCTAAAAATGGACTTTTGGAATGGTCTTTGCTTTGGGTAACTGTTGATGTATTACTTCCATCACTTAAAGTGTTGGCAGGTCCTCAGAACCCTCTTCGTGTTTATGTTCCTGTTTCTAAGTGGTCATAACTGGGTGAATTATTGGCAAAAACACTAGTATAAGTATCCTTCTGGTGTTCAAATTTGGGAATGTTGTTATAAGATAACAATAATGCCTTTAAACTCTTTTTTGTTTTGTTTTGTCATTAAGAGTCTCTTAGGGAATGAGATATAAAAATTCAATTGAAGATAGCAGAAACTTAAACATACTGAGTTTTTTGAATTTCCTCATCAGTTCTTCATTCAGGATGATTGAGCAGAGACTGTACAGGCATCATGCAAAATCTCAATTTGTGTTGTATATGGTCATATACAATTTTATATGATGTTTTTATAGATAGATTTTTAAATATATAGTGTTGTCAGATACAGCTGTTAACAGCCTTCATGCCTATGTCAAGATTTGGAGTAATGATTTGGAGGTTAAGTTGCATCTGTCCAGCTTTATTAGGAGAAGGAAGTTTGTTATGTTCTTCTTAAGCCAAATAATGATCAGACTTTTTAAACAAAGTATTTTACAGTGTAGGATTTATCACCAGCTCCTGAATGTACATAACACAGTATGGGTAGAACTTTATAGGTATATTATAGTAGCATCTGTCTGTAGTAATAGCTGGTCAAAGTAATGAATGAATCCTTCATTCTATAAAAGAAAGTTTTTGAAAGCCTCAGGTTATAACCCGAATTCCTAGTTGGATTGTGGAAAGCAGATAACAGTAGAAGAATGATGTGAATTCTCAGAAGAGTTTTTTAGATGTCTCTCAAACTGCCTAGAAGGCCACATCTTGTTTTGTTTCCCATCAGATCTGTTTAGTTATATGGTACATTTGGGTAGATTTTTGAGGTTCTCTTCATCTTTCTCACACCTTTTTTGGGGGGGAGTATAACTGTCTTTTGGTCACTTCCTTGCCCTTCTCTTCCAGTACGACACAATTACTATTGCTTTGAGAAATCATGAAACTCTGAAACACTGCAGACTTAACACTGTTCCCATTTTGCCAGCCAAAGGGGCACTCTGAGGTCTTTGCCCCCTGAATTGGGAGAAGTGTTGGGAAGTGTGCCTTGCAGTGGGACTGTTGGGATATCCTGTCTGTGTGAATCATGTTAGAAGCAGTGAAACTTACTATTGTAGCTTCACCCTGTATGCCTTGGTACTGCTTGACATCTCTTCATGGCAGTTGGAATTTTTTTTATGTTTGAGGAAGGCCACTGAATCTTTGATACAATATGTCTTTCTCTAAATTGCTTCGTAACCATTGAGAGTAAAGAAAGAGTGGAAAGATTCACAGTACTAAAAGCTATAGCTTTTCCATAAAAATTCTGCATTTTTAGAGGTTGATAAAACTGCTATTTGCTGTTATGAACACAAAAAAACCCCAATTCCATGTGCCTTTTCAAATAGTTTTGCTGTTGCAGTTCATAGGTCTTAGAAGGTGCAGAATAGTGTAAGCAAAGGAGCTGTCTCTGCTTGGGTGTTTTGATTTGTTTCTGTTCACTTGGTTGCACCAGTGAAAGGCAATCATATCCATGTTTATCTGCTTTGGAAAAATGAGAGGCTCACTGAAATCTACTGATTGTAGAAGAAGGTTAAAATGGAGACCAGTCTGAAGGCTGAGAGAAATAGAGACATATCTGTATGCCTACACGTAACTTCACAAACACAGAGTTGGGCTGGTGAGGGCAAGGGATAGATATGTTCAGTTATACCAGTGAGTTGACTCCGAAGTGAGAGAGAAGAGTCACTTTTGCAGTCCCTGAAAATACGGGGGATTTTGTAAATACTTTAGCATTCCCTTCACCAAAACACAGATTGAAAAATCCATTGTGCTAAGAGAGCAGTCCAAGGATAAGTCTATTGATGATGAGCTTCAGAAGGTTTGTTCTGACTGATGGGTTTCAGGAATCCAGTCCCTTTGCAGGGTCTTACTGTTATGGTGTTTAGTTGAACTTCTCTGTTCCTGCATACTTTCAGTGGGCAATATACAGTTCCTGGTTTGGCAGCAAAGGTGTAAACCCTCCTGAGGAGGGGACAAGAAAAAGTCCAGCACCACCAGCCACCTGCTCCAGCTCAGTCAAGAGAGTGCTTCTTGTCTCAAATGTTAAGTGTTTGGACAAAGTGAGCTAAAAGAAGGACTGTTTGAGTCTTCTGGTGGCACTCATGAAGTCCCTGGGAGTCATCTTTCATTTCTTCCAGTTGGAGACCAGTCTCTGTGATGATGAGTAGCTTGGGGCAGTGAAGTAAAGACTGAGATGAGTGATAGAAGATCTTTGAAAGGCTTCTGTTTTTTGAAGGGCTTCTTTTTTTTTTTTTGTTCCCCTCTTCCTGCCTGGTAAACAAAAGGGGTTAGGAGAAGCCAAATAATAAAAAAATGGCAGCACTGCATTTGTGGGAGAGATGTAAATAGTTAACCGTCTGAAGAAAAGGAAACAGCCTAATTGTAATGGCATATATAAATATTTCTTTTGGCTATCAAGGTAGTGATAATACCTGATTAAACTTTTGCAGTGCCAGTTCAAACAAAGGCCTTCCTCTTATTTAATGTCTTCTGGATACCTATGCAACCCTGATATTCTGACAGTGTGTCTCTCCTCATGTTCTGTCATATAATTGCAGACTAGTCCCCAACAACCTCCCAAGTAATTTCTTTGTCTCATAAAGAAAGCCTTTTGTCACTGCTAGAAATTCAAAACTATTTTTAAAACACGTTGCCTATGCATCTGTTTGGGTAAGATCTCCTCCCCTGTTCTTGCCAGCTGCTCGTGGAAAACTTCATCATGTGAATGTTCTTGATTTGCTCTCTTAGCCTTGCAGGAAACTTTTAATTTTTGAATAATGTTGTGAATTTTTTTGGGTAGGTTTTCCTTGCTATTTGCATGCAACCAATTTTATATTATTTTCAAGATTTTTCTGCAGCATGTCTGCTGCCCATTAATGGCTTAATTAATTTCAGGAGAGGTGTATGGGCACTTCTACAGATTGTGTTCATTTACTGTGGTAATGGAGCATGTTGTTCTTGCAGAAAAGAAAGTGAGAAATCTTTGAGTGCTCTGAGTTTCTATTTTGGAGCATCTTTAAAGACATACATCTTTCCAATCAAAAGAAAACGATTTGTATAAAACCACAACTACCTGAGTAAAACCAGAACTGCATGTCTTAAGCATCTAGGAGAGTGGTTTTTTTTGTCTGCTATCTGGATAGATAGTCCCTAAACAAGTGCCTATTTTCCCAAGACCACCTTTCCTTTGTAAATGATCACTGTGACTTTCCTGAGGATATCTCAGTGTGTGTCCAGCGGTCTTTGACCTCTGTTGTTTGCTAGGCTTCAAATTCCTGGTGCTTGCAAAAATGGGAGAGTAAGCCATAGAACAAATGAGGCTGGTTCTCCCTTTCACTCAAGACATGCTTCTATTTTCTGCATGGAAATTGAATATTATTGACCTGGAGAGATCAGGAAGCCTGCAGGAAAATCTCATAGGGCTCGAGGTGTCTGACTGCCTGCCAAACAGAATACCAAGTGTTTTGTGGGATTTGACTCTATCACTCTTAAGTTGTCTTTAGGAACTGACCTAGCTGGGTGTTTTCTTGCTAGTCTGCTCTGTCTCAAAATCAGACCACCACGGCCTGTGCACAGTCCCCAAAGGGTGGGTGTGCTGCATACCATCGGGGATATTTTTAGTGGATTCTGTTTGCTGACTGACTTAGTGTGCTATAAATACAGAGTTCTCATCTGGCATGCACTTTGTGTGTCTTCTAATAACTTATAATAAATTCACCTAAGAAAAATGGCAAGGAGAAACAAGCTGTTATGATGTGTTTGGCTTTCCATACAAACTGTCATTTATATAAAGCAATTATTTAGTAGCACTTTAACTGTAAATGGCTTTTGAAACTAGTGGTATTCCAAAACACTTCCTAGTTGGGCTCCTTATGTCAGATTGATTTATGCTGCATTTTCATTATGGTTTTAAAAGTTGAAGTTTTTAGATAGGGGAGGTTACTTGAGCATCTGGAATACTGTCAACACTAGTAAGTACAGTCTTTTTTATGCCAATGCTAGCATATTCCATAAAGGCTATTCTTGGGTAAAAAATGAAGCTTAGTTATGACTCTCCTGGAATTTTTTTTCCCTGAAGCATAGGTGTATATACAATTTCTTGAGTTGAAATATAGTTAAGGCACTTATAGGACCCAATGCAAAAATGAGAGGATCCCATTTCTTACTGAAATACAGATGCATTTGTCTTTGAGTGTTGAATTTGACACAAAATTGAAGGATGGGTTCTCGCTGAATTGTACTGAGTGTAACCTAAATGCAGTTGTTCTGTACTGCTAAAATAAAAACTGTGATAGCATACACTAACAGATGTGAAGTTTTCCATGTGCAGCAAAAGAAGAGTCTTCTCAGAGGTGTTTTCTGCAGACTGCCTGAACACATAAGCAGTATTTTGAGAATCTTAATTTTTTTATAACGAAATCTGGACCAATCTGGTGATAGTCTTTCAGAAAACTTACGAAGTAGATTGTCATCCTGTCAAGAATCTTAGATAGTTCCCTGAAAATCATGTTACTTTGAATCCTGATTTCTTGCAGCTATCAGAAGTTTTAGTTATTTTAGAATAAGGATCATCACTCGTCTTTTATTCTTCAGTGTGAATATGGATAAAAGTTCCAGTTTGGGGAAAAAAATCTTGCTTCTCTTGAGAAAATGCTGTGGCCCTACCAAATAGATCAGAGCATCATCAGTTAAGCAGATGTCAGAGACATAATGGAGGACAATCTCCAGAACATAAAGAACAGTGACAATAGTAAAATCTGGTTCTCTGTGGTCATTTAATTGCTCTGCTTTCACTGTGAGGCAGTTCTCTTTCTTCTCACTGTCTTTGCTGCATCAGCAAGGATGACTGAAGTAGCCTAAGATGCTAGACTTGAGAATTTGCTGTCCATTTTCTTGTGTGTGTTGTTGTATTTTGGGAAGAATGACTTTAAAATCACACACCTGTGTTCTGAGTATTGGCAGGCATAGTTTGCATGGGTATGAGTGGCTCAGGGTTCCTAGAATGTCTTACACTGGATAATCATGATTCATCTGAGCTGATTGTGATGAAGTTTTCTAAAAGGTGATGACAGAGTTCAAGTGTGAAGTGCCCAAATACAGGGTTAGCTATTCAACTTTCCTTCTGATTTTTCAATGCTGTGATTTTTTTCAACCTCAGTTGTAAATTAGAGCTGGTTCAAGTGTCTGAGTTTTGGGGTTTTTTCACTCTCTTACCCGTGTGGGTATAGTTAGAAGCAGTCAGATCAGTTTGGATAGATACTTGTTTTATTTTTATACTGGGAGTATTACTCAATGAATGACAAGTGGATTGGCTGCCTGAGTACAAAGCAGAGCAACGACGACCTGATTTTTTGTTAAAGCTCTAGCAATCTATTAACAAATTACAATTCAAAAATAATAAAACATAATTGTAAAACTACCACTATATTTTTAAAGTGCTGTGTAAAGAAATAAACCACCTTCTCCACCCATGCAATAGGGTTATAAAGCTACTGCTGGCTGAAGAGAAATTATCTAGAACAGCACATGAATGAAAACAGCATGAAATTTACATATGTAAAAGGGCTGCATGCTATCCAAGAAACACCCTTTGAATATCTAATTTGGCTGTCCTAACATTTGCATACTACATATCTAGTATTAAGATACCAGATGACGAGTGTACAGGCATTGCCTCGCTTCTTAAGGACTGAAATACAATTAAAATTAACTGAAGAGTGCTGCATGTTTGCCACAGCTTGGCTGTTAGATTAGTTTATATCCCAGTGTGCCATATCTGTGAATTTGTGTGCTTTGTAAGTGATAACATTTTCAAAGACCCATGATACTGAGCTTCTTCATAACCATGGATGTGAAAAAACAAAGTGTTGAAAATACTATTGAAATAAAATATAGTACTGAAATAGCTTCTGGTTTACAGGAAATACAGATGCCATTGCTAGAATAATAAACCGTGTACCAAAATAAACTGGTTTACATGCACTCGATAAGATCGAGATCCAGTGACAGCATAAAACTAGGGAGTGGAGGAAATGTTCCTTGGAAACATAGGACTAGTTTTGCTGCAAACAAAGGGATAAGAAAGCTAATGCAAATAACGTGTTTTACGTTGTGCCAGGGGGAGGGGGGGTTGGATGACGTGTTCAGCCCAGGTTATTGTCTTTGTGTCTCCACTTGGCCTCTCCAGTCATAAAGCACACAGTTGTCTTCAGCTGATGTAGTCAGAGGAAATGATGAACACATTTGGAGCTGGAGGGCAAAAGTTCCTCCTAGTGGGCTGGGCTGGTTTATGGGACTTCTCTCTACAGGTGTGCAGGCAACCAACCTTTTACATGTATTTAATGATTGTACATTTTGCTTTAAAGCTTTGTTTAGAAGAAATGTTTAAAAGCATTGTAGGCTTGGATAATGTAATTTCTTGACTTTAAACCATTTAATACATTGGGGAAATCCATTAATTTATGCGAAGTGAGCTGGAATTAAGCTTTCTGAAGACTGCTTGGACTGACAGCAGTGTTGAGATTGTTCCTGTCCACACAGATTTATGCAGTCATGGAATCTGAGGTCATGGAGTGGTTGTCAAAAGCATTCTAATTTTTAAATCCTGGACAGCATCTATTCTCTATTAGGGATTGGCTAGCCATACATAAGCAAGTTGCAGAGAAAGGCTGCCATGTTTGTTACAACAAATATAAGGCAAGGCATACTTAGCATTGATAAAGACTATTCAGAGTGTAATTTTTGCCAGGAGTTGAAAGAAATAGCAGAAATTAATTTTTATTATTCTAGAAGCAAGGACCACAGCAAAAGGCCTTGAAATATTTTGCTGTGATGCTTAAACAAACAAAAGGGCAAATATTTAACAAATTTTTAAAAGAATTATTTAGCCAGTAGTCAAAACTACAGCTAGCCAATACCCCTGTATTTTCCACAGTGCTGCAAAATACTGGTTATAAGATGCACCTCTAGAGACTCCTGGTTTTCTTCATTGTTCCATCATGGATTTGCCCTGTCTCTGGGCTGTTAAATAGCTGTGTCCCATGGCAGCCTAAAACTTTGTTAGCAGTAGCATGCAAGCAGTCTTTGAAATATGTTTAAAAACAAATGTTTGTATTTGGCATGTTGCTGGGCCAGCACTATCCACAAAAATGCAGAATTAAAATGAGTGAAAAATGTAAGCACCTCAGGAAATCTTAACCTCAAAAGAAATCATCTGGCAAGGATGCTAAATTTGTAAGCAAGAGAGCAGGAAAGGTCTGTATGGAATGGTGGTGTTCATTACATTCTTACTTAGAGGGAATTGGGATGCAGGGATATGCATGCTGATACAGTTGTTTTCTCATCTCTTAAATTGTGGTCCTGTGACATTAAAGCTCTTTGTCACTACTGAGAGCCTCTCCTTTATTCTTCCTTTTCCCTGCCCTTTTGCTGTTTTCTATGTGGATGAGTCATCTTACTTGCAACACCTTTATTAGTAACTGTAGTGCTACTGAAAAGAAAAATAAATATGCAGAAATACTGACTTAGCTGGATCTTAAAAATACTCACATTTAAAAAGAAAATCAGTGTTTGAGTTTAGGACTTGTTTATTTTCTTTTCTTGAAAGACATAATTTAGGGTATTATATATAATTTGGATTTTAACTTTAATGTCCTAGTTCTATCTAGCAGTTGTATACCAGTAGTATTAATGGAGGAATAACACTGAAGAAAAACATACTGAAATAGATAATTAGTTCTGTATCAAAGAGAAGAGGGCATTTTGATTAAATTATTTATTTTAGGGTATCTATTCATAGGTATTTTCTTGAATTCCAATTTTTCTAACTTGCATTTCCCCAAACTTGAAAATTGTGATGTAAATTTTGTTTTTTGTTCGCAGTGTTTTGAAGCACATATGAGTTAAAACTGATTAAACTTGCTCCCTCAGAGACCTAACCATGTAAATACGCTGTACATTAGCACAAGGCACTACAGCCTGGAACTTAAATGTCAACATATTAAATCCTAATCCTATTGGTTTTCTGTTTATGCCTTAAGGATTTGTAAATTTACAAAATTACACACTCGTAATTTGATTTCAGACATGTGAAATTTCAGATAGAAATAGGAAAGGAAGAAAAGCCTCAAGACACAGGTCCTTATTTTTCTTGTATTTTCCCTAGCGTAGTTTCTCTCTGACCTACTAAGCCTCATGTTCCTTCAGGCAATGATGATAAATGTACCAGGTACCATGTTTTTAAGCTATTGGTACACCTAAAACAGTAAGAGGATAGCTTTACTCCAGTCAGTGAGTCTTGCTCGTGCAGAACTTTTTGTTTGCTCACAAATCTACCTTGAAGGGCATAATCCCATTTGTCAGGAATTGTCATCTATAACTGACAAGGATTTCTTCCTCTGCTGGAGGGGAAGGAGCTCTTTCTGCAATGTCAGTATTCATGCTCTTAAGCTGTTAGATTTTTAGCCCTCTGCAGAAACTCATAAATGGTAAGCAAATTTTAATGGTGCTTTCCTAATGCTGGACGTCAGTGAATACTATGGCAATTGAACTCTCCAACTGAGGATTACAAATATCACCACAAGTACTTGTACACAGAGAGGTAAGTATAGAGGGAAAATACTTTGTCAGCTGTTTCAGTCCGTTGTTGTTGTATGCAATACTTAAACATTGCTTTTTCTTTTCTCACAGAGTGTTTTGGAAAATAATTCATCGTTTAAAAAAATTAATTGTTATATTTAGGTTATTATACATACAATGACTTTTCTCCAAAAACTTCATGCAAAAGGGCTTGTAAAGACAGATTTAATTGTAATGAGTGATGTGTGGGCACAAGTCTCTCTGATGTTCATAGCACGTGAAGAGACCTTGGGGTTCCTACCAGCACTGGAATATGGGATCAGCTGGGTTTAGCCCGTTCTGAGCAGATGATGTTTATTCTTTCTTAATTTCTTAATGGAAAACCATCTAATTTCTCTGGTACTTTATTTTGACAACTAATTTTACCATTGGAAAAATTCCTAATAAGCAAATTACTCTTACTGTTTTGCAACTGATTTCCAATTTTGAATGCAGAGATTTGCAATTGACACATTTTTTTAACAGATAGCTCTTTTTTCATTATAATCATGAAGGGCTGTTTTTTTTTCCTTTCTAATTGTACTTGAGTCTTGCTAGCTATTAGCTACAGTTTCAATGATGCCTATAGCCTTGAAATGGAACTGAAAGGACATTTATTGCACTTAGTATCTCTCAATTTTTATAGCTGCTTACTTTGAATTCGGCTTGTAGAAAGCTCTAATTTGCTAGATGTATCTGACAAAAAAGGACCAGGGTGGTAATGAAGAAGACAACATTTAACAATAAAGCAACTGTCTTTAAAAATGTAGGTTGTTTGTTTCTGCCAGTGGCTGCCTGCCTAGCCAGATTCAGGAGGATAGATTGATAAGAGAATTCATTGAAAACAGACTTGTGTATAGAGTTATCTAGTGTTACTGTTTGTGTTAGCTAGTAAACTTGAAGCTGCTGCTTCTTGTATAAACAAAAGAAAGCCAGCAGCAATTATTCTTTAAAACTAAAAGTAGCTGTTTGGGCTGTAAAAAACGTTTCCGTAACACAGACAAAAGTACCATTGTGACTGTTGATACAAATTGGCACTAGTGTTGTGTAAATAGAGAGGAATTTCAGGGTTTATCTTACACTTGCATATACCTCATCATCCTGGTACACAAACTGAAATTTTTATCTTTGTGCCTTTAAACCATGAATCTCAGCCTAAGGCTGAGAGTAAAAACTTAAAGGGCTTGATTCTGGCCTGACTGCAGGAAGGCAGACCTCATGTATTAATATATTTGTGTCATTCTTGCGGTATTTGGCTAACTGCACTTAATGACAGGAGTAACGAAAGACTGGCAGTCAAGGATAAATTGTTTGGGGGTGAATACCCGCTCTGTGGAAGCTAAGCAGAGGAGAAGCCAGCGCCCCAGGCGAGTCCCTCCCCGGGCAGAACCTGTTCAGCACCCGCGCTCTGGACAGCTCAGGCGGAGCCTCGTCCCGGCGGCCGCTCCCCTCCAGGTGCTCCGGCCGCCCGCGGCATGGGGGCTGCGGCTTCTATGGCCCGCAAGTGAACCACAGCACATCACAGGAATTGCCATTCGGGCCCAAACCTTACTGGCCGGGCCGCTGAATCCTATTTAAAAGACCAGGAGTTCGTGATAGACTCTCATTTGCCCCAGTGCCCTGTGTTGCAGAAAGCAGCTTTGACAGCCTTGAGGTTAGACCAGGTACACTTCCCCGGAAGGCTCTCTGTAGTTCTTTCCAAGTTTGACTCATAGGCCTGCAGGTTTTTTTTTTAGTCAGAAGTTCAGTCTTCATCTACTTGTTCACTTTTATCTTAGAAAATAGGTTTCTTGTCACAGCTTTCCAAAACATTGCTAAACCAGCTTCCTTGTTCTTAGTTTCATCTCTGTTTTTAGTTTTTCACGTGGTTTAAGGGCTTTCTGGAGCTAGTTCTCTTTTTCTGCTGAAAGTTTTGTTAGGCTTGTGGTTTCAACTGGACTTGCCTGCTTGGTTCCTTATAGTAAGTGGAAGTAGAAAAGAAAAAGCAAATGATGCACATCCTTGCTGTTCTCACACTGTCTGTTTGACGGTCTGTGACACCGACACCACTGTTTTAAAAAGAGAGGATTGAAGTATTTGACCTTAAATGTTTAAAAACCTGGAAAAACTTCTGATATGTTTTGAGTTAGTATTAGGAAGATGCCCTGAGCAGTAGGAGGCTCACTGAAAGATTAACCTCTTGAAATAATATTAGTTTTTCTTGACAAGAGGATAAAATCTACAAGGTGGTATTCTGAAATGCTTACTTTTGAAAAGGGATAGCTTTGCATCCAGTAATGCTGAGGTAACAAGATAAGATCTATCTTGTGTTTGGAGGAAAAAGAACAAAACGTGAATAATTAATTTCACATAATGGCTTTCAAAGCCAAGATGGAAAACAGAGTGATACGTTGATTCCTGTGTGAAAACAAGTTTTGTAAATACTTTAGTGACCTTTTTCTTTTCTTTTTACAACCCTGCTGCAGAGAGCTATGTGGTTTGAATACTTTTTTTAATATTGTTAAGTGCAGTTTATTTAAGATAGTATGTGCTTTTTCCCCCTACTTACTGTCATCTTTTTAGCAATGTCTTGCAGGATTTGCCTTAGGGGTGGGAATTCTAAGTAAATATTAATTCCTTTTTATGCTGAAGACCTTTTGGTATACCAGTATATCATTACCTCATGTTCTGTAAGAACATTGGTAGCTTTATTCAGTTTGCTACTAAACAAATAAAAAAGGAACCCATGTGCATTTTGTGCACACCCTCCCTACTGGAAGAAATAAGGTGAATTTCAGGAAGAAAAGAAAATAAACTGGTTTTGCTATTTCAATTGTTGTAGTGTATTTTCTAAATGAAAAATCATTTTAAAAAATTAATATTAGAGTTTTCTTAGTGTACTGGAAAAGATGTGTTTCCAAATCACTTGTCCCTAAGTTATGGGTAACTTTGCTTTGTTTAGGTTGGACCCCTGCCATATATCTGGGAACTGCAGCAAGTTGTTGGGTGATTTCCAGGGCTGCATTCTACCTTTCAATACTATTTTTTTCCTTCCCTTAATCCTGCTTCATTTGAGAGATCATATATAACACGATTTTATTTATAAGTCAAGGGTTTTTATTGAAGTCACATTTTAGAAGTTATTTCCTTGTTATTCTGATTTCTTAGGTTTGGTACAAGAACAGTTTTTTCCCTGAACAGTTACAGAAACATATAGAGATTGGACAGTGAATGAAATGCTATTTGTATTTGCTTGGTGGGGGGTGGAACCCACCATGTACATTTACATTAAATAAATTTAAAACCTACTTTAACAAATTAGCCTGTGCAAGACAAAAGCTAGTAGTTTTATAAGGTTTTTTTTCCCCTTGCTTAATTTTCAGTTTCTTTCTGTAAAACTGTCACTGAGGGAATAGGAATTGGTAATACAAGTTGTCATAACTGGTTCTTTAGAAGATGTTCCTGTATCTTTTGTAAATTGCTTATGTACAAGCCATTTGTCTATGAAAAATAAGGCATCTTTGTAGCTGTTCGTATTAATACATTTGAGATCAGAATTTTTGTCTAAATTGGTTTTAAAGACTCCAATTTGTGTACGCATGTTCTTGCCAGAATACTAATAGATTAGAATACTATATTATTCTTTTAATATTTGGAATTGATTCCAGAAGGCTTGCTGTTTTATTTTGTGGATGGCACTGCCCTCAACTTTGTGACGTGCCAGGCCAAGAGCAACAATGAGGTACTGCAGGAGTTATAATCCCACCTGTGATGTAGGTTAGTAACACGGTGAATTGACAGACATTTGATTTAGTTGTTCTGAGCCTAGATCAGCTGTTTCCCCTTGAAGCTGTCACTGTATGGCTCTAGAGTAATCAGGTGACAGTGTAACAAGATCAGTCCATCTCAAGATTTAGTGCAACCCATGTGAATTTTATTGCAGGTAGAAACCTGGTGAATGAGTTAAGTTTTTATTTTTCTTTTGGAAGTCATTGTGTAGATGGTTAGTGCTGTGAACATCCTTCCTTAATTAAGAGTTTAATTTGCAATGTTGTTTTGAATATCTCTGATGTCAATAAAAACTGACCTACTTACACGGTAGTGAAGAAGGACAATTTTCTTGGTTTTGACTTCTACCCAAAAATGTATTCTCATGCATAAAAGGATTATATTCCCATATGTATGACATAACCCTTCCAACTGCATCTGTTTTTTCCTCTTAGGCCAGCTTCTGGACAGTTCTGATGCAGTTTTAGCTAAGCACCAGTTTTTACACCAGGAGCAAAATTTCAGTCTGTCCTACCATGTTCGGTGCAAAGTACCTGACAGAGAGTGTATCAGGCTGAAGTTTTCTGTTCACAAAACAAGCTCAGCATTCACTCATTTTTCATCCTGGAGCTGGAGGAACTCCCTGAAGGATTAGAGAGTTGTTAGTTTTCTGTAGCATGCCCACTGCCCTGCAGAGATGTCTTCCACACCGGAAACTGCTGTTGTAGGTTACAGGATTAATAGAATAAATGGTGCAATGTCTACACAGTTCTGGAAAGCAGAGACATAAGTTTAGTGGTTTAAATGGCATTTGCACTGGTCAAAGCCTGGAATTGTATTGAGTATTGCTTCATCTCAAGGGAAAAAAGTAATAAAAATAGGATTCTCTTAGTGGCACATCTCTTGGTTTACTAATCTCCGATTTGATACAACTGCTGTAAAGGACAGGTATGGCAAGACCTCCTCTAGAGCGAAGAGTATGCTTTTGTGATGACTGCCAGGCTTCCCTTTGGAGCTTTTATTAAGTGTTCCCAAAAATGGTAGTTAAAGGCAAGTTTTAAAAAAAGTTACTTAATAAACCCACAAAGCCTGGAGGCAGAGGCTGTCCTTTACATGCCTATGACTTCCCAGAAGTCTTTAATACAGATAGAGTTTGCTATGGAAGAACTGGAACAAGTCTGTCTTTTCACTGGAGCTCATGACTTACACCTGGCTTAATCTCACAATTTTGTGTGTGGCCATACTGTGGAAATTTATCACAGTTGCTCTAGCATTCACCTGTGTGCAGTGGACTTACTTGCCTTCTGAGGGCTTCTTCTACAATGAAAGGAGTGGATTTAATCTTGTGTCCATGTGGGAAACAGCTCCTTTTACCTCTCCTAAAATCCAAAATAAGAAGGCCTTTTAGAAAACTGGTAACAGTGTAAGTGTGAAAGATTTATACTTCGGGATTATCATGGGGCTTTTTATTTCATAAGACATTGAAAGTATGTCTCCTGTCTACTGAAACAGAAGTCTTTTTGAAGTACTAATGCTCCTCTTAGATAAAGGAGAAGATTTAATTTGAAAAAGAAAAATGCCTTTAAATTATGTTAAGAGTTAGAATTAACAATGTGACAATTTAGTGTCTGAACACTTAGCAGTGTGAAATCTTTCTTGCTTGGGGAATGGTTTGCTTAAGTAAAAGTGCCTTTTGAGAACTATTGTTTCCTTCACAGAATATTTTGGAAAGTTAAGAATTTCAGCCTAGAATGAAAGGCTACAAGGGGAAAACAGATACAAATCTGTGTCTCTACTTATTTTGACACTGGGGTAGTAGTAGTCATCCTGAGTAGTCTACCTCAGGTCTTTAGATGTCTTAAGTGTGGGAGGCATTAAAAATAATTTTAGTGCCTCTCTGAAGAGAATTAAATCCCAGGTTTTGGGTATTTAATGTGTATCATGGAAGGGTTTTTTTCTGTAAGTAAGTTGTTTGCTGCTAAAGTATGTATATAGTACGCATTTGGGGCACATCATTGATTAGCTTGTCTCTTGTTCTGTAAGTCCACAGTTTTTTAGCATGGGGGTTTTTTAACTGTTTGTTTGGAGTTTTTTATGTCATGGAAGGGTTTATTTGGATGCACCTTATTTGTCTTTGCCCTCTAGCTGATGTTTTGATCTTGTCAGTCTCCAAATTGGCTAATACAGCAGAGAAGGAAGGTGAAGAGATGAATATGCAAATAAGCTGGGAGGAGTACAGGCTCAAACTCTGGCATTCTTTATGCTGCCATCAAGAACTGTTCTAAAGAGCTTTTTAATTCTTTCAAAACATGATTTTTTTTTTTTCATTGAGCCTTTTATTATTTATAAAGTTTATATAGTTTAAACTGCCCAGTCACTGGATTTAGGGACCTGTGGTAGAGCCTTGCTAACTCATTAGGTTAGGTGCTGGTTAAGAAGGCAGTGCTACATAGAAAGGCAGAGCAAATTTATGTCATTGGTTTACTTTTTCTGTGACCCTTGTCTCAATGTCATTGTGGGCAAATAGGCATTTTTATATAAGGTGACAGTCAGAGACTTAGGAGACTTGTTTGACTTTCTGTGTAAGGTAGGACTAGTTTCTTACTGCCTTTCTGAAGTATATAATGGAGACATTGCTCCCATTGTAACCATTGCTTATTCTTGTCTATTTTGGAGTGTAAGCTCTTTGGAGGAGGGACTAATACATATATGTGAACAAACACATTTGTACCTCTTGGCATGCTGTGATTCTGATCTAATAAGGACATTCCTGAAACAGGAATACTAACTATGATTGCTCCATAGTCACTTGTAAAAAAGAAGAAAACAAAAACCACAAACCCCAACAACCTTTCTTATTAAAGTATAATTGATTAGCGTGTTCCAGTTTCATGCTATCTCAGTTTTCAAACTCAAGGCAGTGTCTCCTTTTTTTTTTATGAGTGTTGCGTATGTGTGTCAAAGAATAGGTCATGATTTTCTTTGAACAGTGAAGAAAAAAACCCATACTTCTTAAATAGTTGTAGGTTCTCTTACCTTCAGTAGCCTTATGGATGGGTAAAGCAATGAAAGCATATAACACTCTACATGAAAGGTGTAATTGGATAAGTAAAAACATTTGAGTTACCGTGTTGTTCTTTCAAATTGCTGAAAAGTCAAATATCATTTGATCTATTTTTTTTCTATTTTTTGCAGATCCTTGTTAAAACTTATTTACAGTCTATACTCTGTATGTGTATGCGTGCATATGCGCATCTTATTAGCATGATCTGGTTAATGTAAACAAGACGTTTCTCTTCTCCACACAGATGTTTAAAATGGGTAACTAATCAAATTTCTCAACAGTTTGACTGATAGACCAATGCAACAGTTGTAAACAGCAAAAAAAATAGGAAATGTTACTCCTCAGTAGCATTCCTTACAAAGGATATTTAAAATATGAGTGATACAGAAAATAAGAACAATTTGTTCAAATAGTGGCATCTTAGCCGTGAAAAAGCAAGAATTACATTTCTGCCTTAGTTGCTGTGGTAGCAATGGTGTGACATATAATTTGAAAGTTTGGTTGGTTTGTGATTTATGGATGTTCTGGAAGATTTTGCAGAATATGTTACGGGTGCTGTGTACTCTCTTAACAGAGGTGAAAGACTAAATATAGACAAATCTCTCATTGATATGTTTAAAGCATGTAACTCAATAGCTTTTCTTCACTTTTTACTGACAATAGTTGGGGGGGTTCTATCTTTTTGAGTTCAGTTCTGTCTTTTTCTGAACTAATTATGCATCTTCTTTACCGTTCCTCTTATTAGGCATTTTGGATGCTTTCTTCACAGTGGTGCATTCCCAAATGTTCTTAAAAGGTTCTGTCTTAGACATAGGAACTTTTGCAAAACTAGTGGTTACATTACATAGATGTGTGTTATTGAAACTTCAGCAACACATTTTCCCAAAACACGTTTTCCCAAAATTTGTATGTTATTCATGGTGAACACTTAAATTATGTTAATACTGAGGAATTTAATGGTCTCATTCCAGTGTACACTTTTGAAATTAACATGTTTTGTAACCAACCCTTGGACCTCTCCCTGTTTGGTAATATTCTCTTTAATTATGTTAAATGTCTGGCTTCTTATGATCCAACACCCTAGTTTGGCCTATAGTCCATACATTAAGGTAAATATTCTCCAAGTTAGAAGAATAGATGGGTCAATGTAGGGTGAACTTCTCTTAGCTGAAATTCCCATTTAAAAACAAAAAGCTGCTTTATGATAAGCACAGATGTCAAAGATGTCAGTAAAAGTTAATCCTTAAACAAAATTCCTTTGTTCTGGCAGTGAATGGTATTTTTAAGCCCAGACTCTTCTAATAAGTTCAGTTCTTATTCATAAGCCATACTTCTAATCTGGGAAAAAAACCAAGACAAGCAAACAAAAACCACAAAAAACCCACCCCCCAACAAATCCAGATAACCAGCCCTACTTACTAAACTGTCACCAGTTTCAAGTGAAGGAAAGTAAATGAGTACATTGGTTAGATATTTCCCTGCTGAATTGATAAATGGTGTCATCTATGGAGGACTGCTATTTTGGAAAGATAAAGGGGGAAAATACAGAGTATAATAATACAGGAAAATCTGCTGTTGTGCTTAAGTAATAAAAATTCGTGTATGTGTGATGAAAAAATAGATGAAAAGCACAAGAAAACAAGTATGCTTTGAAGCCTTTGTTCGTAACTTTCTTGAAACTGTAATAGGTAAAATTTTCCTGTTATACTGAGTAATAAATGTAATAATAAGTACTTTTGGTATGTAATTTAATGTTGCTGTCAAAAAATGAATCATTATTATGTTTAGAATTAATATATAAACTCCTGGGAACATCCCACATAATAATTTTGACATTTTACTTACCTATATTCTTCCCAGATGTAATCTTATTCTTTTGTACTCTGACTTTTTTGTCATTGATTGGTTTTCCCCTTTTTTTTTTTTGTCACTGCTACCTCTATTTCTGCAGGAAGAAGTAGGTTATTGGTAAGTATTTCGACTAAATCAGACTTTACAAAGTTTTGCCTTAGTGAGGACCTCTTTTTTTTACCCTCACTTACTTTGGTAAAAACTTTGTAGACAGCAGACTAATTGTCTGTAAATGCCGTGCTTTCTCAGGTCTCCATTATCGCCTTGTTTGTGTAGTAGAGTAATAGTTCTCAGATCCTCGGAGAGACTTTGTCTTCTGCATGCTTTCAAGCAGCATCATTATCTGTGCTGTCTTCTAAGATGCTGCCTTCTCGTGGGGCTTGCTCCTTTGTTCCTGTCTGCTGCGTTTAAAGTGCAGTGTTTACTTTGTCTCCCATTTCTTTTTTCCGTAAGACCTCGTATGCATTTTGGCCAGTTTGCTCAGAAGACTTCTCTGCGTCCAGCAAGATGCTCTGTTTCACGTGTTCTGTTTAGTCATCCTTGTCAACCATTATTCAGCCATTTTTCTCATCATACCTCTTCCCTTTTAGCTATCATTAAATATATTCTCAGCATGGTATAGGCACCCTCTCCTCTCTTATTATCGTGCTTCATGTAATTTTGATCAGATTTGTTGCGCTGTACAGTCAAGTTTTCAAGATATTTACGCCTGTGCATTTTGAAAAAGTAGGATTTGATTCTTCTTATCTTGGAGCAGCTCTTCCTGTACTCTCTTTTCAATGATGTGATTTCTAGTGGAAATTTTTTCTTTAACCCTGGTATGTTTTTGAAAGTAGTGACTTTATTGACACTGTGAAGTAGAGCAGGGGAGTGTAGACAAACTGGTTCCCTGCACTTAAAAATTTATACTTGTCTTGCCAGATTACTCAGTTACTCAAGAAGTGCCTTCTTCTGATGGCAGAACACAGTTGTCCTGTCTGTCTTCCTCCACTTGTATTGTGAAAGATGAGTGGAAAGACCTTTTTCAGGTGTTTGAAGAAAATGTTGCTCCAGGCAATAAGAGAAAATGGAGGGAATAGCAAAATTCAAGAAGAAAGAAAAAAACCAAATGTATGTATTCAGGAGAGACTGGGAATGAGAGAGAATTCTTCCTTTTTGAACTGTGGTAGGTGAGTTGAGAAGAAAAAAGCAGTGGGAATATGGGGTATCTCTGAATCAAGAGTTTCCAGGTATTTCATTTGCTTAAAAGTTTTCAGACTTCGAAGCTGGCCTGCAGTGAGTTATTTGTCATCATCTGATAATGCAAGAACTGAGCTAGTTAGACAGGTTGATCTTGCCTGCTGAGTGTAAATAAAGTATGTTTGTGCCCTGAACCATTGACTATGCTCTCTGGCTACTTGCTATCTGAAGAAGGTAGTCAGTTGGGCTCAAAAATGTGTCCACCCTGGCTGAACTTCTTATTCAGACAGCAGCTCAGCTCCACAAGGTTTCACGTGAGTGGCAAGTGGCCTCATTTGTGTACAGAAGCCTCTGGAATGGTGATAGAGTTAGTTTCTTCCCATACTCCTGATGTTACCCTGCTGGTGTGGCTAGAGTGGGACCTTGCTCTTGTCTCTGCTTGTCAGAGATCTGATGATGGAGAGACATGAGAGAGAAGGAAAATGTCTTTCCTTTGTTATCTTTGAGTCATATTTTGGAAGGGAGTCATCACACCTGCATGTGAAAGAGAAGTGTGTTTCCTTGGGTTCTATCTCTTGTCCCCCTCCCTTGGGAAAGATGCAGTGGAAGTGAAAGATATTTTTCTGGGCAAAGTCTCATAAAGTGGAGTTTTTGGTTGCTAGTTGAAAATAAGCTTCTCAAGCATCGTAAGCCAAAAGCTAAAATTGTCTGGGTTTAGGGTGTGAGTGGAGCCTTTTTTACATGAAAACTGAGGCAATCTCTCATTTAGCTTGACTACAGATCCTTATGGATGATGCGATGGGGGGGTAACACCGACTCACAAAACAGGTGGAACTAAAAAGGTCTTTCCTTCCCCTTTGTTGGGTGCTTGCATTGATCTGAAATGTCACTCTTAAAAGGCTGTTCCTCTAATAATAGCTGTTCTTATTTTTCTATTAAAAATTGATATCAATCTTTCCACAGGTCTTTCCTGCCTGTAATTTCATCTTCTGGTTTGCAAGATATATTAAAATTGGACTTTTTTTCTCTCTCTTAATGGTTGTGTTCATTCATTTTCTAAAACTGTGCAGCTGTCAATTATAATCATCATCACATGTTACTTTTACATTGATGTTAGACACCTGAAGTCGTGCAGTTGATAAAGGCTTTGTTTACAAGTCAGAAAATGTGTTGTTCAATTTCTCTTCTTCATTCTGTACTGCATTATTTTGCAATGATTGCTACTGAAGATCTAACTTTCTCACTTACGAAGATGAAGAGAGCTGAAGAAGTTATGTAATTAGAGTCTGTCTTTCATAACTTTTTACTTAGGAGATGAAGTATTATCCAAACATATCTTTTCTAATTATTCTGTGGACTCCTTAACTAAAATAGTTCAGGTTTGTTTTTATCCCCCACTTCATATATTACCCCTTTTCCCACTGAGTTCTGTGGGACATTTAAATCAGAAAATACAAGAGAAAATCCCTTGTTTCCCTCAAGGAATTCACAGTTTTATTTACTTCAGTGTTATGGCACAAAAGTGGGGAAGAAAACCCCACTAGATTATGAACCTGAAATCAGTCAGTGCTTATTTGTTCTTATTGTGGCTCAGTTTTCTAGAAAAGACAGAACTTAGAATGTTCGTATTGTGTTCCTTATTTCTGTTTGATTTCCTATTCTCCCCCAAAGTGAGAGGAGTATTTCTTTATTTCTTTTCATCTCCGAAAGTCTTTCCAGATGGTGCTGTGTTCTCCTGGCTTAGACAATTGACACATAAGGAAGGATGGAAGGTGGAGAACTACATGTGACTTCTCACTGAGACATTCTCTTCCTTAACAAAAAACTTGTATCTATAAAATGGCAAGCTTTCTCTGAGTAGCCATTTGTATTGCCAGGTACAGCACCTAGAAATTTTCCTGTAGAAGGTTCCCTGGGAATTGGTAATGCTCTTCTTTCATTTGCTTTCTAACTTAAAGACTTTTTTAAAATGTTAGTTCTTTGTTCTTGAATTTAGTGTGAAATAATTTTCATATTCTCTTTGATGGCTAGGGTAAACTTGCCAGGTAAGATGTTAGCTGTGTTAAAGCAATATGCTTTCATGTATAAAGCTTCATGGTTTTGGGCTTACAGAATTTCCATTTCAGCTGTCTGAAGAGAAGAGAGAATTATGTGGCCATATAACTCTGATAGGCCATGTGGTCTTTACTGGACAGCTTCTTTTTTTTTTTTTTTTAAACTTCAAGTTTAGAGATTAGTTTACAGAGGAAGGGAGTAACAGAATTTTGTCTTGACCAGATCTGTTACTTCACTGAGAATCTGAATTATTTCCATTTATTTTTCTGCTGTTCTTAAAATTTCATTTCATAGTCTTCTACACAGTTGAATAGAAAAGGAAGAAGCTGAAGAAATAGATGCATTATGCTTTGACTTTATTTATGCTATTTTGCTATATATTCTTATTAGCCAACTTAGAGAATTTGGTCTAGGCGGAAAAGTAGGTGCATGCTGAAGTAGTTGGGGAAAAAAATCCTGCAGCTGCTCTAGGAAAGCAATTCAAATCAAGTATCACAGTGGTCTGCTTTGGGTCTGTTTTCAGTCAACTTTTTTTTGGAGGCTGGGCACTTGAAAAAACTAAATAAAATGCTAAACTTGTAAGCACTATGGAGGGCAAAATTTGTGTTCATAATTGTTTTTAACAAGTTAGAAGAGTGCTCATAATTGATTTTAAAAAGACAGATGAGAGTTACTAAATGTGTGCAGAAATACAACACTAAAAATGGGACTTGGCTAACAACAGTTCTGCTGAAGATTTAGGGGATGTTGTGAGACATGAGAGGAATGAGCCAATCACCTGTTGGTTTGTTTAAAATGTACCTACCTATATATACACAGATAAAAGAGATATTGCTGTGTATAGATCTATATATAGCTAACACCTAGTGTAATGGAACAATATGATAGGTAAGTATTAATTTCTGCTTAGGACTTGTGAAGTCTTAGCCTGAGAGCTCTGCTCAGTTCTTGGCAATGCTCTATGGTAAGGCTGGAGAGAGGCCAGAGGACAACAAGAGCAATAAAAGGTTTAGGCATCAGGGCCTGTGAGGAAAGATTAGAGTAACCTGGTTTTTTTCAGACTAGGGGAAAAAGATAAAGGGCACACACTTCCAGTGTCTACATGTGTTTTATACTGAGCAGAGTTACTGACTGTTTTCCATGTCTACTGAACACGTAAGAAGTAATCAACTCTTTTTTTATGTTGTATTGTTTCCTTTTTAGCATCATTATGCAGGCTTTCTTTGCGTGATAGTCATTTTACATACCACCCTCATAGCATCATATTTACTGGATGCTGTGTTTCCACATTGTACTTATTTTTCTAAGTACCAAAGAACATGTGTGGATATGTAAGTAACATTTGTCAGGCTTCTTATTCTCAAATACACCTTAGAAAAAGTGTGTGGATGCAAGGATTTCTTTTATGACTTCTTTAAATGCAAAACAAGGTGGATTTATCCATCTCATTTGAAAACACAAGGATACAAAACTTAAAATAGTAATACGCTGCATACTTTAAAAGAGCAGCTGCTCCCATTCTACTTTGTTTGGCTTTGGCAGTGTTCCAGTTGATGTTTTCTGCTGAAAAGTTACCCTGATCAGGCTGATTCAATTTTTTGTGTTGGTGCAGGTTTTATTTGTGCTTACTTCTTGCTACAACTGTTTAATATTGACTGAAAGGATCATCCACTCTTCTGTGCAAGTCTAACACTGCTTCAGCGTGTTTCCTTTGTGTGTAATTCTGTGACACTGTGCACTGTGTTGTCTGGAAGCTCTTAGCAGTTCTTTTTTTTGCACCACAAAGTAGATATTCCAGAAAAAGTGCTAGCATGATTTTGTAAAAATCTTTGAGATCCAGGAGTTTGTTATTCATTGGATGTTTTATGTTTGCTCCGCTGTGCACTGAATTGGAAGTTAAGCAGTCTGATGTTTGCAAAGCAAGGCAAACACAGTAAGGTATCACTAAGAGGTTGAAATTGGTACCGATAGAATGAGTGGCCACCCATCAACCTGTCCCTGTGGGTAGTTCCCAAGCCTGCCAGAGATGAAAATTATGGGTTTGGTAGATGGATGTGAGAGAAGATGGGATTTCTTGGCTAACTGGAGGTTCATTTGCAAGAGATGGTGGAGCTTGAAGAAAGTGATACATTCAAGAGAGAATGAGAGACAGAATTCACTTCTGATATAAGTCCTGATACTTAAGCAGGTTTAGTTATTTCAAATTTTCTGTGCCACCTTGGGATTTTCTAGTAGCTGTACTGCACCTTTCTGTTCTGTCTACATTTCTTGTAATTGTACTTTTTTTCTAGGATTTTGGTTTCATTTTAAGTAATATGTTACTTTCAATATTGTAGTCAGGGTTGTGAAGCTGGATAGTGGGAGCTTGTAAGAATTTGGCTCCCTGCCCTCCTAAGGATGCAGTTGTAAAAGTCAGCTAGAGGTGTGTGCTTGCTCAGTTCTTTAGTGCTGTACTTCTCTATGTAGGGAACGGGGTAAGAGGTGGTTTTTCAGCTGCCTTAGAGTGTGTCACAGGCAGAGTTCTCTACCATGGGAGAGGGAAAGACAACTTTGCAGTGATGTGCCGACAGTGACAATGCTAATACAAAGGTGATAGTTTGTCATCTTGGATAAAAATAAGGGATGCTGTGAAATCAACACCTTCCTAAGAGCTGGATTTTTACCTGGAACTGTATATTATCTGTTGTTCTCTCCTTGTAAAAAGAGTGAGAAAGTAGTTAATTGAGTTTCATAGGTTTTTGGAACACACTTCATGTGAGACTACCTCATCTGATAAATGCTTCTACTTTTTTGTCCAAATGTCTGTGAATTCATTATCTACAAAACTCAGTAAAACAAATCATGTAGAGAGAAGGTTATTTCTGACCTGTTGCTGATTGTTAAAAGTCATGTGATACTTTCTTTAAGTTATTGGAATTGTTCCTTGAGACTGATGGTAAAAACAAACATAGACTATAAATGTTGTTAGCCTTCTGGGCAGGGGTACAATAGAGTCTTTGTTCTTACCGAGTACTTAATTGTAAACTGGGTCATGAAACTATTGCCTTCTG
Source organism: Eulacestoma nigropectus (assembly GCA_013397775.1). Lineage (NCBI taxonomy): Eukaryota > Metazoa > Chordata > Aves > Passeriformes > Eulacestoma > Eulacestoma nigropectus. The sequence goes on from VZTE01001494.1 coordinate 130,780, forward strand.
ATTTGAGGAAAGATGGGAAAATACCAGCTTTGTTAAGGACCTTCAACTGGCTTGTGGACAGTGTAGGTTGTTCTCTTACTTACATTTTTCAGATATGGTTAGAATAAAGTAAATATCATGTCTGTAGTAAAAATAATTGTTCTTTGGGGTTACTGAAAGGAGTTGGAAATAGTAATTTCCTTCTCGCAAAACTTACACTATGCATCTCTTGGAGAAGATGGCTAAATCCAGGAGCTGGATTGCAGCGGAACATTGTGAAGGAATAAGAAATTGGATTTCTCTTGTATTTAAAAGTGTTTCAGCAAGTGTTGTGAGCCCAAGGCTCTTTTTCTGCTGTTATGCTTGTCTCTGGCATGCAGCTGATTGTGGTCACTGGAAAAACATATTTTCCACAAATACACCTTTTACTTCTGTCAGCTAAGTTGTTCCTTAAAGCTTATTTAAGCGTGATGTCCTCCATTCTTTGGGTTCTTCAGTTCTGCACACTGAGTAGAGCTACAGCAGTCAGGTATCCCAGACTTGCTGCGTCAGGAGGATGTTTGTAGTTGTTTAACCATTACCTTCACATTCCCCCGACACAGGACAAGCCACAACAAAATGTACTGTTAAAATACTTGCTATATTGCTAGAACACAGATCGTTTACTAGGTTTAAGGGCAGGTGCACGGTAGTAAAAGCGCATTCATCTGTATACTCTAGGTGGATAACCTGAAAGATTTTTCACAGCCACCTATCTTCAGGCATAGTTTTAAGTAAAAGCAGTATTATTATTAAATTACCATTATTATCATTATTATTTACTCAAGCTCTCTGTAATATTTTATTTGGATTAAAATACTTCCTCCAAGAATTCCTGGGATATGTACCTTCTTAACACTGTTAGCTTTAACAGTGGTTCTGAGGACCTGTTGGTGATTGTCCCTGCCCCCTGTCACTCCCAATTACATGTGCTCATGACTCTAGGGAATAAGCTAGAAGAGTTCTGTCCAGAAAGCAGGAGGAACTTGTTAATGACTGTCCCAGTGCTTAACTAGCCATGAACATAAATGTTAACTTGCTGTAATGCAAACACTCCCTTCTGTCACAGCAGGACTTGGTCTGAAGCATATAAGGAAGTTAGAGGCTTTTTCAAATCAAACTGTGTTGTCAATCATGCCTGATAGAAGCATATAAATGAAAATAATACATGGGTCTTAAGTCTAGTCAAAACCTAGTAATCAGCAGCATTAGGGTGATAAAGATTGAGAGAAAATTTACCCTGGGTCAATTTTTGAAGAAACCCACTACAAAACAGTAATGGGTGGGTTTGGGTGTTTGGAGGACCGAGATACTAATTTTGATTTTAGTCATCTTGGGATGTAGCCTCGGTGAAGGAGGCAACACATTGGCTGAAAGGTCACTGATAAAGCTTTCGACAAGTAAATAATTCCTTTCAACTAGTTTTTTCCAAAAGACACGTTTGGCTGTGCTATGCTTATTGATGCGTGGTTTTAACTGTTGTTTGTAAAGATGTGAGTTGGAGGACTTGAATTAAGATTAGGGAGGGAAGAGCAATATTTAAACTGAAGTGTGAGATTGATACAAAGAAGAAATAGGTATGACTAAAATTGGAAGAAGTAGAACAGTACTTTATCTTAGGAAGTGGTTTCCAGCACATGTTCAGCTGCTGCCCTGAGTTCCTTATGGTTGTTACTAGCTGTCCTCTTTGACTTGCTTCCATTAGCTGCCCATAATAAATAGATAATTTTCTTGATAAAGGAAGTGCAGTAGTAGTATTGAGTGCTAATGCTTCAGGTTAATTGCTTGATCTACATCTGGATAATAATTAACAGTAAAGATGAAAATTCTCAGGCATCAGTTACTTGAAAGTGCAGCATCAAGTTGCTTGTCATCCTTGACTGACTTGGTTTATTGTGGACTCCCAAGGTTAGAAGTACAAAAGCAAGAGGCAACAAACTAAAACATGTGGGAGCAGGTCCAGATGGGCATGTTGGTGGAAGGTGCAGTGACCTTTTATACAAGGCTGCATCATTACTCTTCAGCAGCATCAGAGAAAAAAGTTGTGCCTTTGTGCTGAGAGTGGATGTAGATTAGGTATTTTTGCCGAATGTTGTTCTATTGGACGATGTGCCTGTAGGTGTCCTTAACAGCTATTATGCATCGAGATCCATGTTGGTGGTTTTTTTTGTCTCTCACTTGTGTGTTAATTATTCAGCAGATCAAAATCAATCAGGCTTTTCTGTGGACTGTAAAAGTTGTCCAGCTGATCTTGTCCTTTAACTGGAAGACTGCTGTCTTTGGCAATGACATAAATTAAGGTATTAAGCACTTTTGTCATAGACTGTTATGCAGTTGCATCACAATCCAGACTGTCTTAATTATTCTTTACCCCATGTTCCCTGAGGCAGTGACCTCAAAAGCTAAACAAGGTCATGCTTGGCTAGGATGAGAGCAGTCAAACAAATTCAGTGCTATAAGAAATATTAGTGATTCAGTAGGTGAGGCAACACCCCTGAGTTAATATTTTCCCAGTGCCCCAGACTGGTAAAAGATGCTGCAGCTTGTATGACAAGATGTAAAACCAAGATCCTTGGCTAAAGTTTCAGTTCAGTTCCCAGTAAAAATGAACATGTTAATTCAGGGTTCCTGACCAAGTTCAAATTTTAATGACTATGTCCTCTACACATTTGTAATTTCTGTTTTAGTAGAGTCATGTGATCCTCTTGCTCCTGCCCTAAACTGTTCTTAAAGTTGTTGGGGAAGTTTGTGTTCCAGAGGTGCTGACAATGTTTGTAAGAATTTGCAGAATGATTTCCAGAAACAATGATCCATTTTGACATCTTTTGAAATCAAGGGAATAGTATTTATGGAAAAATGTCAGGTCAAAAATGAAAAGCCTCCAGGATTTCTTTTTTCTTTCTTATAATGTGTGCAGAATAGCTTTTTTTGCTTGAATATATATGTTTACTACATGGTTGAGTAGGCTCACACCTACATATTTTTATTTTCCATAGGATTCAAGTGCCCTGTATGTTCAAAATTTGTATCTTCTGACGAAATGGATTTACATCTTGTGATGTGTTTGACAAAACCAAGGATAACCTACAATGGTAAGAAAGAAGTAAGCTGATAATTATTTATTCATTTTAAACATCAGTGTGATAATAATCCTTTACTTAATAAGATATTCTGGTAACTAGTTTGGTGGACTCAGAAATTATGTATTTTTTTTGCTTGTAGTTTATTTTTTCAAATTAATTCCTAAGAACTTAGTCTTTTTATACTGCATGCCAATATAATTTGCCCTGTGTCCTGCAAATAGAAAGTTTTTCTTGTTTGAATATGTTTATTCCATTTTTTGACCATTGGTCAGTGTGTGTTTATTGTCCAGTTGAGATATGTGTAGCTTACACATCCTTTCATCTAATGACACCAAGTAGTGAGGTGGGTCAGTCGAGACTCCTGGGGACTTTATTAATAAGGGCTCTTACTTGACATGCTGTGCATTTGAACATTATTGAAGAAAATTACCCTTTCTTGAAGGAACTAAAGAACTTCTCCTTCAGTTGGTTCCATATGTGATACTTTGTAAAGACTGGTTATATGTTTTTGTCATTTTAATCAAACTGGCCAATATCAAATGAATCACCTGTAGCGGTGCTGGTTTTTCCCCCTGCTGCTGAGCTCTCCGTCTAGGCAAGAATGCCCTTAATGCAAGGCAAACGGGACTTTTGCCACTGAGATCAAACCTTTCTATCACTGTGGCTTAGGCTGACACTCAGTTCTATGGCAAGCGCACAGGAAGGCTTCAGGAAACCAGGGATTAGAAAATTGTATTGAAATTTTAGTGCCTGCTTTGGCAGAAAAATCTTACAGTGCATCTTCAATGATATTATTGCCCACCAGTCATCAGACATCAGAACAGAATGCAGTTAGAAGGAAATTGTAGAGAGGAGGGGGAGCTGGACTTTTTTTTGGAGATGAACAGCAAGAAGCTGAAAGTTGGTTCTCACAAGTTACATCAGGGAAAATTCTGATTCAATGTAAAGTAGAAATGTCTCATAGTGCGGGTGGTCAAGGCACTTGAAGAGGTTATGCAACCTCCATCCTTGAGCAGTTTAGTCTAACTTGGTCATGCTTTGAGTGAGGGGCTGGACTAGAAGACCACCAGAGGTACCTTCCAACATAAGTTATTTGCTACATAAATAACCTGCAGTGTTATGGGCTCTTTGACCCTCCAGGCACCTTGCTGTTATGGTATTCTACACTAGACTTTTTTATTGGAACAAGGCTTGAGGAATGGTTGGGCCCACCTTATTCTTTGGATAGCATAATGCTACTGGCCCTTAATTGCAAAAGTCATTTGAAATCATATGCTTAGAGTTGTGAAATCCATTTGAAAGCACTGTACTTAGGAAAAGTAAATATTTCTTTTTTCTTCCTGGTGTTACCACACATACATTTGAGAAGGTTGACTTCATCTAACAGAGAGGGCTTTTTTTCTCTTTGTTTTTCCTTTTTAAATTTAGGTCTGAGCATTTTCCAAGATAAGTTGTGTACTGAGGGATGTTGGACATTGGAGAGAAGAGAAGCAGGCTAGTCGCCCCAGTCAGGGCAGGAAAATGTACTTGGGATCAGTTAGGGGGGAGCAGGAGGAGGCAGACTGGCAGAGAACAAGCTCTGGCACTAATCCATCTGATGAGGTGTGCACAGATGATGAGTTGACTGGCTGAAATCCTTTGCCCCTGCTGCTTCCTACATGTACATGTGAGTGCACTCAGCTGACTTCTGTTCAAAGAGATGGCAATTACGTAATGTAACCTCTCAGAATCATTTATGGTGTTTGTTTGAATCACAGTGGTGCCATATTCAGACTCCTTTCTCCTTCTTGCACTGTTACAGCATACACTACTAGTCGGAGCTCCTTTGGGCCATCTTGTTACCTTTGCACATTTTTTAAAGTCAACAAATGAGCAGAAGTAAAACCTGTGAGTGGCATCTGAAGCCACTCTGGATGATCTGCAGCATAACAAAAGAGGTTGTGGGCAATGCTATATGAGTTAACAGCAGCATGTCATCTCTCAGTTAAGGTGTCTGCTGTACAGTGAACCTCAGAAACTGATTCTAGGAAATGGTTATCTAAGTGTGAAATAAGGAAATTATCACATTAGGTAGGCTGGTTTGAGAGAGATACTTTAGAAGTATGGTCTCATTTTCATAAACACTTCATAGAAGTGTGCCTTGATCCTTGTGGCTTCAGTAGGGTAGCTCCTGGAGTCACGGACTAAATCTTAAATTATAGCCTATAGCTGGCTATTTAAATTACTGCAGCATGAAGAAATTGAGGCTATGGCTTCTGAGTTAGGCAGTGCTCAGTTGTTACTTTGTGGTAGGGTTGTGGTCCCTTTAATGAGGCTATTGAAAGAAAATTAACTAGCAGATTGGTAACTTAATGCTGCCATGATTTCAGGCCCAGACCTGCACATGAATGTCTGTATGCATGCATTTTTTTCTTGTCTATTTTGCTGTTTGTCATCATGAGATCAGTGATGAATCTGCCTTTTTGCCATAGGCCAAGGGCATCTCAAGTTTTGTTTGAGAGAAGAAAACATGCTGCTGTCAACTTTTGATACCTTCTTCCAAAATGGAAGGCATCTCTTTATGCTTTACTTTCTCATTGTCATCTTGGCCTTATGCCATACATACTCAAATAGAGCCAACCAGGCATCATTTGCTTGTGTTGGTCACTGATATTTCCCAGTCCTATTATCACTAGAAGGAAAAATACCTTTTTTCTCCTTTTTTCCCCCTCACCTTCTTTTGTCTTGTTTGTGTTGCAAGCAGTTGAAGGGAGCCTTAGACTTGGCAGGTGCAGAAATATTTAGCGACTGCGCAGTTGGATTGAGCTGTGCTTATATCTAGTTCTGTTCTAGATGTGTGTCCTCATGATACCGTAAATGTATTAGTTCTCTCTAAGAAACACCAGGGAGCAAATTGTATGTATTTTGTCATTCTCAGAAGACAAACCTTTCTTTTTAAATATGAGTCTGAGGCATACAGTCTCCCCCAGAAAAATGTTATAAGACTGCTTAGTTGTGATTTGAAGTTTAAATAAATTAATGAGTCCTCCCAGACAATCTCTAACTGCTTTCTGAGCTACTTTTGTGCATTGTGTTTGGCAGTTGAAAGGGTCAGTGAACTGCAAACTTGGGCAGCTGTCTGATTTACATGTGTTTTCTGAAAGAGTGGTCAAAAAATTATCTAATTCTGTGCTGGAAGTTGTGCTGATTTTCATATAAATATATCAGTACATTTTATTAGCCTTATTCTTTCAAAATCGTGTGACTTGCCTGCAACAGAGATTTCATTGCTGACTCAATTTGGCATGTAAAAAGAGCTCTTTCTTATTTTCTGTGGAACTTTGTTCCACATTTCTTAAACTACTTTTGGTGTTCACACAGGAACCAATATCCAGGCATTTTTATGCAAAAGCTGGTTAAATGAATGGTATTGTGCAAAAAACATTGTGGTGTTTGGTGATGTTGTCTTGAAAAACCTTTCCTAGCAATTAGCAAGTACTGTTACTTGCTGAGGAGCCAGAGTAGGTCCCATGCACTGGTTAAGCACAGGTTGGCAAAAGCCAGTTTTATGAAGAAAGCGGGTTACTTGCTAGTTGACATGGTTTTTTTAAAAAAGACTGCTAAAATATTGTGTAGCCATACCTATTCCTTTGAGATTCTCCACAGTGTTAAATGAGGCTCCTTGCACCACCTTGTTCAAATTTGTCATGGTGACAAGCAGGGAGCCCACTTAGGGACTACTCTGTGAAAGGTGTTGCTTACACTGTAGCCCTGTGTTTTGGTCAGGCAGGGGAATTTATGTGAATTTACTCGGTGCTTTGGAAGCAACTTGCCTTAAACTCCTTGCTGATGATTAGAGGTGCCTGGTGAAGTTTGGGTTTTGGATATAATTCTTGTTTATTTTGTGTTGTTACAATATTGATACAGCTTTTTTCACTGGAAGATGTTTTATAAAAAATTGAGGAGACACTGGAGAGACTTGTGACTTTAGATTCTTTGCAACAAATGCACCCAACTCCTTCTGATGAAACCCTGCAGTTGGTTCTGAAATAATTCTGGTTTTCATTTTTAAAATCCTTTGTTTGTTTCTCGGCACACTTCGTAGGACTCCATTTTTTTAATTATTATTAGAGGGCCCCTCAGAGGGCAGGGATAGCAGCCTGGCATCTGGCCAGATGGGGAAGCCAGTGACCCTGGAGAGCTGGGGAGAGCCGGTCAGCTCACTAGACTGGTTGGCTGGCTTGGCGAGCCGGCCTGTCCTCTTTCAAAAGTTTTGATTGAATTAGCACATTCCTGTGGAATATTTTGGGTTTCATCAAGTCAGCACTTTCTGTTGGAATGGTGTTCTACTGGAAACTTTCTAAGCCGATCTCCTCAAAGCCGCTTGCTCAGGGGTGGTGCTGCTTTGACATCAGTGCTGCTCTTGCTCAGATCACTCTGTATTTAATTCACATATGGCAGTGAGTCTGACTCTTGGCCAACATATTTACACAGGTTCATTTTAAGGGGAAAAGCTTTCACTAGAGAGGAAGAATGTTGAGACATCCAGTGCATGAACTGCTGAAGGTTTTTTCCTTACTTGAAGTAAGGACTTTGTAATTTTTCTTTTTAAATTACAGTAAGTGAATTTTTTAGACCTGTCATATTAAAAAACAGCAGGAGATCGGACATCACGGATAACAGGGATTACTGATATGATTTTATATTAAGAGTTTATCCAATTTCTTTGAAATGGAGAATTATCATGTGGGAAACTATTAAATATTAAAATATTAAAAATTAAGGTATGTGTACCAGAAGGAAAAACAGGAGTGGAACTCGATGTGCTCTTCCTGTCTGGCAACGTACGTTGTTTCCTGGGGTGTTTGGTCTATCACCAGACACAAACAGTGGAATGTTCCCATGCCGTCTAACCAAATTCAGAGACTCACAGGATATTTTGAGTTGGAAGAAACACACAAGGATCATTGAGTTCAACTTGTAAGTGCATGACCCACACAGAGACTGAACCCACAACCTCGGCGTTTTAGCACCATATTCTGACCAACTGAGCCAATCTCAAATTGACTTGGGCCATGACAGTGCAATTGATTCAGATTAGCAAGGATGCAAAGCAGGGTTTTGTCATGATTTAAACACACTGATTTTTGTTCTAAATTGGTTTGAAGTGTTGGGTTAAGTTTTGTCTTGTGAGGAAAGCATTTCTTGCTGGGACTGCTACATGCTGCGACCTGCATGTGAGCAAATGTCAGAATCTTGAGCTGGAATCTGTGTAAGCAGTAATCCTTCTAGAGGAGTTGTCAGCATCGAAATGACAGCCATAACATGCATTTTGATCCAGAGTAGAGGCTTAAATACTGGCATGAGTCACCTAAAGGGCTAAATAAAAATATTTTGGAAACATTCTTTGTGAATGAGGCTGACCTAATTTTTAATAACACAAGTTATAAGCTTTGTTGATTGCTGTCTGTTTCAGCATCTTTGGGGGCACGATACTGATGCCAGAACTTGAGTTCATATTACTTAGTAGAAGGAAAGAAAAACAGTGCACCTTAAGCTAATATTTGAAGCACCAAAATGCATGATTCTGGTAGTCCTGCCCACTGCAGTGACTTGACTTGCTTGGTCACTTCTGTGCACCAAGGGAGAGTATTTTATTCAGCAGGGCTGATGCTCTCAACTGTTTTGACTGATGGACTCAAAACTTCAGGAATGAAAAGAATTATTAACTTCAAGTTAATTTCTCTGCCAGGGTTCCTGAGATCATACCCTGAAAGACCTTGCAAAAGGGCATCTTGCCAGTCTGCCTGGAAAAGCTTAAGCCTTCCTCCTTGTCCTCATCCTTTAATAGGACTAGACTTTCAGCAGAGCAGTACAAAATAATGCTAGGCAGATAAGTTATTTCATTCCACTTTATCCAAGCTGTAAAATTCTCCATAGAATTTCTTGATTCTTTCATTTTAAAAGTTTAACAAGATTCTTGGCTGAAAGTTTCTAACTTCTTACTCTGCCCTAGGTGGTTCTGTGCTCTGTCCTCAGGGATGCTGGGGAGGCAGAGGAGCATACTTTAAAAGGTAGTTTAACAACATGTAAAAAGATGCTTATCCCCCGCTTGCAGTTACAAATAGTGGTATTTACTCTTTCTTTTGATCTTGTGTACTCATGAACATCCTCCAGAGTATGTAGGAGGTTCATTCAGTTTCCTTAATGCTTTAAAACTGTTTTCTTCACTAATTCTTGAAAATATAAAGAACTGTTGAACTTTGAGATTTTGTTTAATGTGGTGACAGTAGAACATTATTATAGTAAATAAAATTTTCATCTCAGACATTTGCACAGATGTTCTTCTGTGAATTAATATAATATCAGCTCAGACTTTTCATAACTTGTCTTGCAAATCATTGTTAAATTTGAGGAGGGAATTGTCATTTTAAGAAGAGAAATTGTGTTTGAAGTAATGTTTGATTGAAATATAGTGACTGGTTCGTACTTTCTCCCTTTAAGAAGTGTTGATAATGTTTGAACAAGAGCAAACTTCCACTGATGTTCACCAGTCTAGGCCAAAGATAGCTACTTGTCCAAACCAGACTGCCAAGAGGAACAGTGGCAAACTTAATTTTTTCTCCGTTTGTTCAGTAAAGCTGTATTTCCCTCCTGCCATCCCAAATTTCTCCTTCAACAGTTTTTGGTACCTCACAGAAGAGCATCACTGCAAAAGCAGCCTGTTACATTTCCAGTTTGCTGGGAAGGGAGGTTGTTTGTCTTAAAGAGTAATGCTGATAAATGTCACTAAATAAAAACACACTCTAGTTCAACTTGTGCAACCTGTGCCTGCCTCCTAAAGGGAGGAGGTAGGACTTGCTTCAGTGACCCCATTCCAGCTTCAATCACTGCATGAACTGGGTCAGTCTGTTAGTGTGGAGTTGCAGCACTTTTAGACGCTGCAGTCTCTTATCTTTCCTCTACACCCACAAACTATCAACCCTTTGCTATGGAGCCAGAAAAGTAAGCTGTGTGTTTGTAATGGTGTGGCTGTGAACAAGACTCATCAAATGGGAACATAGTGTAACTGACAAGTACTTGGAATGTCTGGAGCAGCAATTCCCAGAACAGTAGATTGCCCTATTTATCTTAGTAAGATATACTCTTGGAGATGTAGTGGTGGTGGTTGAAGTATCAATATTGCTTACTGTTTTACTTTACATGCAAGAGAAAGGGGGATATAGATTTGTAAGTAAGCTATGACAGCTCACTTTCATGGTTCAGGTTGGAAATGCCCAGTAGATGATGCTGGATTTTCTTTCTTCTGTAATGAAGTAAAGTCAGCATGCTTGGATCCTGCTGAGAAGGACACACTGCAGAGATCACACCTATTAATATCTTAAACTTTTCTCTGATTTGTTGTGCATGTGACTTACTCTTTTAACAAACCTTTGGGGAGACGTATTTTCTGCATACTTTCCCTTCAGCCAGGCCTAAATCTGCTAGATTGAACTTCCTGTGACAAAGCCGTGGCAAATCACTCCTAGCCAAAATAGCTGCAACGTCACCTCATACTTAATTCAGTTCTTGAGAGCAGGACAACTTTTTTTTCTCAATACACTGGAATTGCCTTTATATAAGTGCATACCTGTGCCATGGGAATATTTTATATGCGGCACTGGATAAATACAGTAAAGCTTTTGACAGCTGTAGAACAAGCCTGCTTGTTTCTGAAAGAAATAGAGAAAATGGCATCATTCATGTGCTGAATAGCTCAAGTTATTTCTTTTGCTTATATGCTACTCCTTAACCTCAGATACTTCTGTTGTCTTGCTGTTCGACTGACGGTGCTGCTGAAGTCAAATGACAATTCTTGTCCTAGAAAATGACAGATACACCTGTGAACCAGTGCCGCAAGGCACATCTGTGGGTGACACGAGGAGCGATGCAGCTCGGGTGAGGAGGGGACCCGATACCTGCGCTGTGTGTCATTGTGCCTCTCTTACATAATGGCAGTGCAGTGCCGCCTGCAGCAGAAAGCGCAGGGACAGCTCTGTCCGCTCGCTGTGCGGTGACTCTGCATCATGTGATGCGGGCAGACAGGAGCTACCGTCCATGCCTTGCACTTAATCAGTCTTTAGCTCTGGGAGGTCATTCAGAGGATGTCATAAATCGCGTCTGCAACTGCTGCAGTCTTGTGACTGCTGGGAACTTAGCTCCGGGGGAAGTAATGTTCCTAGTTTTGCTAGTTTTGTATGGTAATTCTGCAGTCTTTAAAGCTGATACCTCTAAAACCTTAAGATTTTACTCATTTGCTAGCGGCAATCTGCTCTTTTTTTTTTTCCCTAATTGCCCTGTGGTGACAAAACCTTGAAAATATCCCTTTTCTAATCATAGAAAATGGATTTCACTTGCTGGATTTTGAAATAAAAGTACTTGAAATCATTAGGTTTTAAAAAATAAATGCCAGACTACATCTCACTGAGACTGAGTGATCTGTGTAGGATTTTTATGGTATTTCCTTCCCTAAATTCCTCACTGTTTTGCAGGAACTAATATAGATTATTTGCAGATCAGGACTTCATCTATTTTTTTTTTTTTTCTTTTTCTTCTAAAGAAGTATGAAAGAATAAGAGGCATTCCTTCTGGCTCAGAAACTGCCCCAAGGGCAGATCAATTTGAAAGGATTGCCTGAAATGTCATTTGTAATTTAATTTTTTCTCCAGATTAAAGTCTTGCTTTAAAACCTGCTACCCTTTGATTACTTACATAGTCTCGTGCTTCTGAGCTGCACACTCAGCCCTTCAATGTAGAAAAGAAGTCAGTCCAGCTTTTGTAGGAGATTTCAGTGATAAAACAAGCCAAACTCTTCAGAAACAAGCTGGGTGAGAACACTGCTAGTGTGATAGAGTACTCTCACTTCTAAACTGGGGACTATTATCACAGTTTACATAGGGGAAAAGATTACCAGTTTCTAGTATTTTTAACAAAATCTAGTGATTCTAGAACAGGATGTAAAACACCTACTGACACAAAATGCTGGACTTGCCTATTGTATCCTCCCCGGGGGAACCTCCTTGCTCCCCGAAGTTTGTGTAACTTTGTCTCACTTGGCTACAGATTTGCTCAGCTTCAGAAATAACCCCAAGTTCTAAGACACAGCTGAAACATGAGAAACTTCACTGGTGTTCAGTGCTGAACTATATTAACACTCATGAAACCTTGTTAAAATTTCCTCATAAAAACCTCAACTTCCATTTTAACCCTGCACTAACAGCTATCTGTAATTTGAAGCCATATTGGATTTTCATCATTTTGACCATGTTCCTCATGCCCTCCTTCCTTCTGTGAAGTTTCATTGGATACTATTCATACGTAAAGTAAGGCATTTGATAGCCCCTGTGTAGCTAAGCAAAAATGTAGTATTCACTGTTAATTTTTAGCCTGTAAATAATGTTTATTTGTTTGGAATGAAGAGATGGAGGAAGGAATAGTTTGATTAACACTTACCTTTTTTCTTCTCCCCAGTTCCAAGGAAGTCTATTTTAATCTATGGCTTTATTAGCTGAGATGATAATAATGGTGTTCAATAATGGTGTTCAGTGGTTTTGGTAGCCTCTAAGTTGAAGAAAATGAGGAGGAAAACAAAACTTTAACATGTCTGTAGAAATATACTGCCAGATTGTGGGCAGGTAAGTTGGAACAAATACTGGAGAGGTATCTTTGGGGACTTGTGTTTTTTTTAAACACGTCTTCCATGTTAATCTTTTTGTGTTATTGTTCATGAGTGATCATGATTGCTGAAAACTGTTGAAATTGTGCTTGTTTTTTATTTCACTTAATTGCTTTAAAATTTAAAGGAAGGTTTATTGGTGGTTTGGGTTTTTGTTTGGGTTTTTTTTTCCTCCTCTTACAATTCAATACCTACATACTCAGTATCTCATTGGGATGGTAATAACCTGTAGGTACATGTTAGCACCAGAAATACTGTATCTCTATGCTTGCTGCAATAAATTATAATACTGGATAATGGGTTAGTGTAGAGTAGAAAAATGGAGATAACTTTGAAAACTCTGACTCAATATCTGATTTTATCAGAACTTTTTGCATTCAGACATGTTTTGCATTCCATCTATATCACAAGGATAATTGCATTTAAAGTAGGAATAGCTTGTAAAAAGCAGTCTGTCTGCTGCGAACAGAAAAGACAGACAAGTAAAAATTATGCACTGATTTATATCCTTGTCCCGTGTATGCACGTTAACACCAGACATTGTGTTAATCTAGAGAAAGCTGATCTGGAGCCTGCTGGGAAAAGTACCTTCTAAGCCTAGCACCTGGCACTGGGGTTAATAAGCCAGACTTTATGCACACTGAGTTTTGGCACCAGTGTTTTCATTGTGTGTTGCTTGGTAATGCATCGTATCTTCCCTAAGAATAGTGTCTTAGTCACACACACCTGCTTTTTCTCCCCTCCTCCTGTTTTACCTTAGGCTTATAGTTTCATCTTTCATGCCATCTCCCTATGCACTCATTTTGCATCAGATCAAGCCAAACTCCTCTGCAAGCAGTCAGTTACTTGGCCAATGTTAAAAGACTGGAAAAAAGACTTGGCAAAACTCATTGTGCTCAGGGCACCTGAGGAAGCCTGGAATAGGAACCTGAAAAAGGACAAAGTGAACAAAACATGGAATCAGATCCTTCATCCAACTTCAAAACAAGTCACCATTAAAGTAACCCATATTGCCCAGACTAATAGGATACATAACTTCATCTGTGCTGTTTCTCTTCGTTCCCTCTCTCTGCCTCTGTTGTCTGGGGACACTTCCTGCCCTACCCTTCGCTTCTGTGAAGTTTTCTAATGCGTTTGTTTTATCTGCCTTCTGTCAGGTGAGAGTTTGCACAGATTTCATTACGCCAGCGCGTCCCCATCACACTCCGAGTTTATTGTAGACCATAAAGAATGAAACTTCTTATTTGAAAACCTGTGCAGGGCAGCTCTGGCTTCTGGCCGTAGTTTCAGTGATGGTGAACGGTTGAAGACTTGCCATTTGGAAAACTGTTCTCTGCAATCTTTTTGGTCTCCTTTTGTGTTGGGGAATAAAATAAATTCAGTCACTTTAAAAAAGCTGACAAAGCAAAAGGGATTTCCTAAACTCTGTGGGGATCTTTTTGAACAGCCACATCAACATCCTGCACTTGTGAGATCTTATCCAGCTTAGATCTTTTCTTCAGCTCCATCAGACAGTCATCTTCGGTTGTTTCCTCTGCCACATCCCTGCTCTGCCTTACCTGCCGAGTTTTTAAGAACATTGTTGGTGATAGCATCCAGTCTTGATTTGGAAAAGTTGCTCATTTTAACAGACTTTTACAGCATCTGAGCTAAGTCTTCCTTCTGACGGTAAAGTTATTGGAAGAGACCTGTCTCTGCACTGTATTTGGAAGGAATTCTTCACCCTTCTCCTGACCATAGTGGTAGTTTTTCTTCATTAAATCATTAACTCAGATATCCAAGTGATTTACTCCCAGAAGAAGCTACTATAGATAAATATTCTTGGGGTTATATGCCTGGCTGATTGTGGTGAGGTTGGGGTTTTTTTGTTGTTTTGGTTAGTTGGTTGGGTGGTTGTTTTAAATGTGGGTTTGGGTTTGTTTGTTTGGTATCGGGTTTTGGTTTTTTACCTTTGGTAAAGAAGTTACCTGCTATGCAAGACAAGCTGGAATTCAGGTCTCTCTCACTTTTCTTGAGTGTACCCTGCTTGGTAACCCTACCCATTGCTTAAACGGAAACTGTATTGTTCACCTACCTTTGAACTGTATTTCTGGGTTGCAGTCCCAAGTTTTTAACAGGCCTAAATTGATTTTTCATCTACCATAGCAGTTTCTTAGTACTTAAATATTTTGCTTTGTTTTACTCCTGAACAAACAAAAACAATAGAAGATCTGCATGTGTGGATCACACATTTCTATTCTTTCTTGCCTGCTTCTGTAAGTTTCCTTCATCCCAGCTCTATCTCCAGCTCCCTGTAAGAAACAATCCTCTCTAAATGCAGCAGACTCTGTCAGCAATACCTGCTGGTTGCCTCTGGCCATTTAATCAACCACTCTTCCTTCTGTAGCATACTTGTGGTGTAAGATCCTTTTTGATGGTAAACTCAGCCTTGAGAAGTGTAAATCATTCTTACCTGATGGAGCCAAGGAGGATGTATTCCCCAAGTGATCCTTTCTTTATGCTGTTTCCTAAGGTATCTTGTTTTGCTGCTGTTTTGTTTCTTGTGGGTTTGCCCCCTTTACATGCTGCTTTTAACTCCTGACATTCAAGATTAACACCCGATAACCTGGGAGGTCATGTAATACTGATGAAAAACCAAGAAAACAGCCTCAAGGCAGCTTCCTTATTCCATGTGTTGCAATGAGCAGCTTTGTTTCAGGCAGCACGTGCTGGGGTACACCATTCGCGGTGGGATTTTGCGGTGGGGCATACGGCTGCATTCAAGACTTTTTCACCCAATCGCTTCCTGAGAAGACAGTAGTTAGAAGTATTATCTCCCAGAAGCAGTGTTTCTGATGGGAGCAGGGTAAGCCTTGGGACAAAACACAGCATGCCAAGGAAGACTCTTCAAGAACAAGGTACCTCTTGGGTCATTCAAAAAACCAATATATGTCAGTTCACTTGAAGTGGGGACTTAATACAAGATGGGTAAGGCTGGCAAGAAGTCTCTTTACATCATATTCTGGAGGACAGGACTGCTTATTTGTGGTTCATTTATGAACAGGTGCAACTCTTCGGCCCATACCTAGACTAAAATTTGACAATTTAAAGACATGGTACTTAAAAATGTGGTGAATGGAACTTATCTTTAGAAGTCAGTGCAACAGGAGAAAGTTATTTAGCTACCTTGAGATGATTTAATGTCCAAAGGCATCTTTAACTGCAAGCAGACCGATTAAACAGACGTTGGAAAGACTTAAGCAGAAGTTTTAGGGTCAATCAGATAATTGTATTGAGAGCAAATCTTGAATTACTGTGGAAAGGCATAGTCACTGGCAATAAATCTCAAGATGGGAGGACAAGACACTTCATGTCCAGTTGGGCTGATAGAATTTATTTAGTATGAATACCTATTTCACCCCAACACTTTCTGCCAGAAGTATAAATACAGACTGAGCTGGTACACTGATCACGATAGCACCGGAATGGCTGTGGATGTTGATGCTTGGAAGTGAGGAGCTTTATTTCTCTGACTGCTTGGCCTTTTTTGCAAAGCCTCGCTTTTCACTGGGAGCCCTGAGGTGCAAACTTGACTTTGTCTGCAAGCAAGATACCTTAATTGGACATTGTATTAAAGCTGTGTTATTTATACTTGGGATTTAAATTTTTTTTTTTTTCCAGAACCATAACTTGTATTGACACCCTGTGTCATATGGCTCCAGCTCGGTTTCTCTTGTAGTTGCTGAAGCGAAATCTCTCTACAAAAGAACTCTTTTCCTCAGTGTGCAAAAGCTTCTGCCTTGTATATTAATTAGCTACCTGGATACAATTCTATTTAGGTAAACTACGACTACACAACACGGGCTTTTTTTACTCCTGCTCCCTAAAATGTATTTCTATCACTACTACTTCAGTTTTTATCTTTATCTAACCAGAAGCATTTTTTCTCTACCGTAGACCTGATTGTTATCTGTCTGAACAGGAAGCATCTAGCTATTTCTCAGAATTTACTAAGCTCAGAATGTCCCACAAAAATTTAAATCCACTTCTTCAAATGTGGGTTAGCCAAGAAACAATGAAACTTCTGCAGCCATCTCCTTCTATCTTAGCCTGGTGTTGCTGTACAAGTATTGCCACTTAGGCCTTGTTCTGCAAATACTTTTCTTGTGCGACTTTGCCTTTGTTTTGTGTGCTCCCTCCCCTTTACTTTTGTGTTTTAAGAAGAGAGAGCACCAAAGACTGTAGACAATGTTTGTGCAGGAAGTTTTTCATGATGGGTATCTCTATATAGCTATCTCAGGCCTGGACCAACACTGAGCAACATGAGAGGGAAGGGGAAAACAAGGATAATGCTTGGACTTTGAGCAGGAAATTGTAATGGGCTACCATGTTGGAAGGGATGAAGAGTGAGATGCCAAACATCATGACGCCCCCCCAACCCAGCAATTCATCAAGCGCTTTGTCAGTATTTGATGAAGTGTCGTATTTGTTGTAGCTTGTTAGCTTGCTTTGGAGAGGTTTTGTTTTTGTGTATTGTGGCTGGGAAGGTATTTTTGGATTGCTTAAGTTCTAGGTATTACCACATGAGTCATGCAGTGATGTTTGGGGTTATTGTATGCACAAAAAGTTACAACCTGTACTTGTTTGATTAGCAGAAGGGTATTGGTTTTTTTCAGCAGCATAAAAGGGAATTTGAATTAAAGTTATTCAGGGAGCTAAATACTGAATTCCTACCTGCTCAACTTTGTGGTGTTGTGAATCCTGAAAACAGCTTAGCTGTGGTACAAGTTAAAACATTGAATGTTAAATATCTTCCCTTTTACATCTGATTCAGAGGAGGTGGTTTATATTAGAGCAACAAGAAATGTTTCTAATCAGGAACCCACTGCTTCTTCAGAAAGTGTGTTCCCTGCTGAGGGCAGTGGAAGTTCCACTTCTGGCTGTGAAGGTGCAATCTTCATAGGTGAACTAAGCTAATGGCTTCTGCTCTGCCTTGCTCAATCTGCTGACTGACCCTGTAGCTGTGAAAGCTGAGTGGCACAATAAGCCTCTGCGGTGACAACTGAATGATGTTCCTCCTGCTATTGAGAGCTCTGAGCACTAAAGAATCAGCTCTCCTTCGGAGTGTCTTTCTGCCTCAACTTTTGAGCAGCAGCGGATGGCTGACCTGGTCATCCAGGAATGATCCCTAGAGAATCAAGAGTATTCCTCTTCTGGCAGCCAGAGTACTGAAAAACAGTCGGAAGGTCAAAGAAACTGCTGGCTCTCCTAGTGCTTAGGATGGACTGGGAAAGACAGGTTTTGCTTGCAGTCAATACCAGTTTGCAAAGACAATTGCTGAGCTACATAAGAGAAGCACATCCTGCATGATGGTTTTCCATCCATTCTAGTGTCTCCTTCTCCCAAGGATATTAACCCTGTATAAGAAGGCTGTCCATATTATTTGTATCAGATAGTTAATAATATCTCTCCATCCTTTCTCTAGTGCCTACTTTGCAATAGAAAATTAAATGAGATGATGGAGGGCAGGAGGAGTGGTAGGAAATACAGGTCTAGAGAGAACACGTTTTAGGGAAAATGAGTGTGAAGAGGAGGAAAGCATAGTAAAAAACAACCAGAAAGAAATGGAGAGGGAGAAAAACAGATGTGACAGAAGCCATGAAGATTTAGTAAATCAAGTCAGTAACGTTTAATAAGTGTGTAATCACGTACACATATGCTTCCTGGCTGCTGAATAGTAAGATACCTGTGGAAATGTGTAGGTCCTTTTTGACTCCTTGTGATATCAGCAAAGGTGATAGTAGTAAAAATGTAGAATAAATTCTGCAATATGGGTGAATTTATGCTATACATGTGAACAAATATATTGGCTTCTAGATGTCTAGAGCTCTACATACTCCATTTAAAAACAAGCAAAGACAGTCTCTAGTACTTTACTAAGACAGTTTTTAGTCATCAGCTTCAAAATTGAATGAATGTGTAACAGATACATGATAATTAGGTACTGTTTAATAAAGTTTCATTAATATTTTAAATGGCTGTTTCATTACCAGTTTTAGTGCTGATACGATACTGTTCAAAAGGTATGTTTCAATTAAGTTTCAGTTGTGTTCCCGAAAGGGTTGACCTTCGTGGTGTCCTTCACTAGTGAGCTAGGTGTGGTGGCAGCTTCTACAGACATTTAATGACTTAAATTTTAGAAAAAATACAGACATTTTGAAAAGTTGTCATACTGAATTGGGTCAAGATGTTTCTAACTCAGTGTTCTGTTTTCAGTGAATGCCCAAGAGAAAAGTAAAATACTGAAGCTATAAAGTGGTATCTACCAAAATACATTGACATCTCCATGATTTGTGACTTCAGGTTTCTTAAGCCTAGGGCTATATCTGCCTGTGTTTTAAAAGATTTTAATTACTTTCTCCAGAAGGTATGCAGTGCACGTGCTTTTGCAGTCCTGCATTTAAAGACACTTTAATCACAGATATTGCCTATAATTCTAATCATGGCTAAGTTAGTTTCATAATTATTAGATGTATTTTTGAAAGTTCTAGGAAAAGTTTTTAAGTGGTAAAGTATGTGCAAAATTGCCAGGATGCCTATTTTTTAATCTTCTACTACCTATTTTGCTATAAATGCAGAAATGGAGTAGAATTTATTTTCCAGTAACGATAAAAGCAGAAGTTTAGGAGGAAAAATTACTGACAACCAGAAGCTAAAACAGTAGTAACTAGGAATAGAGGAGAAGAGGAAGTAGTACTTGAGCAGACTCAGGAGGGAAATACGATGCTCTTTTGCAAGATTTCATCTTTGACACCAGTCTTTGGCTAATGAGTACTTGTTCAAGTAGCTGGGAAGGTGGAGGAGTGTTTACCTCCTGTTTGGTGCAGTGCATGTGGATGTGGGGGTGTGGTATTTGTGTTTGTGCCCACATGTGGGTGAAATGGAAAAATGTGGCTTATTTCCTCCTCCCACTTTCATTTAGGTAATACACTGATATAAATGTCTTAATCATAACATGGATGAAGTTTTAAGCTGCTTTACTCTTTCTTTTCATTTGTGTGTTTTGTTGTTTGTTTGCATTTTTTAAGGGAAAAATTATAAAAAATGTATCTGCTGAATCACTCTGCTGCAGGAAAAGATGAAAACAAAAAACCTCTTCAGACTGCAGTGGTTCTGTGCAAAATGATATACAGATTTTTCTGTAACAGATATGTTTAAAAGTCATTGTTAAATGGCCCTTAAACTGACTTCCATCTGATACAAGCCAGTGTTGGTGTTAGAAGAGTGCTGTCTAAAACAAGTACAGAACAAATTCTGGCTAGATCCAGGTCTAACAGGATTATTCACTCCTTTTTCTTTGTCTGAGATTGATGATCTGAATCACCTAAAATGGTCAAAAGGTAGTCAGATCCAAAGTGTCATAGGTCCATGAAGGATTTCGTTTTGCTGTCATCACTCTACGTGTGTAATTAATTATGAGCTTAATTATATGGGTTTGGAGTATGTCAACGTGCAAGCTACGCATGGGCATTTACAGCAGTTGTTTTTTTGTACTCATTCCTTCAGTATTTATATCCAAGAGCCTTAGGTAGGATTCATGAGGTTAACACAAGTAGGGAGTGCTGATTCCTCATTTTTCCAGAGGAAGAGGAGTATTGAGACCTGTTAACATAACCTCTTCTGCAGGGGTTGCAGAACTGCACCGTGTTTCTGAGGTCCAGTCTGTGCCAGCCATCATTCGCACCAGCTCCCTCTGGCATGACTAGGCAAAGCTCAGTGTGTGCCTGGTGGCTCATCCCAGTTGGAAAGCCTGGGGTGAAGCCAGAGAGGCGGCAAGCTGTTTGCCAGGGACTTGTGTAGTAGGGCCAGTATTGGCAAGAGGAAGAGTACAGGAATACTGGAGGGAAAATAAAAGGAGTGTCAGACACTTACCCCTGGGCTGGTGGGAGATACAAATGTTTGAATTGGCATCATGCCCTAACATTAGCCAAAAGGTGCAGAACCTTGTTAAATTGCTCAGTGGGAGTTCAGACCCAAGCATTGTGCAGTCTGGGGAGTGCAGGATAAGCCAGACGAGTACAATAGAGAATGATGGGAAAGCCGTTCACAGGAATGCTTTCTTTTATAAACGGTATTTTTATCAGACAACTTTTTAATTCCTCTTATCAAAGCTTGACTAAATGCTTCCCTCTTGAGAGTGCTTGAGGGAGTGAGACTGGGATTTAATTCACTAGAGATATCTTAGTTCCATTTTGGTTGGGGTAGCAGTTGCTGATCTGATAAAGGGACTCCATGGAAAAAATTACTTTTATTAAGTATGCTCTGTATGTATGATACATGCTTGAATTATTAATGGTGCTGCTTCCTACAACCTAACTGTGAGAAAAGAACTGCTCCCAGGAGTTCTTGTAAAGTTGTCCAAAGAGGTGGTCTAGGAGGGTAAAGTCTGAGAGTGTCAGGCAAAGATTGATATCTCTGTAACAGGACAATGTCTGGAGAGTATTTGCCTCCTGGTGTCAGTTATTAGAATATCTTTTTATTAAAAAAAACCCAAACAACAAAATCCAACCTCAAGGAAGTATTTATCCTTAGCACCCTCTTCTGGGCAAGTTGACAGGTAAGAATTAGTTAAATCTTTCGTATTGTTTTAAATTACCTTGTCTCTTTATTATCTCTAATGTTCTGAGAAGCTTACAGCTTCTGACGGGAGTTTTTTTAATATGACACCCACCAATAAAGTTACCATGTGTAAAAAACATTTTTAAAATTTTCTTTGTTGTGGTGGATATAGTTTATTATTTTGTTTTGAGTATTTTTCTTTATAGGACTACACTTCATGTTAGATGTTTTTCACATCTCCATGAAGGTGCCACACATGTGGCATTACACACGATTTTTAGTATAACCAATGAATATAGTGGAGACTGAAATAAGCACTGCTTTAGAAACCCAAGCACCTGCAAGACCCCTGACTGTCATTTAATGGAAACAATGTAGACCTAATTTCCTTTTACTTTCTTGCTGCCAAGGTAGTAGCTTTCTAGTTGTCTCATTCTCTGTGTTTGGAATGCCAGTGGTGAGTATTGGAGCCACTGGAGAGAACAGGATAGAGCTGCTGGTTTCTCAGTCATAGCTGCAAAAGGTACTCTCCATAAGCAATCACCTAAGGTGCCTTTTGGCAAAGAAGGGGAAGCTTTTCCCATGAAACCATGGAAACTTGAACACGTGGGCTTTGCTTTGCCAAGTGTGCACCTTTCTGATCTGCCAGTTCGGTCGCTATGTGGTCTCTTGTTTGGAGTGCCCTGTGGACTGTGTGAGGTTGTGTCTAACTGGGACTTTTAATCTGCCTCTCACAAATGGGGCCCTATGTGATCTTCTGTTTTTCTTCATGCTAAGACTGAATTCTGCATCCCACATTCTGGCTAAGAGAAGTGTCCAAGAGAGGAGGTTTTTATTAAAAATAATATGTTTTCCCAGAAACTTCTTAGTGAAAGCCAACTCTTTTGCATTCCTAGTAACTTACTTTTTCCTCCTTTGTTCCAGGACTTGGTAGTGCTGCAAAAAATTCAGTGTTTCCAGGAGTCATTGGAGCCATACAGCAATGATCTTTCCTTCATGGAAATCTCACATTCCTACAGTAAACAGCTGCATACTTTACACTGAGAAAAAGGTGGATGGGATGTAGAACATGCTAGCGTGGTGAGAAGAGGCTGAAGGTGTGACATATGAGTACCAGCAAGGCTGGTCAAAGAAAGCCAGATGTATAGAAGAGAAATGAGTAGGAGAGTGGAAAAAGCAAATGACAGGCTAAGTGTGTAGAAGTTAGGAAGAACTTTATCTAGTTACTTACAGTGCCTTGTCCAGAGAAATATTACGTTCAGGCTTGAACTTAACCTCCATGTTGAAGACTGAGCATGGGTTCTCATCATGAATCTGAAGTCAGCTGGTGTGTCACTGATCCTTACCTTTCTGCAGGACAAAAAATACCTTCTTCTGTAGCTGTCCCTGATGTTCTGAATAAAGAACATTTTGCTTGTAGTAGTCTGATTTTTAAGCGTTTCACTTTGTGCTCTTTCCTCAGAGGATGTGCTGAGTAAAGATGCTGGGGAGTGTGCAATATGCCTGGAAGAGCTGCAGCAAGGAGATACTATAGCACGGCTGCCTTGCCTCTGCATATATCATAAAGGGCAAGTATTCCTTAGGGTGGATATAAAATTTCAGAAGGTTGCATTAGAAGGGTAACTCTTCTTAAGGGGTGATTAAAGAAGTGCTAAAACTTAGTTGCTTTTTGCATTTAAAAACAAACAATGAAGAAACAGCAGCAGCAACTTTAAAGATGTTTTTTAAATGACATCTTTCTGCATCTCCCCCAGATGTATTTGAAGTTAATTTTCCCTGCTACTATCTTGTCATTCTTGCAAAATCACATGGATGGGGAAGGAGTGTGCATCATGGCTGAGGAGTTTAGGTCATGTGGGCTTAAGTTTTCTCAAATGCTAATGGAGTTGGGCAGGGAGGGGGGGAATGCTTTTAAGCCTGTTTGATATTTTGTTTTCATAAGTGTCTGTACTTTACAGAAAGTAAAATGTCAATGAATGATATAATCAAGATGAAAATGTTAGTAGTGAATTAACCTGTGTATAAAATCTGTAATTTGTAAAATGCTTCCTTAGAAAATTTGAACACTTAAGAAATATAGGTTTTCAACAGTGTTTAATACCCAAATATTACTGTGGTTTGGGGTTCTTAACTTTTCCAGTGATGTGTTTATATGCAAATACTTTTTTGTATAATATAAAATTCTACTTGTCAGTGAAACTGAGAAACCAATTTATATTCATATCCTACTGCTAAATATTACTGATATTCATGTCAATTGTTTTCATTTTTTGTCTTGTATCTAACAGCTGCATAGATGAATGGTTTGAAGTAAATAGATCTTGCCCTGAGCATCCATCAGATTAAGACAAGATTCATATTTTTAGGTAACGTTTGTTTATGTTCCAACAATAAATATCTTGATTATCTGATATAACTGTACTATTTCTTTTCATTTGTGAATTTGCTACTGTGTCTCAGAACTACACTGTCAATGGGTAAGCATTGATGTATATTGCAATATAGGCAAAAGGTTTCCAGATCCTTATACGGCATGGTCTTCCCAGTTTTAGTACTGGAAAGTGGCAAGTCAGTGTCAAGAAAGCTTTAGCATTAACTTTCCAAGAGTATTTTTCCATAGAAGTGAAACAAAATTAAAATAATACAATTGTGTAATTTTGGATTGTTCCATGAGTATTGGCATGTATTTCTGGCAGAAAGCTTTTGGAATCATATGAAAAAGTTGAAGCTAGGCATTTTCAAAACTACTTTCATGTTAATGCATTCCAGAATGTTTAAAGCAAATAAATAAATAAAAAATATTGACATGTTTCTATCCATCCCATCTCACAGAAGTTCACATTTTTCTAGCTTATGTTTTTGTTAATGATTGCAGATCTGCAATCTATGTTAAAAGTTTAAAGGGTAGTTTTATTCTTTAGTTGACTAACTCAGAAACTTTATCTTACATTAAACTACTGGCCCTAAGCACTGCAAAGCACACCAACAGTCATCATAATTCTTAGAGAAATAGAGATCTGAAATTCTGTCTGATAGCTGAGGGTTTGGGTTTGTTATTCTGAGAGAAATTAAAAAAAAAAAAACTGAAGTATTCATCACTAGCATTTATTTGTGCATTTGTTTCACATTGCTTCGTGTGTCTGTGTTGTAGGGGTAGCAAAGAAAACCTCAAGGGAGGTATCCTGCTATGGGGATAATCGTTTTAACCTCAGGGCAGCGTTAGCCAAAATGGATAAACAAACACATTTCCTATATTGCCCCCCATCTCTGGCTGTGGCAGAAGCCTGCATGCTGTTCATGAACACCTCTGTCTCTCTACATGCTCATGGCTGTCCAGCCTCATGTTAAATTCTATTTGCTTTTTTCACAGCAGGGATGGTGATAACTGGGGGCTTGGGAAAAAGGGGAAGGAAAACACAGTGGTTGTGCTCATGCTGTTTGAGTGGTTTCTGTGCTGAAATGATGGTATTTTGTCTTCTGCTTTTCCAACAGCTGCTTCCACTGATCAGAAAACATAGGAGATGTGAGGTTCCCTTGCTGAACACAGCGTGCCTGGCTTGAGACTTACAGTTCTTTGTGGCTGAAAAAGGCAAAGATGGACAGTGACACGGAGAAAGCATTGCAGACACCGTTACTTGCCAGTAGTGCTCGGTATACCAAACACTCATGCAAAGGACACACAGGGATTTTGAAAATGCTGCACATCCTGTAACAATCGACTCCCCACAGACATTACTGACACTATTTTGTATCGAAGGCCAAAGTTCCTAATTTCAGCCTAACTTCTGGTTCTGTGAAGAAGCGAGTTATTGGACATGTTTCCTACTGCCTCCAGTGGAAGCGGAGACGTTCGATACATGCTCTCTGAGACCCTTGCAGGAGGACGGCCCCAGATTTGAGTGGGAACGTTTTCACCTTCTCATTGGCTGAAGAACAGTAAATGGCAAACTAAATAAAATCTAACAGTGTGACCTTAATTTACTGAATTCACACCCTGTTTTACGTTCTTCACTTTTTTCAAGAACAGAAAACATAAACCGCTCTGCGTAGGAATACTGTATTTCAAAGTTTTGTAACTAAACCTTTGTCACAATGCAGTCCAAAGAGTAAAACCAAGACAGGTAACTAATTTATATTGATCAAGCTATAGAGATTGTTGAAATCTGCACATTGTATTGCTATTTAAGTAACTAAAATGTCTCTTTTACTGCTTGTGAGTAAAAATGACAGAAAGAGATGCAGCAAAGCAAAATCTTACAGCTATGCAACTTTTTTTAAAATAGGAAAAAGAAAAGAATTACCAATTTTAAGTGCTGCCAGTTAAGGTAATTTGTTTAACGGGTATTTTTTTAAAGATGTTTCAGGTAATTATTTTATTGTACTACTCTCATCTCCAGGCTGCCTCCTGAGGTGTAAATGAATAACTGCAAATGTGGGCACAGCGAGAGGTTTTTATAGGCATGGGCGAGATAACATCGAGGTGGGATTTGTGTTTAATTTTTCAAACATGCACAAGTTCATGTTTTTTTGTTTAAATGTTTTTTTGGTGGCAGGATCTGTAGTACTTTGCATCTAAACTCTTGGTGTCTTAGTATGGAGACCAGCATTTGACAGTGTGGGTTTTTGTTTTGTTTGGGTTCGTTCGTTCTTTCTTTATTTTAATGCATCTGCATTTGTTTAATTTATTATTATTTTACTGTATTATATTGGTATAACCAGAGCTCCACAAAATACAGGATGTCTCTGGATGGGTACACCGAGTAAAACTGTGGATAAATATTAGTTCCCACAAAGTATCACAGTTAAAATGAATAATTTTTAAAAAAAGACAGGGAAAAAAAAGACAATAAACTGGAACAGATATCAGGGTTTAGAAGCATACATTTTATATTGAGAATTAAGCATAGTAGTTTCTGAATTTCACAACACAGGGAAGAGTTTATGAATATTTATTAGCAACAGCATTCTTAGTGAGTTTCAATAGTTAAAATAAGTTGCACAACACTTCAAATGTTTTTCTTGTACATAAATAATTCTGGGGTTTTTTTTGTTTAAGTACACATTTCTCTCTGTTGCTGCTGTGATTCATATCAAAAAGGGCAAAGAACAGGAGCAACTGCTGCTATCTGGAGAACAAGTGCAGTGCATGTTCCTGAACTCTCCCATCTTGCTTGAAGAGCAGTTATTCCCTGGATAACATTTTCTCCTGAATGTTGCTCTGTAAAATGCTTTTGTTACGCTGCAAATCTAAAGGAGTCCAAACTAGATAATTGTCGTAATTGCCAGTGCAGTTTCTACACTTTTGGGCTTGCATCACTGGTTTCAGCTGAACCTGTAACTCTGGGGCCCTGTTGAATTCTCTTTTTCAGTGGGAGCAGAATCATTTTGTCACACGTTCAATTCTGTAGTCACATCAGATGTACAGTCATTCCCTGTACAGAGTCCTTTTTCAATGAGAATATTTGTGTTGCCTTGTATTATCTTGGGGGAGGGAGGGAGGGGATGAGGAATTACAGCACCTGTAATACTCAAATAGAGGTGTTGCCTGCAGGCCCACTTTCCCAATGTTTTAAACTCCTGATATCTTCTGAAAGTAAAACTTTTCCATTTACATTGATTTAATGTTTACTGTTGGCTTCATGCCTACAGAAACTCACCTCTAGTCATGTAAAGGAGGTAGGTCAGTGTTTTGATGTCCTGTGCTCTGAGGTCATAGATAGCCTTTAGCTTGGGGGTTAAGTAGGTACATACTGCAAACATAAATCTGTTTACAACTTGAGCTCAGTATTGGTAGTTCATACTTCTAGTACACTTACTGTTTCCTCAAAAACCTTAATTTTCTGTATTCAGATGGAAGTAGCTGATTTAAAGACCCAGCAGTTGGGACTGTTGTCCCACATTTAGGAACAGTGTTGGAAAAGCAGGTCACCAGCCATTGCACTGGTGATGCTTTTGCAGGCAAGAGTCCATCGCTGCTTCCATCAGCACAGTAGAGCAGCAATTCCTTGGATTATTTGAGGAACTGGTACAAGGTCAGCCTTAGTTTGACTTTCTTGGTATCCATAAATCTCTTCTGAAAGACTATGGAAGGTTTTCTTGTATTGAAACCTGTAACGTAGACCAAGCCTGGAATGACCCTGGAAGCATGAGAGCAATGCTTGGGTTTGAGAACACCTATGGAAACTCACCTAGGTAAGCTTTCTGGCACCATCAGCTGGTGATGACCATGCTGTAGGCACAGCTCTAGTCACAGACAGCACCTTCCTTTTGAAAACGTCCTCACAGGGGTGCCGACTCATTGTGCTTCAGAAAGGAAAAATAAACCCCAAACAAGTCCTGTGTCATGAATGAGGAACACCACACTTGTCCACAGGAAGCAATAACTTCATTTTCGGTGCGATATGCTTCTTTGCCTGTAAATATCTTGAGATTGCCAATTCTGTGCTGTTTCAGAGTACTTTCTGTCATCTGGCCTATATCTTCCCTAAGTATGTAAGGGTGTGAAATAATTCCCATACTCAGGTCTGCCATAAACATGCTGCTTGCCAGCAGGGGAAGAGTAGATTTGACACTGTCTTGAAATGTGCGATTTTTCTGAACTTGTAACATAGCCATGTCTCTTGAGTAGCAACTCGTGTTTTGAAGTTCATAGTGGAGGTGGCTGTGAGTTGGATTGTATATAACCATACCCCATACAATAACAAGAGAGTCAACACTGCTGTCAGCACAGGGCACCCTTTGTCCTGGCTCTTACAAGTCAGTATATCTATAATGATGCTTCCCTTTGGAAGGAGGTAGCTCATTTTCTTTCAGTGTGTACATTCCACAAAGAGTTCACTGGGATGTAAAAGCAAAAATATGAAGCACACCACAAATTACTGGTATTTTATTTTTGGGAGGGATAAAGCCGAAAACAGATGGTCTTATTTGTAGTCAAGTTAGCTGGCATAATCGAGGGTAAGTGTACTGTATTTTGGAATGGAAATTGAATGGAAAACATGTAGGCGATGTACAAAAATGTGGGTGGATACCTGTGACCTTGGTTTTTTCCCTGCTTCCCCCCTTACGATGTAAAAGGGGTTTATGACTGAATCACAAGATTTATACATTTATCCTACTTCTTAATTTTAGGAGTACTGGCTTTTTAATTAAGCCTTGTTGGAAGGCTGGAGAGCTGGTTAAATGGACTCCCAGGAGACTGAAATCTCAGCAAATATGGGAAAGATAATTTTCATTCAGAAATGTGGATCTTTGGTGTTTCTGGAGGGATATGTCTAATACGCGAGATGTGCTTAAGAACGCTTTCAGTGTGCTGCCTTTTCTATGTGAGGGCTTTAGAAACTTGCTCCATTTCTTCTGTGTTCCACCAAAAGCAAGGAACTTGGCACTTGAATGTTACTATTCTCTCTTCGTAAATGGTGGCAAAACACGTTGGTTTTGATAGAGTCAGTGATCTCTCTGAATTTCTGTGGCTTTTAGCCGCTTTCCCGTATTGAAAGACAGCATTTGTGTGCCAATGTGGTATGGCTGTGTTGTACCTACTGTTTCTGCTGTGCAGTTGGGAGTTTCCTGCTGAGAGACTACCACATGCCTGGGAGTGCAGGGGTGCTACTATGGGATCTTCCAGCTGACCTTTGCCAGTGGAGGATTCTCTCTTTTTTTGATGAGTGCTATATTTGATGATTCACTTTCCACCCTTCGAAGCTTAAATGTCATTTTAGTATCAATTTCTTCTCCTCCTAGCTGAAGATGGGATATATGTTAGGACATATTCCCATATGGATAGGCTTTCCATTGGCATCAGCAGAAGTGATACAAGAGGTTGTAACTGGAAGAGAAGGCTTGTTATGGGTTTCCTACAATCCAGCCAAATATGGTTTTTTTAATGCAGCTCCTACCACTTAACTTTTTGTCATTCAAAACACTCTGCGTGAGAAATTCACGACAGAACTATGTCCAGGATTTGTTTCCTGAATGGAAAATTTGTGATACTTCTGTTTCTCCACATAAGTTAACCTGCTTCCAAAATCAAGTTGGAGATGTTTTAGCCTCTGGGGGATTAAAAAAGCCAACCCAGTCCATACTCTCAAATTACATTTTGGTTATCTTACTCCAATTCTAGGCTGGCTTCCCAAGCTGCTTGTGTTCTGTAAAGTCATGTCTCAATTAGTACATCAGAGCTGATGATGGGATAAGCTGTAAAATGACCTCACTGTGGGGCATTATTAGCTGTTGAAGACTTGCTCAGGTAAACCACCGTAGGAATATCCTGCACGTGAAGAAGGCTGGACTTG
Organism: Eulacestoma nigropectus; assembly: GCA_013397775.1. Lineage (NCBI taxonomy): Eukaryota > Metazoa > Chordata > Aves > Passeriformes > Eulacestoma > Eulacestoma nigropectus. The sequence continues at coordinate 160,467 of VZTE01001494.1, forward strand.
GTTCTGTCTTGGATTAGTAAGTTGCCAGTGTACAAGAAGTAGAAGGCAGCCAGCCCACTCACTGATCTTTCTGGCAGCTTTTAATCTATGTGTGTTTGTTTGAGAGACTTTTGCCCTGGGGTGTGCTTTGGCAAAGATTTTGCAACAATAAATAGGAAGGATTTGCTCGATTTTGGCAGAGTTTCAAGTGTAAGTAACCCGACGTTGCAAGAACATAATCTGTTGCTGAATCCTGTTCCTCTTGTTTTCCCTCAAATCTGTCCCTTTTATTGCTGATTTGTTATATTTCATAGTAAACACTTCCCAACATGACTGGTCACAAGCTCTCAAGGTGTGAAATTCTAAGAGGAAGAGACATCAAAGCTTGATTCTGTGCTCGTATGTATATTAAGATGAAGCTGGAGTATTCGTTACCATACAGTGAAGAATTCTCCCCTAGCCGATACTGCCAAAGCACTGTAACTTTCAAGGAAGAAGGGAGGTGGCTTAGCTGTAGAGAGGATGCTTTAATGAACTACTTAAAAACTAATTGTAACAAATTTTAAGAGCTGCAATGTGGCATTGAATGAGTGGTGATCCAGCGTTACCCTTATCCCTTGATTACAAATCTCATTTTGGCTCTTCTTAACAGATACCTGCTGGTAGGGAGCAGTGTGTGTATTCCCTTTTTTTATATGCCTCTTCCTACAGAGCTAACCTTGCCCACAGTGAGTTAGAGGCAAGTCCATCCTAGCTTCTGAAATGCCACCTGTACATGCAGTGGTAATGGACAAGATACCTTCCTTCATTACCCGGAGCAGAAATCAGAATGTGATTTGCAATGTCTAATGTAAATGTAACACATTTGTTTGTTTTGTTGGTTTGTTGTTTTGTTTTTTTTTTAATTGAGCAGTATGATTGCAAGTTGACTTAAGTTGTTCTAAGGTACTCTTTTCAGTGGTTTGCCAGTACATAATCACGAATGAAAATATTTTTTTATTGATTTTTAGGTTGTATGTTTAACATTCCATTCATGTAAAATATGTACAAATATATGTAATAAATCTTTTGAAGCACAGTTTTCCTCACACTTCCAGGTGTGGTTTTTTTTTGTTTGTTTTTTTTTTTTTAATGAGTATTGGTGAAAGAGGCATTGCTGTGGGACAGAGCTTCTGTATGTCTGTGCTGCAGTCCGAGCTGGAGCAGAGGAAGGAAAAGCAATGCATGGTGTAGAGTCACAGCCAGAAAAGCAGCTTGGCGTTTCACCTCTCTGCAGTCCTGCAGCTGGGAGTGCAGACCCTCTGGGCCAGCCTCTGGCCCCTCTGAGTCCCTCTCACTCTTTACCTGTCCCACAGGCGATGATGTGACAGGCTTGTATCCATCTGGCCAGGGAAGGTCTCAGCAGAAGAGACCTGATGTAGCTGCTGTTTTGTGGGGGTGGCTGGAGGCTGGAGGTGAGATGTCTCTGGTTAATGCATGCTCTGTTGATCTTCAGCAGCCATGATGGCCTTCAAGGTCAGCATAAGTTAGAGCTGCCAGGGCGGGAGGTGGGGAAACTCATGGGTGGTTCAAAAGAAGAAAAAGGGAACATGGGGCAAAGATGGTAGCAAACAGTCCTTTCTCATCACCTGGGGTCTGGGAACCTCCGTCAGAGCATCAAGGTAGCTTAACAGCTGCTCTTTCCTTCAGTTTCCTCGAACCCAAATACCACTCTAGCTTCCTTCCAAAACACTTCATGGTTGCCTCTTTAAAACTGACTCCCTGACAGCATACCCGTGGCTGGGCAGTGCATGGATTTCTTTGTCCCCAGTGGTCACCAGCACTCTCTTGTCTGTCCCTAAACAGCTGGAAGGAGGCTACTGTAACAGGCTCCTGCAGAGCCATGTTGCTGGAGGAGGGAATTTCTGCCCAGAGCCACTGAGGCTGTTAAATTGTTCTCCAGTGGAGCATCCTGGCAGGGGCAGAGCCTACTGCAATGCCAACTGCCTGGAAACTTTCTCCTGGGGCAGTGGCTGCAGCTCTCCAAATCAGGTCACCTGCAGCAGGTGGCTGTGGGTGTGAGACACCTGGCTGGCTGCGTTAGCACTCCAAAGCTTCCTGCCTGGCCTGGTGGCAGCTGGGGAGCTGCAGCCCTTGTGCTAAATGTGAAGTGAGATGAGGACAGGAGCCCAGATGAGCCATGTGGTTTTGGATAATGTACGGGGTAAGTCTGCTGTGGGGAAAGTGTGATTTTACACCTCTCCCCCTACGCTAGTTGGGAGTGGAGCTGTGGGTGCTCTGAGTAAAACCAAGTGTATTTCACCAAGGTTATGTGGAGGATGTGGGGGAAAACGAAAGGAGTTCGCTCTCCAGGTGGGAGGTGCTTCTTGCGTAGGTGTATTGCATCTTAACCCAACAGGGTGCTGCTCTCAGCCAGGGTGACTGTGCAGCCTGGTAGTACCTGCTGATGGAACGTGATGCACAGATCTATGGCACAGGTTCCCCCACAGTTGTGTGTCCACCCTTGCTTGCTCTGCTTTTGAGATAAGCCTTTTGGTGTGGCTGGGGGTAGCTGAACCCATTGCTAAAGCCCAGTGACAATTGGACCATCACAGTTCTCTCTGTGGGAGATGATAGTTGTAATGCATGAATTATTCAAGTCTGCACCCAGAAACAGTTGGATGTAATTACGGGGGAACACGTTCCTATCTTTTGTTAGATTTACTTTTTTTCCACCACCCCTCCCCACTTCCCCAGCTGCTCCCCCCAGTCACCTTCTGGAAAGCCTGAATTCCTCCTTCACTGCTGGTTATTTCTGAGTTTTCCTCCTCAGTCTCGAGCTGTGTTATGGAAGCAATTGATAACTAGTTAGAGCCGAGTTTGGCTTGTATCAGAAAAATCTGCTGGAAATCCTTCCAGTTCAGTAGGTACAGGATTTCATGTGTGAAATTTAAATTGGTGGCATCTCTTGGTATCACATCCTACCCTCCTCTATACGGCTGGGACATGGGACATGCCACCTCTGCCAAGTTGCTTGTCATGCAAGGTGAGCTGGGATGCTGTGCTGGCCCCAGCGTGTTCCTGGGAACTGTCAGCAATAGATGGTGATGTTGTACACATGTGTGTGTGTGTCTGGCCCCGCTGCCACACGCTGTTGTTTGGTACAGCCAGTGGTCTGTGTCCACTCCTGCATGCTGAGTTGTTTCTAGCAGAAAGAGGGAAACACAACACACAGCCTGCAGCAAAGAGAGCAGGAAGGTGGGAAGAGTCCCCTGCAGCAGCAGGAGCTAAACAGGGAAGTTGCTCACCTGGCTTCAGAGTGCCCAGTTCCATAAGGTCTCATTCTCCTTCTGAGGCTAAGACACCTGAGCAATGTCTGTGCCTGGGGGTGTGCAGGCTGGAGCCTGCTGGTGTCTGCAAACATCCCCCGGTGTGTTTCTTCAGTAGAGGAGGCTCCCAGCTCCATCCCACCCTGCAGGGAGAGGGGTGCTGGTGTCCCAAAAGCCAAACAAGGCCACAGAGCACACCGCCTGTAAGGTGCTGTGCAGCTCATTCCTGCTGTCTCCTCGCCAGCCAGCCACTGGGCAACAAGGAGCCTCAGCAAACGCCAAGCGAGATGGAGTTTTCCAGCCCTCGTGTAATAAAGCATCTGTTTTCTGAGGGGGATGAGATCAGGGATGCATGGTGGCAGGGAGGAGGGTTTGACATAAATAAATAATTGCAAAAAGCCCATCCTCGACGCAAGATGACTCACTGCCCGTAAATGCAGGAGCGTGGCGGAGGCAGATCTCAGGCGCAGGGACACGTCCTCAGCTGAGCCCGCTGGGGATTGCAGGTGCTCGGTGCCTCTCCGCATTTGGCCCGTTATCTTTGGAGTCATGTTTTGTGCCGAGCTTCTGCCCTACTTACGTTTCATCCTGTTTACAGATTGCTTTGTTTGAACATGCGTTTACATTTTAACAAAACCTCCCCCCGCCCTTTCCCTCCTAGTTGTTTCCTTAAGCCGGCTTCAAACAGAAGGAAGGGGAAGCTGCCAGGCCTCTCCCCGAGCCCCACCGGGCTTCGTCACCGAGGGGAACGAGCGCTGCGGGGCTGTCCCACCCCGCCCGGCGCTGGGCTCTCCTCCCCCGCTCCCTCCCCCTGCAGACCCGGGTGACTCCTCAAGGGAGCGGCTTTCCTCCTCACAAGTCACCCGGGCCAGGATTAACATCTGCTAAACTCAGGATTAAAGTGTCTGGCAGGTAGTGGGAGCATGAAAGCTTGACAGCTTCATTTGCTCCAGTCTGTGAGGTCCAAGTCTCCCGGCTTGCGAGGCTTTAGCAGCTAATTAAGTGCTGCCTTCAGTGCATAAGAGGAATCCCCAGACGGGAGAGGCTGGGCGTAATGTAGTTGTTTGCAAGGGGATTGCTGGAGCTCGAGTTCTGGCTCCCCGCCCCGCGGGACCAGGGCGGGTTTGCTCGCGGGCACGGCCGCTCGCTGCAGCGATGGAAGTGGCCCGTCACCTGCCGTGTCACCGGCAGCCACCTCGAGCCAGCTGCCTGTGTGGTGGCTGGGATGGGCAGGCGTGGCACCTTTCTCAGACCAGCACTGCACCGTGTGCAGCCTCCTGGGGCTGTTGGGAGCACCCCTGCCAGCAGCCCCGGTGCCAGCAGCAGCTGCAGGCCCTGCGTGTGCCAGGAGTTTATGTTTCGCCACCCTAAAGGGTTGCTTGAGCCCTGCAGGCACTGACCTCGAGTGGGTGGGGTGGCACCAGCACTGCCCGAAACCCGCTGTTTTCCAGTGCATCACCCAGGGACTCCCTGTCTGCAAAGGGACAGGACATTTCCTGCTTCCCCAGTATAAAGCAATGACTGTAGGTTTTGCCCCTGGCTGAGTAAGACCAGTTTTTATTCTTCAACCCACCCATTCTTTAAGCCGTGACCTCTCATGCCTTGATGCTCCTGAAGCTGAAGCTGCTGTTTTCTCTGAAGCATCATCCCTACTTTCACATCCCCCTGGGTTCCTAAGGGCAGCTATTTCAAACATCTGCAGCTCGTGCCATCAGCTCTCATTCACCTCTGGGAGTGAAGAATGAATACTGGCTGACCTCAGCCCTGTCGAGATTCACAGGGGATTCGATCAGCAATTTCCCAGCATGAAAGAGGGGACTCCTCTGGCACCTGTGGCACTCCCTGCATCCTCTCACCCTTTGTCCCCACTTCAGGAAGTGAAGGACTTGCCACAGTTGCTATGCTGTGTTTTCAGAAGGCTGACCTATCCCACAGAGCAACTGAGAGCCTCCAGCAAGCAAGGAGAAACCTCCTCCTGTGAGTAAATTTGGAATCCCTGAGTGCAGCTGGCAGCTCCCAGCCTGGCCTCCATTTTCATCTAGCACAATTCTGCTGTTTTGTTTCTACCTACTAAAGCAGCAGTTAAGGCGTTTGCGTACAGCTGCAGCTTTTTCCTGCTGAGATTACTCGTTCCATCAGCTGAAAACTCTGCAGTGACCTCGCCTTCCTCATGGTAAACCCATCCCTCGCTGCTGTTCACCTGGCTCTGATGCCTTTGCTCCTGACTGCAGCCATTTGTACAGCTTTGCAGTGGGCTCCTGTTTTTGTCTGCTGAGCCAAGGGAGCAGAATGAAGCTACAGAAAAGCAGGCATGGGTGTCTTGCTGTATTTTGGCATCAGTACTGCTCCCGGGGCATGGGATGGTGGGATTGGGATCCTGCGCTGGCTGTGGTTGAAGAGCAAAGACTGCATGGCCTTGCACCACCCTGCAAGTCACAAACTGGGGTCTGGCACCTGGAGACACACGCCTGACACCAAGTGAGCCGCACCAGGCTCACACAAACACCCTTTCCTGAAGACCTGGCAGTGTGTGACTGGAGCAGGACTGCACGGCATTGTGGCAGGGCTCCCTTGGGGGCTGCAGTGTCATCTGGCACCAGGAAGCACACACAGCTTGCACCAGCCAAATACAAGTGGTAACACCTCAAGCCAGCAAGTCTTTGCCCCCAGCAGCAGCAGGTGGAAATGCAAAGAGCTCCTGCAGTCAGTGTGACAGGAGGACTACAGGGGCACAGCATGGCTGCAGCACATCCCAGAGGCACCACTGTGCTTTCCCTTGCTGCCCCTAACTGGACTGGCACTTGCTGCTGGAAGGGCCCCTCACAGACAGAGGCAGCTGTGAAAGGCCTTCTCCAGCTGCGGCAGCTCTTTTCTCTTGTCTGCAGCCAGAATTATGTGGGGTGTCACTGTGTCATCTTGATCCAGCCTCAAAAAAACCCAAAAAGATCCTGTCTGCTTGACAGGGCTTCAGCAAAGCCCAAGCACTTGGAGGCAGGTTGTTCTTTAAAAGGCTGTTTATTATCACAGTGGACGAGTGGAAAAGCATGACGCAGTGTACAGGGAAGGCTTCAGCAGATTACAAACAAGTGTTTAAAAAGTTACAGTTGTCTCTGAGTAAACAAGGCTCTCACTGCAAGCTGCAGAAGTGTTGCTCCAATGCCTCTTACAAACAGGCTGGTAAGACTACGAAGAGCTTCAGCCAGAAATGCTGAGTTGATGAACAAGGGACATATGGCTGCTCCCAGAGCAGCAACCAGTTAGCCCAGCATGACCCCCAGAGCTGTGATGTGCTCTGTGAAACAGACCCCCTGCTCTGCGTGAGCTGGGAGCAGCAGGATGCTAGGAAACTCCTTGGGTTGGTCAAACCCAGAGTGAGCTGTGCTCAGACCTTCAGCCCAGTCCAAACAAGTGTTTGCTGCCCAAAATCACCTCTGAAAGGAGTGGCTGTGACTGGCTCTGTCTCTGGCACTGTAGTCAGTGCCAAACTCTGTCCTACATGGAACTGGGCTTGATCCTGCCACCACTTACCCTGAGGCTGCACTTAGCCGCTGCAGCCCTGTAAATGCTGCTGTCCCTGAAAACACCCCCTGGATGCCCAGCTTGTAACAGCCAGGTATGGAACAAGATTTGCAACAGGGCTGAGCTTGTCACTACAAACAACACCAAAGGCTGCTCTAGCCCAAAAAAGGGGCAGATGTGACTGTACTGGAAAGCTTGGGGGGAGCTATTTTAGTCAATTAGTGAAATAAGGACAGGAACTGTAGTTTTAAACATATTTTCCACCTGGTAAATGAGCAAATAATTCCATGATTAGGGCAAAGTAGGAGCACGTGTCCTCAAACACAGGCAAATGACACCTCTGGTGAAGGCCCTTCCTTACACCAGTATCTTCTCCCTTCCATCAGAGTAGGCTGGCAAAACACACTTTGACAAGGTGCATGAGTCTCTGATTTGTTAAAGTCACTGAGAAGTCTTTAAAGGCTTTGCTTTGGCAGATGTTTTGGCAATTGAAATCCAACTCATCTGTAACTGTGTGCTCTTTTGCTTCAGTAAACAAATGGCTCAGGTGCAGAAATCATTCAAGTTAGCTGAGCTCCCTCTGGCATGGTTGAAAAACCTCATCTGTCTCCCTGTGAAAAATCAGTGTTGATAGCACAGGCACAGAGGAAAAGCCACTGAAAATAACTAAGTTGGTTTTCTTCCCTTTTTTGTCTTTATAACTTCAGGTTTTGTGAGAAGCCCTATGAGTATTTTAAAATGTGTTAGGGAGCTGAAAGGAGTAGACAGAATTGAGGGCTGGGAAAGGTCTGCTACCACACAGGAAATTGAGAAGTTCTGACCTGCAAAGCAAACATTTTCTTTGCTTCATGGGGCAGATTTGGGAGATGGGACAGTGAAGGTTCACTGGTTTGGCATTTTAACTGGAGATTCTTCTTCCAGCCTACCAAGGTTTTGTGGGTTAGTCAGCAACTGGAGAATTGTTTCTCAAAGTTTGGCGGGGGGGTGGTAACATGGGAGAAGGAAGGAAAATGGCTCACGCTTTTCCATTTTATGTTCCTACAGTGTGGGGTAGAGTTTGAGTTTATAAAGCTCCCACAAAAAAGAATCAAATACCCCACTCCTGTGCAAACTGGTTTCTTTTAAAGCATCTAAAGTTACACTCCCTGAACAATAACCATTTGGGGAAGGGTAATGTTTTCTTGCTGGTCCTTATTACTACTACTGCCCTTTGCCTTGCTCTGTCCACTGATTCAAGCATAGACTAAAAGCTTTCCAAGCCAATCTCAACCCTCCTGTGTGCTTGCCTGTTGCTGGGAGAAGGGATTTCCACTTGACGCAGCTGGTTTTCAATCGTCCTTTCTCCCCACCCATGCTAGGCAACGTGATATTGGTGTAGTGCCACCAGCATGGTGTCTGGGCCAGGAGCCAAGGCAATGAACAGCCTGCTAATTAATTGTTCACATTTCTCTCCAGACCCCCTCCCCAGAACAAACACTGTGGAAACAGGAGGTAGCTGTTTCCATGCAGCCCTCTGGAAATTTGAAGCAGAAGTGGTTTACTGCCGGTGTTACGGTTTTACAGTGATGGCACTAAGGACTTCTGGTTGCATTGGCTTCAATATGGGAAAAAAAGATTACTGAAAGTAATCTGAGCCTGGTGCATCCATTTCTACCCATCTAAAAAAACCCAACAGCAATAAAAAAGCAGTGTCTACAATGCTGCCTGTAGTCAGTGGAGAAATAGGGACTTAATTTCTAGGCAGGAAGAAGGAATTCATGTTCAAAACATTGACACCAAGCAGCTACTATAGATACTGTTTCTGGTTAAGCTGTATATATTCATTTTCAGTTCTGAGGCAGGTAATACTCTGAGCTGGTGGAGTTTGTGCATTTTGCACCCTTTCTTGCATATGTATACGTGTGTGTCTTTATTTACATATATAAATAAGTTAAGAGATTATTTACATCACTGTACAGAATAAATCTAAACTCAGTTATCAACATGCATACACCTGCCAGTGGATTTAGTCTGTTAACACTTTGCATTTCATCTTCAAAGCACTGAACAAACATTAATTATTTACCCAGGCAACTTCCCACTCACCAAAAGGATTAAGAATAACCAGCAGGGTAAGGGATGGAGCTGAGGGAGTGCAGTGTGTTCATAAAAAGGCAGTTTATTGTGTATCTCTCTCCTGCCATGAGCACTGTAGATTTATGCCTTTATAAACTCTGCAGTCCAAGTGTAGGAGTCACCTTTGTTAACACCAGCTTGGCGAAATGGGAAAATCCTCACTCAAAAGCAAATGATCCGCTCTTCATTTTCAAAAGCTTTGGCCTCTTCTTGGCTTATTAGGTTTCCATTCAAGCTGGAGGAGTAAAACAAAGGGATGTGAAAGAAAGGTAGTGACTGTTCCCCTTCTCCTATTTTTCCAAGACTTTGGTGCAGAGGTTTGCAGTGCCACGTGGGCTGCACGCTTCTCAAGGGCACACAACTGGGAACGGGCGTTAGACAGGCCGGATACAGCACTGCTGCTCCCACTGCACATCCGAGGAACACGGCTTCTCCCTCAGAAATAACACCTGAACACACACCTAAGCTCCAGTAACTGAACTCGGTGTTGGGAACCCAGCTGTTTGCATTTCAGCAAGCAGCACATAGGTGACAAAGGTTCTTATGATGCAGTGGGCTGGTTTAAAGACATTTAAACAGTCTCCAGTTTTGTGTCTTCCATGACAACACGGGAAGAAAATTCTGTGAAGTACGCAGGCATTATTAACGTGAAATGACCGACAGCAAAATTTCAATTCTGGCTACGTAAAGATAATCTACATTGATACTTACACCCCTGAAAATGAGCAGCCTGGTTAAGTGCTGCTCTCAGAAATGTTGAAATCCATTAAACCATTCAGATTTATGAAATTACTTGGGTTAATGAATGCCGCTGAACATTCAGGCCAGAATCAAAACACAGATTTCAGTCTGAAGATTCAGAGCGATCTGAGGGGGGAATGGATGCCTCTTCTGTAGACGAAAGCTGACAGTGGCTTTTGAAAAAAGTACCTCTTCCACATCTCCAGGGAGCACACTAGTCAGACAGTGAGTCATTGTCTTTCTAAGCAAAAATTCAGTGTCCTTTCACTAAAACAAATACATATATTTAAAAATAAATTTCATGTTCAATAATAAAGCAGCAGTGCTAAAACCAGCTCAGTTCTATTGACTTCTGAGCTCCCTGAGGTGAGGGAAGGAACGTGGTATTTGGCTTTCTGCCTTACATGTACACGTGTGCCTATGTGATGCTCACCTAATCTAAAACAAACAAATCCTACAAAAAGTTAATCTTCTTGTAGCTTAGCACTTTCAATGTGTTTGGAGCACCGCCCAAAAAAATCTAAGCACAAATTCTACGAACCAGACTAGTAATGCTGATTAAAGGTAACCATCTCCTGCTTGTTGGCATTTAGGTCCTAAAAAGCATGAACATGTTCAGAAGTTTAAAAATAAAAACAACAGGACAAGCAAAACTTGATCTGTAAATTCAGGCCCTGATTCTGCAAGTACACACGTTCTGCAAATCAGTGGTACAGACAGATGTGAACCAAGAAAACTGCCTGACATTCACAACACACAAGGAAATGTTCCAATGGCAGTGGCTTTTTAGCTGTTTGAAATCCACAGCTGGAACTACAACCCCTGCCTCACATAAACTTGCTCTGAATTTTTTAGGCTGGGAAGCAGTAAGGCCAGCAGGGTTTTAAAGGGAAAGAAAGTTTACAAAGCGAGTCTTTGAGAAAGGGACCTTTACCAGATTTCTTGAATAGTCGTGTTTTCCTTGAGAGCTTCACTGAGGCACTTCACCCCTTTGGCTGTAATTTGATTCTGGATAAGCCTGAAAAAAAAAAGCATTTCAAGTCAATCTAACATGCAAACTAATTTGCAGCATATGCACAACCTACGCTCAGCTTGACATCAAGGAGCAAAGCTGTCAGCCACAAGAAAATGACTGTGATTTTATCTGCGAGAATGGTACACAGTATTGGTCAAATGCCCCACTTGCACTTTCAGAAACAGAGCTCAGAGTATGAATATTTTCCTTTTAATCTTGCATGTGGTTGCAGTCTGGAGATACTGAGCAATTTTAATTACACAGCTGACAAATTTCTGCTATGAACTGTTCACTAGTGGTATGGGAGTGTGATACTTGGACTGAGACAGACAAACCTCTTAGCTCTGCTTTCTTACTAAGAAGACTGTGAGACATTTTTAAGTGATGTACAGAAAATTCTGAGTACAGACCCTGTGTAGGCCTAGTGTTTTAGCAGTAATGATCTAGAAGCTGCCAAGTCCTCCAGTCTTGCTTATCAGACCAACAAGATCTTTGAAAAATAAAGCACTGATTTTGACTCTGGTATGAGCAGGTGCGAGTCCCAGTGAAGCCAACTTACCAGCTATAAATTATGTCTCATCTGAGCTTAGGGAAGAAAAAAAAAGATACAGAAGATCCTCAAGCAGTGAAACTGATGAAGCAGTAGGTAACTCTTATTAACCACTGTAGACTATCCCACTAGCTAAAGATGAACAAAGGCCACTCATCTGCATGAGTATAAAAATACTCATCAGCCTAGCCTAATTCAATACTCACCTTTCAGTCTACCATGGTGAACCCCATAGCTGTACCATTCCATGTGACTGGTTGCATGAATCCCTCAAGATTCAGGATGAGGCTGAAAACTGGAGTGTATTGAACAATCTCTTAGGGAGGAAGGGAAGGAGGCATTCCCATTAGGGGAGTTTCTGCACTTGGTATATGAATCAAAATGCAAAGGAATCCAGTAGAATCTTTCAGCTACTGGAAAAAGACTTTAACTCTGCCTCAAGTTCAACCATCTATATAGGTCACCACCTTTTGGAGGTATCCTCTAGTGTAATCAACAAAGTAGGATATAAATTTGTCCACTGGCAGAAACCCTTGGACAATACTGAGCCTTGACAAAGACATTTATCTCGATTACTATGCCTGCTTTGGCTGGGGGAAGTTTTATTATGAATTCAACCCAAACTGCTCAGTGAATTATATCTGCAGCTGTGCACAAAGAAATCAAGCACTTCCCCCACCGCCTTTTCATTTTCAGGGTGATGGGCACCACAGCTTCTGCTGCTTTCAAAAGAGGCTGTGAGTATTTGGCACCCATGACAGCCAGCATGCTTCCTAAGGGGCTGGAACTAGGATTAATACAGGGAGTGGCTAGAGTGTGGTCAGCCAAATGTCTGTAAAGCTTGTAAAGGGACTCGATGTCTGATGTTCCCCTGAAATGAATGGATGGCTATTGTTTTACAGCTCACATCTGCCCAACCCCATCCATTGGCAACCTCTGGATTAGAAAAGCCAACACTGTGTTTTCTTAGCAGTGTAACGAGTCTCATTGTGATTGCTAGAAATAATCCCTGGTTTCCTGGGGATTGATGCCTTGGAGATGAGTGCCGTGCATCAGTGTATTGCTAGCCCTAAAAGAAAGCATCGGGCAAATGGGACATGTATTAAAGTGTCTGTCATGTAGGTTCTTGGTTGAAGAGCTACTTTCATAGTTTGATGCTAAACAGAAATAATTGTAATAACCTTATTCTATTCTAGCTGTCTGCTTGGTTTTTTGGGTTTTTTTTGAAACTTTTGATTTTGAGGCCAGTACTGTTCCCCTAACCAGAGATGAAATCAATCATTAGTTTGAAAGTTACCAGAGACAGCCTGAACTTTTCCCTGTATGAAAGCAGATTCCAAATGCTAGACAGCAGCTTTGTTAACTTCCTGTTAGAACTGTCTACAAGCAGTCAGCTGCATCCAGACCATGCACAGAAGCTGTTACTGTGACCTACATAGACTTGGAAGGTGAAGCTTTAATGTAGTGACTGCCAAAGAGCCTGTGCCACTGTGGAATGTAACTCACCATAAATGCACCAGTTTCTTGTTGACCTTCAGCATCTCTGCAAAACTCATTGCTGCCTCATCATCCAGCTCGTTTTTAGTCAACCTAAGTGGGAGAGAAAATGTTCACTTAGGTTGGTATCATTATTTTTCAGCCTCCTGTTTTTGCAGCTTGTCTGTGACTTAGCTTTAGATAGCCAAAGGGGGATGTGCTGTTCCTGCCCTGAGCAATTTGTAAAGGCTGGACACAAAGAGATATTGAAGAGAAGCCCTGGAGGTAAAAGAGACAAGAGTATCAGGTTTTTATTTGTCTGAGCAATGTTCTAGTGATACTTTCTCATGATGCTTTAGTGTCTAAAAGGTGGATGAGGTGTAGTGGGAAAGGTACAGACAACACTGAAGAGATGCAAAAGCTGAGGACAAAGAACTTGACTTCAGATGATAGAAATGAGAGAAAATGGGGAAAGCAAGATGGAGGGAGCAGAGCGAGGCATGGCACTGGGTCACTGGAATGTATCCCAAAGGACACGTGCTGCTGATCCATTACTCATGTCCACATTCTTCCAAAGGGATATCTTATAGCTTGCTGATAGTGAAAGCATAGGGGATGAGGGGAGGGAGAGAAGGCGGAGGGGAGAGTAGGAGGGGCGATGAGATTGGAGGAAATAAAACAGGATTTTGCTCTGGAAAAGGAAGAAGAGGAGTAAGAGACCACACTGTCAATTACCAGAATATCCTCACAGAGTCATTGTGTTGCATGGCTTCAGCAATACTTTTGCCTCCCTCTGTCGTGATGCCATTGAATGCGAGACTGTGAAGTAAAGATACAAATGTCTAAGGAACAGCATCGCTTGGCTCTCCCACTGCTGAATACAAGTGAATATCCTGGATCATCTGCTTCCCAGTTGTACAGTTCAGCATTTGTGTGTTTCAAAGGCTCACATGCTTCACAAACCACGAAGTCCTTATGACTTTTACAAGTGAAAGCAGTTCACAGGCTGCAGCCTGAGTGCAGGTCTATCACACAGGCCACAAGGTTTGCTGTCAGTGTGTTGTGCTCTTGGGGCTGACAGCAGAGTTGCAGCCAGTAATTTTGAGAGTCAAGGCTTTTAACAAGGATAAAGAGCTGTGCTTAGCAGCACACATGTTTTTACATGCATTTAGCATCCCTGTAGGAACTATAGGCCCTTTGTCCTTTAAGTCCTTCAGGCACTCAAATACCTCATTCTTCTTCCAAATACACCACCTTCTGTTGCGTATGGAGAGATGAGCTCGTAAATGCTTTCCATTACAAACCACAAACGTTTCTTAGTCTGCCCTTTGTTCTTTGAATCGACATTGGCAAAATCATCCAGTTAAAGTTATGCTCTGGGCTTTCGGAGTTCAAAAAGCATCTCCCCCCTCAAAATAATGCAAGGCCTCAGAAAAAGCAGAAAGGGGAACCAAGTAGAGCAATGGCACAAGTATGTATTGCCACGAGTCCCTCCCAGATTCAGCTAAAACTGGATATTCTCAGTCCATCATGACTGGGCCTAAAAATGGCAAATAAAGTAAACTGATGTAGTAGGGATTATCTTCCCTTGGTCTTCACATAAAGCTACCAGAGGTGCTTACAATGAATTCAAATCATGGAGCAAGATTAACCAGTGGGAGATAAGAAGTGAAGCCAAGAGCAAGTACACCGCAGAGCAGAGGATTCACCTTGCACAAGTGCCAGCAAATGCGAATTCAAGACAGCACAGTTACTCCTCTTTATTTTTGCAAACGCATTCATCAGCATATTTGCTCTCGTCTGAGAATCCCTGAGCTGTGATTCAAGTTCCAAATGCTTTCTTTCAAGTCTGATGCATCCTGGATGGATTGCACAATTATGGGAAGATGACTATTTCAGATGGCTTTAAAGTTTAAATATATCTAGGTCACTGCACCTGTTCAGTTTTTAATTTTTAAGGTCAACTACCCGCTTCCAGAAAAGAGGACAAGGCACCAGCTCTGAAATCCCTGGATCTGAAGTGGCAGCAATAAACTCTCCAGAGATCCCCAAACTTCCAGAGTATTTCTGAAGAAACTAGTGCCATGTGCCACCTTGTGGGGAAACTAAGGAGCCTTGTCTGCTCCCTCACCGTGGAGGCCAGTGGAACTGGGAAACAAATGGAAAGGGTCACCATGAATCTAGTGCTCCAGCTGTGTGGAGGGACTCCAAAACATTTTTAAATCTTTAAATCTCCAGCCAGCATTTGAAAGTCTGTCAGGCAGAAGTCTGCTGACTTCTGCCCCTGCTGTGCTTCCAACCTCACCTGTGTTATGGCTTCCGGAAGGCTGGTTTGAGATCCATCTCTGAACTCCAGTGAGGATGACATCTCACTAGCACTGACTGTGTAGCTCCACTGGAGCAGACAATGAATCCAAATGTAGGAACGTCCCAGCCCCTACCCAAACATATTATGGCCTAAAATGTCCTTTGGTAAGAGTTGCTGCACCTTCTCAATAGAAACTGTTAATATTGAGCTCACTGGGAACCCGATTCTGTGACAGCTGGTGCCTCCTTCTGCTAATGCTCCCAGATCAAAATGGCACCCACTGACCATGTGCCTTCACAAATGCCAGAACTCTGCACAGCAAGAGGGGAGGAGGTGCAGATAGAAGAAAGCATGCCAGTCCTGTGGTATTTTTAACTTGCCTAATGGCTGCACAGGGCTTTTGGACAGAGTCTGGCCTCTTGCTTGCACCTGGGACCTCTTGGTTGCACAGCAAAGGCTTCAATACCAGATGGCATTCCAAGCTAACACTTGGTGGGAAGAGTCACTGCTTCACAGCAGGATGGAAAAGCCAGCACTACACAGAGCTGCCTGGCTCTGCAGGTGTTTTACCTCACGTTTGTTAACCTGGGGTGGTTCCTCAGGGCCTCTGCAAATGCCTTTGCTCCTTCATCTCCAACTTGATTACCCCACATCCTAGTGAAGAGAGGAGAACAGGAGATGTCAGTTGTGCTGCTCTACTGACTCTTGGCAATGCATTCTCCCTGTTTCTCTCCTCTTCCCTCCTTCCTGATTACTTCACAGTCTTTCAGGTTTGTGAGAAACCTGGCAGGTACCCTCCCCACTGAGGTAGGCATGTTCCACTCCCTGCACACCACACCAGAAGCCTCTGCTGACTCACCAGTACCCTCAGGCCACAGCACAGAGGCAGCTCTGGGAGACAACCTGCTGCAGCAGGAGTGCTTTTGAGATCACCTTGCTGCACACTGGTAAGGAATAGCCTTTCCAATGGCAAAACAACCCTTGATTACACAAAGGGTTATTTTGTGAGAGAAGGTAATGTGGTACAAGCTGGAGAGATTTGATCAGAGACTAGGAGTATCTGGTCAAATCCTTCCTATGCAGACTAACCACTTTGAAAATTCACCCTGTATTATGAGGTTTGAAAACACCTCTGCTGAGATCTAAGTCTCGGGTTTTTTACAGGGATCCTGGCTTGATGACTCAGAGCCACACTCGGCTTATGGGTAATTAGTTGGCAGCTCTTTTAAAATCAATTGAGCTCTGTGGTATCTAAACACATGGACTTCCAGAAAGTTCCCCAGAATTTCCTTGTCCTTCAGACCCAGTGCAGTTTGCTATTTAAACATTTCTGCCCAAGCTATCCTAAATCCATTTGGAGTGATCATTTCCTCCACAGGAGAAAAGAGGAGTCCTTCACTGCAATTACAGCAAGTACAGCACAGCAGACCCAGCTATATGGCAGTGTGTAGGTTATTCACTGTACTTGTGAAATGTTGTAGAACAACAAAATTAAAGGCCAAAAATCCAATTGTACAAATCTGATTTTCATGTTCATGGCTACTGTTATTTGCACAATGGCCAAGCAGCGGTTTTCATTCTATGTATTCAAGTACTAAATTTTAAGAAATATGTTCTGTAGTGTGAAAAGAGAAACTGGGATTTGCCAGAAGGGGGGAAAAAATAAATAAAATAAATCAAACCTAGCACCTTTCATGAGAAAGAGGGCAGGAACTAAAGGTTTGGAGTACATTCAGACCTCTCTCCAATAATAGCAGACTCTGCAGTTAGGGACAGACTAAGAGAAAAGGATGATATGAATTCCTTTTTATTCTCCCAGCTCACAACTTTATCAGGGTGTGATGCAGAAGGTTTGACAGTTGTAACAATGACACTCAATAACGAGGTGCACTACCAATTGTCATAAAACCACACAGACTTAAAAATAACTAAGTATTTCTAGAGGAGCTGTGCTGCCATAAAGAAAGTGGCTAGCTTTACACACTGTCCTCTTGGGTTTTTTTGTCTCTCCTTTAAAGTTCTGTCAGAACAGTGAAAAAGAAAAAAACAGGTGCCAAAACCCAAACCAAACATTGTGTGAACTGAAGAACAATAAAGCAGCCCTCCTTTTCCATGGAAAATGTGGCTATGCCTCTACACGTGTTTGTTCTAATGCTGCTGTTGAGGAAGGAATAGCAGGAGAAGAGAAGGTAAGCATGAAAAAAAGGAATCCTAAGGGATTTACAGGTGCCTTGCCAAGATCAAGCCCTAAGTTCTGCTCCTTAGCACTGAACTTACCCGATTTCAAACATTGTCTTGCTCTTCTGGATGGCCTGGGCAAGGCACTTCCCTCCTTCGCTTGTTATTTTGTTTGATCCTATTCTGCACAAAATACATAAATTGATGAGGTGCATCATTTACAACCGTGCAGCTATCACAACACCAGTTCAGAAAGCCACACAAGTATTTAAGGCTAATTAACTCTGGAGGCTACCTGCAGTTACCAAAGATTAACCCAGAGTGAAAAAATACTGCATGCACTTGACCTTTGACTAAACGACATGATTTTATGTTGTCTTTTGCATATTTTGCATGTCAGCCCTCCAAATCAGAAGTATTACAGTAGAGTCTTGGGTTTGGTGCTCAGTATGTTAGAAATGAGCTTTAGGAACTGATCCTCAGGGCAAGGACCCCAGCCTTGTTTTTAATATAATTCAGAGTATCAGCAGTTGCTACAGAGCTCATGAATTACATGCAGCACGTTTCATGATGCCACAGGGAACAGAGTATTTCTTGACTGTATGTTTTCAGAGGAGACTGCAGCTGATAAGCACAGACTGCAATAATTTCAAGTCTTTCTGTTGTAAGCACAGGCTCGAGGCAGTGGCATAGGTCAGTGCAGCAGTCACTGTCTCCGGCTGGCATTTTACACAAGGCCTTTTCTATTTTTGGCCTCTGTGGATATCAAATGGCTGGAGTTCAAGGGAGAGATAATTGCATATAGATTGATTTAAAGAACAGACCAAACCCCCAACCTCCCCCCAAGCCACTACATTTACATAAAACTGTCTTGTTTGGCTGACTTCGGGCACATGAACGTGCACTGTATCTCAAAATAATATCTAGGGTTACTATGCAGCCTGAAGGTAACCATCTTTCAACAGGCGTTTTTTGTGAAAGCTACATTAAATAAGCAAAGCACTGTCAAATCAGTGAAAGAACCAAAGTGCTCCTGGG
This sequence comes from Eulacestoma nigropectus, assembly GCA_013397775.1. NCBI lineage: Eukaryota > Metazoa > Chordata > Aves > Passeriformes > Eulacestoma > Eulacestoma nigropectus. The sequence goes on from VZTE01001494.1 coordinate 178,694, forward strand.
TTTCAAAATTCTGCAAATATTTCAAGTAGGAGGGATGTGGCTATAATGGGGTTTCAGACCAAGTCAGTGGTAGAACAAGGAGTAGAACCCAAGAATCCCTGGCTGCCTGTTCCTACATTCCTACCAAAGGCTGGCATTGCTGCAGTTACCTCTGGTTTCTGCTGTGGTCACAATTAAACCATTGGTTAATGATCTACCTTTATGTCCAACTAATGTGCATGGCCAGACACTTTTATCTGGGGAAGTTCCAGGAATTAAAGGGAACAACTCACCAAGTGAATATGGAGAATTCCAGAGCTGAGGTATGACACCAGCACAGCCTGACCCCAGTGGCCCATAAAAGATCAGACACTAAAAAGCTTGGTACTAAATCCAAGGGAATTTGCCTACTGGAAGCAGCAGCAAGGTCCATGCACAACTTCAGCTTTGCTCAGGTGCTCAGACTGGATTTAGGTAAAGAACAGGTCTCATGCACTCCTTTAACTCACTGTTATATTCCAGAAAAAATTATGGATTCTAGAGTTTCGCCTTCTGCCATCCACTACTAGACTACTGCAAAAAAACCCCATACAACTGCAACCTAAATTATATTTTATTTCAAATAAAATTTTTGTCTTTTTTTTCTACTCTCCCTCCCCTTTCAAGTTGCTTTACATTAATTAGGATACTGTAAAAAGGAAAAAAAATCCAACATACTTAACATATTCCAGGCTTGAACACTCTTCAATTAGTTTTGCAACATATTTGGCTCCAACATCAGTGATTTGGTTGTTGTATAAGCTTAAAGAAAAATCACATTGGTAAAAATAGGTTATTACTGCTGTTAAATATTTACAACCTGAATGTTTTATGATGCACACATAGCATCTATCTTTTCTGTAAAGCTTTGTACATATTCACAGTTGCTTGTATTTCTATTTTGATATATAATTCATATTGCGATGAGCTAGATATAAAATATAAGGAGACCAGACTGCAAATCATGAATATTTATATAATTTTTAAAATAAATGGTCTGCACAAGCAAACAAAGCTTCCCTTTATTCCTGTGCTAGTACAGAAATAATATTGCCAGAAGAGAAGTCAAAAGAGAAAACACCATAATGTACTTTTGGTCTTTTAAAAGTCATAAAATCCCCTTGCAAATATTACTGAAGAGCAGATACCTGAGCAGTTGTACTTACATTAGGGCACTGGAGGAAAAAAAGCTATTCTTGGTATTCATGTTCACCTTTCAGAAAGTCATTTCTATGTAGCTACCTAACCAAGAGCAGGAAGTCAGAGCTAACGTGCCTTCCAGCTTCAACTTCATTAAGAACTAATTAAGCTCTTGAAAGAAATTGGTATCATGAACATGACACTTGAAACTGCATGTTCCTGACACCAGTCTCTACCAAGCTGTATCTGCTTTGCATAGTTGAAATAAATCAGTTTACAGCAGAGAAAACAGAAGGCTGTAACTACAAAGCACACACTCTCTTGCTTGCACTCTCTCCCTTCCACAGCAGAAGGCTTTTGGTATATAAAATTAGCATGCCCACACAGTTCAGTAACCTGACAGTGGTCCACACTGTGTCACAGAAGGGTCTGATGCCAGCAGGAGGCTGTGAGGGAGTGTGATGGGAGAGGAAGCTGTGGTCCTTGTCCCAGTGAACAGAATAATTTCTGACACAAAAACCTGCTTTGCTTAAATGAGGAGGTAACTGTAGTTTCCCCCCCACCTCTGCTGTGTCAGTACTGTCAGCATTGGAGTTTTATTTTCTAGTATCACTGCTGAGTGTTTTTCTCCCAGCTGGGTACATACCCCAAGAAAGACACAATTTGGTACTTGGAGAGTTCTTCATACAAGATCCTTACACCGTGATCTGTGACCTGATTTACACTGAGCCTGGAGAGAAGGGAATGCAAAGTCTGAATCAATACGTATTACAAGTGTTCATAACCCATGAGTTAACAAATGACTGGAGGCCTATGCATTTTCCTCTGATATTTTAACGGGTCCTCATGCCACATATTAAAAGCTGTTAAGGGAAATGTGAGCTCAGCTTTATATGGCTCACTCCAAAACCGATAAAAATCAGAAACCCCACATCTCTTAGGTAATGCTCTGAAAGCTGTCCACAGAACCAAGAACAATAAAATGTAGAAAGTCAGATACCAGGTAAACATCTCACCCTCCTCCTGCACTTACTGTGATTTCAGGAAGAAAGGCTGCTTAACACCCTAGCAAAAGCAAGATGTCCAAACTACTAGTCTTGCAATCTTCTCTCTGAGTACGTAATGAAAGCCAGGCATCTTGAAAGTCACAACACATTCAGGCTTCACCAAATAAAGATTGTGAAAAGCCCTGGCCAGAAAACAGAACTGTGGTCCCATGGGTGTGCTAGATGTTTCTAATTTTATTGTCCCAGCGAGACATGAAACAAATCAATGTCAGTCATTCATAAAATAAAAATACTTCTCACTGCTGTTTTGAGGTGGGTTTTTTCTGTTGTTGCCCTTTTTTTTTTTGTAACTTCTCAAGGTTTTTCACTTTCACTAAATGGACAGGTTCAAGTGAAGCATTTCAATTGCCATGAATCCCATTTTCTGGGTAAAGCTGTCCCTATGAAAACATTTTGACCACATTTAGTTTGTACACAAACTCAGCAGCTGAAGATTTCCTGCTGAGAGTCCCTTATCACCAACATCCTCCCTAGCTTTTGCTAGTTAGCAACCTGGTCCCTTTGGAATGCACTAGCACACAGGAGAAATCAGCCAATTTCTACAGATCAGAACAGTCTGCTTCTTTGAAAGGGATGGTTGAGCTGTTGGAAACATTTCCTGACCTACAGAAATTGCTTATTAGAAATGAATGTTCCAGCATCTGAAGATCCATAAAGACAAAAAGGCAACCTAAAAGACTGTTTTGGTGCTGGGGATGGTGTTGAGACCACACTGTATATGGCATGATCATGTGATAGGCACAAAGAATGAAAGGCTGGCCTTTTCTTCTTTGTTTTGTCTTACATACTTATGCATTTTCCCCAGAGTTTCCTTATTGCTTTCTCTTGGGAGGTCAGTCAATTTGCAACTAACTGGAAAAAAAACAAGTGTCACTTGCTTTGATTTATTTCTAGAGGAAAACAAGGCAGAGTGCAGCCAAACAGGAGGAATAAATCCAGTTGCTAAAAAAACATTCTCATGAGGCTGAAGGAGCTTTAAAAAAGATATATATATATGAAGTTCCTGATTTTCTGTACCTAAATGTTTGGACAAATAAGATATAGCTAGATGGCACAACCTCAAAGGGATGGAGGTGAAACAATCTGGCCTGTGATGTTAGAGGTGGAGGTAGTTCTCCCCGTTCACACCAAGCCATGTCCTCTCTTCACATCACCTCAGGGAAACACCACATCTGAAGATGTTAGCTACATCCTTTCATGGACTACAATGTGATAGCTTTTGTCCTATGGAAGCCAGACATTTTGGCAGGATGCAAAAGCAAGAAATTCAGAGCTTCTGATCAAGGGTTATTGTGAACAGCAGATATTCCCATACCCCTGATGACCAAGGGCAGAGACGGCCTCAGGCACTCCTCAGATAATGGAGGATACCCTCCTGTTTCCTTTTTCCCTTAAGCACCTTCTCTCATAAAAAATCCTCTTCTGAGACAAAACAATTTGAGATGGAGCTAACTAAACCTACAGGTTTAAACAGTCTGTACTTCTAAGGACTTCTTACCACCCTTTCCATTTTGGTTTCCAAATTCACAGCTTATCCCCACTCCTGTGACTAAATGAACAAAGATTTCAGAAGATCTGAAACATTAATTTCCAGCAGCAGTAACCCTCATCTTTCTCCACTTCTGAGATCAATTCCTTCAGCCCACCAGTTTGTGGAATAAACGAAGGATAAGCAAGGACCTGCTTACATACAGAGACTCCTACCTGATCACTGCAAGCTTGCTGAAACAAGGTTGCAACTGTTTTATTCCATAGTCATTGATGTTGTTGTTGTCCAAATCCAGAGCCAGGCGCTTTTGGAAGTGATGCATAACAAAGGAAATGGCACTGCAGTCAGCAGAGTGGGCATTGCAGTAGGCCAGCTTGATGTAGTTGGCATGCATGCGGCGGGCAGCCATCCTCCCCACCTTCTCACTCTGCGTCTCGTACAGGCACCTCAGCATCCACACGAAGTTGGGCTGCACCTGCACCTGATTGTAGCTTGTAAGCCTGGACCGAGTGAAGCCTTTCAGATGGGATTTCATGCTCTCCCCAAGGTATGCGATGAGTGTTTTTCTCTTCCTCTTAATGACTGCAGGAGAAACTAAATGTCTGAGCAGCTTCTGCTTGGATCCAGAAAGTAGGCCACAAAGAAACACGTTGGTAAAATTAAAGTGTTCTTTATTTCGGAAAAGATCCTCCCCTGGTAGTTGTTTCTTCAACCAGGGGATACGAAGGCAAGTAGGCTGGGCAGTCTCAGTGGAAGAACATTCATTGAAAAACTCAAGTAACTGCTTGGCACCCACCTTCTCCTCAATAACAAGGAACAAAGCTGTGAAAAAAGACTGAAGGGTTATGTGCAAGAACTCGTAAGTGGCCTGACTATCACAGCCACTGTAACCTTTAACTGTCCTGAGAAAGCCCAGTTGCAAATCTTCTTCAGAGATGTTTGCTGATGAGACGTTCTCCTGCTCAAATAAAAAGAAAGAGTTCTCCATCCCTTTGTATGCCATTTTACCCAAAGCTAGAAGAGTTTCCTTTCTTGATTTGAATATCTCTGCTTGGCTCCTGATACTGCTCTTCAGCAAACTTGTTTTCACAGATCGGTTCAGGTGGACTTCGATCATGAGCAAAAATACATCTGTCAATGTAACAGAACTGTCTGGAAGCTCGTGGTTGTCAAACATGGAATGGAAGTGTTCATAGCATTTAAAGATAATCCAGCAAAATAAAGGCACTGAACACAAACTGCAGAGATTTGGGTTAGCTTCCAACTGGTTTGATACCAGTGCTCGTTGCCGCTCATCTTTGAAAAACATAGCTGTGTATTCCTTCAGGTTATTCCTGGAGAAACCACGGAGTAACACTTTCTTCCTAATGATGTTTTTTTGGATCTCAGTTCCTGTCCTGGCGGTAAGAATTTTCTTGGATCCCTTAAGAAGCTTTCCTCTGAGAAGGCTTACGAGCAGTGCCAGGGGGTGGATGGGTTCATTGGGTGAGCATATCTCAGGTACGCTGCTGAGATCAAAGTTGGAATAGATCTCATCAAAGCCATCAAAAGTGAAAAGAACTGTATGAGGGAACTGCAAGATGTGATGGAACACTTCTGTGGGATCCTGGTCTGGGTAGCAATTATATTTGAAGAGCAGGTCTTTCAAACATATGGCTTCATCTTCCTTGAAGCAGCTAAACATCCTACACCGAAAACGGAAGAAAAACTTGGCCCCTATGTCCAATTCTTTTCGGGCCCAAAGGCTTTGTATCTTTTGCAGCAAGATGGATTTTCCAATTCCTGCATCACCATAGACATAAACAGTCTCTCCATCTTCATTAATTAGCCCGACTGCATCATCAAAAAGGGCTTCTAATTGACCCACCTGGCCAAGACTGTCATTGTTAAAACTGACCAGCTCCATAACACTGTCGGAGTAGATTTCTTCAAGCAGCATCTCCTCCCTCTGAGCGTACAACATAACAAACTTGGAGTCCCGTCCCAGTTCATGTCTGAGTTTCTGGCAATACCTGCTAACTAAAAAGACAGTGAACCATTATTAAAAAGACTGTTATTTAAACACCTATGTATACAAAGACCCACCTCTTGGGGAACTCAGAGGGGCTAATTATCAAAAGTAATTCTAATGTGAAAAGGATTTTTTGGCAGATTAATTCTATTTGTGCTGCCATCATCACTCACTTGGGAAATTCAGGTGCTAAAGAAAGGTCACATGTGAGCCACCATTTCCTGAAAGCCAGCACTGATGCTGCATTGGTTTGAGGGGCTGCTGTCCTTCAGCTGAGACTCAAAGCCAAGCCCCTGACCCTTTGTTAAAGGCTGCTTAACTCTCTGCAAAGGCTTGTTGGAGTTGTTGGTCACTGACTTCACTGTACTTATACTCTACCTGCATTTCTATCAGGTAGGTGGTTATTCTTTCCTAATTTCTTTGGTCATTTATATTGTAAATAGAAGCCATGCAGTTTAGGAAAAAAGTGCCAGGCACCTCAAAAGATTTCTTTTAAGATGACCAAAAAAAAGAGTCTCAGTTATTGCGCAGTGTTGGCATGTGTTTTTCAACAGAAACTTTGCTTCAGATGGGGACAAATTCTTATATTTATGTAGTATGGAAAAACCTCTCCAGAGGAAGTAATTTCTGCAATACTTAAACTCTGATTTTTAGGATTGCTAAAAATCATCATTTAGGATGACAGAATAATTCTGGTTGGAAGGGACTTCAGAAGGTCTAGTCCTACCTCCTGCTGAGAATAGGATCATTTATGACATCAGATGAGGTTACTCAGGGCTTTGTCTAGTTGGATCTTGAAAACCCCCAAGCATGGAGACTGCACAGCCTCTCTGGGCAACCTGCCTCACTGCTTGACTGTTCTCATCACGAAATACTGGCTAGTCCATTGCCAAAACATCACAGTGTTGCTAATAAATTGTAGTAGAGGCCTAGAAAATACTACAGTTGGCACAAGGTGGTTCTGCCCTTGTGTTACACATCCACAAACAAATGCAGAAAGAGCCTTAATTTAGCAAAACAGGTAGTAATTTATCAACATCACCCTTGTGTTACACAGCGTGCCTTTTATTTTGGCTACCACTGCTAGCAAGCACACAGTTATTTTCCCTGGCTGTGCCTGCCTAAACTCTCACTCTTCTGTCACCTGGCTGGAGCTTCCTACATAGCAGGGCAGTTCTAAGGGATGGGATAGAAATGCATGACCTTACCTGGATCTGTATTTACCACGGGTTTACTACAAATATTCTCTGAAGGCTCGTAACCTATTTCATCCAGCCAGGGCTGAAGTTCATAGTAAGCATCAGTGACTTTCTGCAGGACAAAGATGAAATATTCTGAAACTTCTTCTCCCTTGCTTTGAACCAAGTCGAGAATTTTGCGAACCTGAAGAAACACCACGGGAAAGATCATTGATATGCAGCATTTTATCACAGTAACACTTGTCAACTGCTTTAGGATCCCTTCTGGACTGGAGTAGGGGGCCGAAATCAAAACTGGTGCTTCAAAAAGGTGAAATCGAAATCTAGCTCTGAATGTGAACCATCACAAAACTCAGCTGCTGTTTGTGTTTGAATGTTGCAAGAGAGTTGGCTCTGCAAGTTAAGGTCTGAACTTGCAGCTCAATCATATACTCACCGGAAACAAAACGGATAAATACCACTCCTCAAGAGGGAACCCAAAGGATTTCCTCAGCTTGGCTAGATAGTGTATTTTAAATCCTGTGCTGGTTAAAATGAAAATAGAGATGGTTTGTCAGCGCCCTAAATTCATCTCCTGTTTTGTAAATACTCCAGTCACATTTGGATTTACCTCAGGATCCAGCCAAGTCCAGAGCAGGGTAGGCTGAATCTCTCCCTGGATCTTAATGCTGAGCCAAAACCCTACAACTTTTCCTTCCAACACAGCAAGTCAGTTCTTCAGGCTCTCTCTGTACAATGGCCCCACTGCCTGCAGTTGTTACCAAAACTAATGGCTACCAGGCAGTGGCTGGAGCAGTTCAGCACGAAGTGTCACCTCCACAGGCAAGGCAGAGGGTGATCTCTGTGCACCAGTACAAGGCAGTCCTAGCACAAAACCTCTGCAAGACAGAGCAATCATCTGAGGGCACATTTTGAATGTCGGGATCCCCTTGCTAGCAATGAATGAAGAATACAGTTCTAAACCAGAAAAAGGGTTTCCAGAGACTGTGGTCTCTTGTGAGCTTAAAATCAGGGTGATGTACGTGCAGCACAGCAAACACATGGAGCTTTTTGTGACCATTTGTATGCTCTAAAAAGCAATTTTATGCCTTCCAAAGAAGCTCCCACAGAGTCCACTTCACTTACACTAGTGTGACCTGCTCTCTGTCTCTGCTTAGACTCCTAATGCATGGTCTCCCCCTCAGCTTTGGTACTACAATCATGCATATTATGCTGAACAATAGGAAATTGAGATAATCATACAGTGTGCATTTATTCAGCTTTGACCCTACACACAGTGTGAGCACTGTGTTACCATTTCAACATGCCAGTAAGAATGATTATTTTATGAAAATCTGTGCTGTTGGTGAAGTCCAAGGTCTCTGAATTTTTTATGGTTTGCCTGCCCCTAACTGTTGACAGGGTTCTGAAGCTGCATGATTGGTTGGTCTGGGAAACAATCTCCTCAGCTGTTTCGAGTTATGATGCAAAGACCAACTGCATCCACAGTAATTTTCTCCTAACGAAACACCAGGAAATAATTTTTGCTACTGATATCCAAAGATGAATTAAAAACTCAAATATGCCAGGATACATCAATTTTCCATAGAAATATTTACAATGTACATAGGTCTTTAAAGAGAAAGGAAGGTGTTCACACAGACAGCACACAATCATTAACTTCTAAAATAACATTTCATTTCTGTCTCTCCTAAAGCAGGATGATCTGTCCCACAGCATCCTCAAGCAGATTTTCCTTGCTATACTCTAACAACTATGTGGCCACCTCTTTATCAGAGGACAAAGCTGCAGCTGGGAGGGACAGAACAGCAATTACCACCCTGCTAGTTCTTTCAGCTGCCAACGGGCATTACCAGCAGTGCCAGCAGTGCTGGAAAGGGATGTGCTGGAGACACTCATCCAGGAAGAAAGGGGTGGGAAAGCTCCAAAATAGCAAAGATTAGAAGAAGATTTGACTAGATGTAAAATTGTCAGATAAACCCTTAAAATCTGGTGACAAACTGAAAGTAACCAAAAGATTCACTGGCTAGAGAAAAAAAAAATTATACCTTATCTGCTTGAGTAGAAAACTGGACAACGATCTCTGCATCTTCAGTGGAGAAGTAGTCGTTCTTAATCAAGTTATCAATCAAACACTGTGTGTTTCTGATTCTACCAACCAGAAGCTCTCGGTGAACCTTCAGCAAAGCAATGAACGACCGACGATTTTTTCCTGGGGGTTTTTTCACAGAAATGTCCACATTAGCACAAAGTTGGCCTTCCATAGTTGAGATACCAAGAAACTGCTCCACCAAGCCTCATCTTTGACAAACTGTCCATTTGTAGTGATAGGTCAGCTTGGATTTAACTTCAGGCAAACAGGAAATCTGTCCTTCACATCACCGAGCCTGCAAAAAGTAATGGTACAGAACCTCAGTTTAAACCTTATGCTATGCACATACATCCTTCAATTAGACATCACAGAATACTCCCAAACTCTGTGCGGTATCATGGCCAACTTTTTAATAAGGTTTCTTCCTTCGGTACTTCCATTTATTTGTTCAAGTTTTAAAAAATAAAGTATCTACAACAGGCAGTCTCCCTCCTGTACCAGTATTTTACTGTAGCTTGCCTCAAACACCACCACTGGCATCTGCTTTATTAACTGCCTGTTCCTAGTGCATAATTTAATATTTTTTATTAGCTTTTCATGTTTCAGTAGACAAAGCAGGGCATCTGTCCAAACATAATCTGGACAAGGAAATAAACGGAAAAAAATTATGCTTCATAGCAATTAATTTTGTAGGAGGAATTAATTTGTAGTAGCAATTCACTCTGCTTTTTCGTTGTTACAGCAAGAGACTCTGTATAAAGTGCTGCCAATATAATACCTGTTCCTGAAAGCAAGGTCTTGTGAACTCTGAGGCAGTTTTAGCTAAACTAGGAAAAAGAGTTTAGCTTCAGGATACCAGGTTCCCCAACACCAGGAGGGATTTGAACACCAGGGGTTATTTTGAAACCATAGTCTTTAGCATGAATGCTCTCTCCTTGTCTGCAAATATATACACAGTGTATGTCCTTGTTCTCTACTCCACCTCCTGGGAGTTCTTTTTAGATGTCCATTTATTCCCATTTTTCTCTACAAGGCATAAAGCAAGAGGAATCAGGATTAGAGTGCTCTCTATTGTATTACTAAAGCAGGGCGTCTTGTAGTTGTAGTTAATGCACCTACCATATAGAAGGCATGAAGTTATATTGTAATTACAATTCAACAATAAATTCATTTAGGTACTATTTAGGTACAAACTTGCACATACAATTTCCCATGCAAGAAGCTACTTTTTTGCCAAGATCACAACTGAATCACCTCCACATAGACAACAAGAATTTGCATGATCAACACAAATGACTGACATCCCCCAGTAACAGTTAAAACATACTGTTGTTTCAGCAGGTCAAGGGATAGCTGGATGAATGTTCTTATATTCTGATTACAGTCATATCAGCAAAAACAAAAGACAAACCTCTCCAACAAGTCTGTAAATGTGCCAACTCTGCTGCTACAAAATTCTCACGATTTCCCAAGACATTTACAGTGATGGCAAACTTTTTCAAATGCTCCCCAGTGCTCCCCTGCCAAACTATAACTGAGCCCTGCCAGCTCACAGATTATTCTAAGTGACCTGCTACTGGAACAATCTCACTTCTATGGGTTTTCTATATCAGGAGCTGCATCAGTGAGGTTTCTCCTGCTTGATGCTGGAGAAAGACAAGAGTTTATGCTACTGCATTTTAGTGATACTAACTATCTACTGTCAAACCAGCAGGGCAAACCAGCTTAGCTCCTCGGATTTCCCAATGGGTCCCAACTTACGGTTGCTGACCTGCATGGATGCAGATAACTGCATTAAGAGTTGGGCTCTCCAAGGGCTGAGACCCGGCAAATCCCCAGCATAACTGTTCTGGGTCACAGCCAACTCCCAAAATGGCAAAACTGTTTCAAACAAACGGACTGTAACCAAGTGATCTGAATTTCTTACCACACTAGGGACTGCATCGACTCAGACAATCAACCTTTCATTACGCCATTCAGACGACCCACCCGAGGAAGTGGCTGATTTCTGACTCACTCAGCTTCCTAGAAGCCACACTGGCACATCTCTTTGTTCAAGAAAGCTCGTTCCATAAATGAAGAACAAACATATTGAAAACACCATTTACTCTAAAGCTTTTGTAGGCTTTAGTTAAAGAGATAGCACCATCTTAAAACATGCAGTAAAAATATTAACCCTATTCTTTCAAGATACTGCATCCACCCAACATTCCCTGCTTGCTTTGGCTGTTCTAGGACCACATTATTCTACTGCATTTTCTTTCTCCCCACTTTGTAAGAAGAACTGAGACAAATACAGAAAACCATAAGAATGAACCAAAGCGCTGTCAAGCGTACAAACCAGACAGAGGTATTTTCTTCACTCTTTCAGTTCCATCTACAAAGAGCATAAGAAAAGTAAGAAGAGATACAGCAGCAGGACAGAACATGAAAAATATGGAATGACCAGAAGGTCTCAAAGATGTCTGCCCCGCATCTGACTACATCCAAGTCAGTACAAATCCTGGTTGCTACTGGAAGGGGTGTGCATACATATGCTGCAGGACTGAGCATGTTCCCTTTCACACAGGGTGATCTGCAGGGGAATGGAGAAACAAGAAACCAAGCAAAAAGGAATATAAAGCGAGACTAAACATCAGGGAGAAAAGGAGAAAGAACAAAAATGCCAAGCAGGGAAGTCAGGACTGGCAATATGAATTCTGTGCATGATGACGTACTCAGTGATATTTTCAATGAAAATATTAAATTTAATGCAAAAACTCACACCATCCAGTACTGGAGTACACAGTACTTTCCATTGATACTTTTCAATACGAAAAAATGGAAAATTCCAGCATTCACAGGCTAAGAAAATCCATACCAGATAAAGAGCTCAACACTTTAAACAGTGCTGGAACAGAAAGACTCCCTGTATCTGTGAACAGAAAGACTACATGTATTCATAGCAAAGTGTACCAGCTGTATGAAGAAACTTGACATATATGATTCTACTTCACTAGGGCTTTCTTTGTATTGTTGGGGGTTTTTTGTTGTTGTAGGGGGTTTTTTTGTGGTGTTTTTTAAAACATGACGCCAGTGTGTGACAACATGAGGTCCCCAGCTTATCTCCAAGCCCATAACCTCTCTTTCTGGAAAGAGTCCCAGCTTCCACAGTGCTTCGACGTGAGTTTTATCACTGAGGGAACACAAGGTTACTAAGTCTCTTGTGAAAGGATCTGTCACTTTTACAATACCAGGTTACACATCTGGTACGTTTAAAGGTAAATGCTTATGCAGCTTATTGAAAGCACTTCCTTGCTGAAGTGCATATAGTGTTCTTTGCCTTCTCTTGGGCCCTCCAGATGCTGGATTCAATTCCAGTGCAATTTGTGTGACTGATGTTCCATCAGTCATGGCGATGCTGTTAGAAAAGACTGAGACATACATTAATGTGAGACACCTCAGTGCACTGCCTTCCATTTCTAAAAGGGCTAAAGTGAATAAAAGCATTTTTCTGAAAGACACCTTAAGGCTCTTACAAGTTACAGTCAAAACAGATCACCTGTTCTAATGGCAACAGCTTGTGAACACATCTATTTGGAGAAATGAGCAAGAAAAAGGGAAAGATTTGCAAGCTTGACAAAGTAGCTGAAATAGCAGAACACTTAAGGAGGAATGGAGACAGACAAGACACGTGATACCCGAGTGAAGCAGGAGTGTGGTATGGGGAGACAACAGGAGAAACACTCATGGGGAAAAAGCTTCCTATCTGGGAACAGAATGGGCTTCTTGTTCCTAAGAGGAAAAAAAACCCAAACCCCAATGACTTACTGAAGAGGCTGCCAATGATGTTGGAGAGGAAATGCAGTTAGCCATTTTGAGGACAGCAAAGTCCATCAGGTGAAGAAGACAAGGAACAGACTAGAAGGAATTAAAAAGAACCCGAGAGCAGAGTGCTTACCCACCAGCTGTAAAAGCCAAGAAGAAAGGGAAGACAGGGCCTTGGCCAAATGAAATGTTGATAGGGATTGAAGTGATGTGAGAAGCAACAGCAAGTGTGGCAATCAATGCTATCATTAACCTGTGTAATTGAGAATAAAAAAGAAGAAGCAAGATGGGGATCAGGCCAGGAATAAGGAGGGAAATGAAAAAGGGAAATGAAATTTGTCATAGTAAGAGGTACAGTAAAAATATCAGTGCTTCCAGCAAGGTTTTGTACAATCCGTGTCAATAAGCTGCAGTGGCACTGGCACTTTTATTTAGTGTTTCCTTTGAGTTCCCTCTACTCTCAGCATTGTGCAAGCATATAAACATTTCTATTTTTTCTGGCCCTGCCCTCCTCATATCCTCTTTTCACTAAGATCTCCTTGCTCTTCTTCTAACAAAACTGCTATGCCTGTTCCACTTGCAGTGCTGCAAGACCCCTAGCAGCAAAGAATGTACTGGTTTATTGCAACAAGGTCTTGTCAAAGCTAAATGCTGTAGATAAAGGGGCTGAAGGGTCTTACAGAATAGCTAAAAAGCATTTCCACTTTTGGGTCAGCTAGAGAACGGAGTCTTTATTGAGCTGGCTGCTCCCAAGGAGACTATGTAGGATGATGCAGTAAAGGTAATACAAGGAGCAACTTAATTAACAACTGTCCCTTAAAGCAGCTGATTTGAGACCAATCTAAAATATTTCTGAAGAGCCGAAAAGTCAGTCAATACCACTTCTTCTGCAGTCTTGCTATTCTGACAAGAACTGTTCCTCTACATTGCCTGTGAAATAAAGTCCCGTGCTACTTACCCAATTATCTGCAGCCAGTAGCTGGACTATCTTCAGGATTTACACAGCACCTAGAGCCAGCTTTGGCAGAACAGTGAGGCACACAAACCTGAGTGCCAGCCCAGGGCTAGTGGAGTCCCTGCTAGCATAGCCTTCTGTCCATAGCATTCAAAATGCAATTACACTTCCAGAGGTGGCTGTGTTAAAGCAATGCTCCATTTCGCATGAAAATCCGTGCCCTTTGTGTCTCCCAGTCAGATTTGTTTCCTGAGAAAAGCTATTTCACAGTGCCAGCTACTCACTACAGAGTCATTACAGCAAGAGGAGAACGGGAAACTTTGCTATGCTTGGTAATCTGGAGTCCGTCAAGCCAGTATAAATTCAATTTTTTACTATCATTGAGACAGACAGAAAGACTGATTTTCCACATCTTAAGTCATGCAGTCAAGTCTTTGACTAGAATAAGTGAATAAGACACCTATTTCCACACAGCAGCTATTTTACTTAGTTCAAGAACAGTAAAAAACATGCAGAGATCAGAGGCAAATGGGCACATATGCTACACAAAAAGTCTGCATGTTTGATGAGAAGCAACGCAATGTATTCCCAAAGGTACTAAAAAATAGCCTTTTATTTTTATAGCAAAAACAGTGCGTTGGTAGAGCTTGTACAGAGTCCCTGTGCAGATCTTAAATTATTCTGTTTGTGTGAATTAAAGCGTATTCATCACACCCCAATCCACAATCTCTAACTATCATCACTGATGCTACATATCTCAACAAATGCCCGGGGAGCCATATGTTAACATCATGTTCCCGTAAATTCATTACAACTCGTGTGCTCTTGCATCGCTCTGGGGTCACAAAGACCAGCATCTTTCAGTCATTTTTCCTCCCTCTCTTCTGACCGTATCATAAACTTCTGTAAGCATCCCTAGTTATTTGAAGAGCAACAGATATAAAAGAACACAGAAGAAATGATTTCTGCCTCCATCTGGTAAAATGACAGTCTTTAAAAGGCACAGGCTTTGACAGAAATGTTCACATCCCTCATAGGTTTTGTTCCTACATATCCTAACAGATTCCTTTGTATAGAAAGAAAACTTTATATTGTTTGGATGCATTAAGAAACCCCTGCCAGAAAGATCTTATGTGGCTTCCTTGTAACTCCTTCCCAGTGGGAAAAGTTCAATAAATAATAAGGAGCCGCTACTAGAAAGCAAAGAAATTTTCTCCAATCACAGAAATCTTACGGATTTTGTTGTTGTTGTTGTTGTTGTTAAGAGATAGAGGAAGAGGGAGCAATTTACTGATGTCTATAAACATGGGACCGCTTTTCTACTGTCATTTACTATTTTCACACGCAACCAGCAGTGAATGCTAGGAAAGCTGCAGCTGATGGAATCACGGAACTGATGGAATCACGGCCAGGCCACGGGGCACCATCCTGCCCTGAGAACCGCTCCCGCCTCCCTCTCTTCCAGCTTCTTTCGCTTCAAGTGAGCAAAGCACCGGGGCCTAAGCGAGTGCCGCGTGAGTGCGCGCATGGATTCGGATCTCCGCTCCGGCTTTCGGGAAAGCGAATGGCTCATTGCACCCCGGTACCGCCGCTCACGGGACAGGCGAGGCGGGCGCCAGGGCAGGAGGGGAGCGATGCATCCCCTCCCACCACCTCTTCCGTGAGACCTCGCCGCCCTTTCCCACCAGCCCTCAGGAACACCACATCCTCGCCAGCATCTGGAATCCCATTTACGCCGGGCAGCGCTGCTGTGCTTCGTCCGAAGGCGTTGTCCCCACGCCGAGGAGCTGCAGGCGCTGCTGCCCGGCCCTGCTCCCCACTCCCTGTCAGACACCGCCTGCCGCCGCCTCCCCGGGGCGGGAGGGACCCTCCTGAGGAAACACGGAGGAGTCCCGAAGTTTCCAGCCCAGGAGCGGCGCAGCCCTTCCCCTCCCACCTCGCAAGCCTTTCACGGGGTACCACAGAAACTTTGCTTTGTAGAAAGCAGACACTCGGGCTCACAGCCGCCAGTCCTCTCCCGGCGCCGGCCTGCAGCCGGACCCCGCAGCCGGACCCCGCAGCCCGCCAGCGCCCCGGCCCTTCCCCGGCACTCACCGCGGCGACCAAGGCACGGAGGCCAGGGGAGGAGCCCACGGGCGCTTCCCTCACCCCCTCCCGCCCCACACACGGTCTCTCCTCCCCGGCGGGAAGCGGCTCCTCCCTGCGCAGGAATGGCCAAAGGCTTCCCGTTCACCAGCACCACGTTCCCCTCCGCACCCATCCGGCCTCCTCCCCCGAGAGCTGCCAGGGGTCCCTCGGCAGTGACCATTGCCCTCAGTCAAGCTCCGCCCCACCGCAAGGATACTTCCAGGGTATTATTGCTCTTTTCTTCACCCATTTAAAAGCTGAAAAGCCCAAAGGTGCAAGGTAAGGGTAAGGCAAAAGAAGCAGTGCTGATGCAAAGGAGTGTGTTCACGCATAGTTTCGCGCTCCCTACTGACATTACATCCATGAAAAAGCACAAACAGCCAGTGGAGGCGTCAGCTGCATTCTCACATCACCAGTTTTCACTTACATGAGCAACGCAGTCTGCACAGGGAGGTCGTAGAGTCTCCCTCTCCGGAGACATTCCAAACCCACCTGGACGTATTCCTGTGTCACCTGCTCGAGGTGAGCTTGCCTTGGCAGGGTGTTGTGCTGGATGAGCTCCAGAGGTCCCTTCCGACCTTAACAATCTGTGCTTCTGTGACATTCTTGAAGGGTGCACACTGAACAGGCATGGCAGAGGTTTGGTAATCAGTTTTATTTACTCAAACTAGACAGTGCTAATACAGAAAGTACCATGTTTTACAGCAGTCACCGTGCCCAACTCTGGAAACAGGCATATTACATCAGGACAGCACCTACACATACTTGGAAGGAAACATTTTATACAGAGAAGACATGGTCAGTCTGTTGTTTTATCCTTTGTTTTTCTAAGCAGTCACACAGTGACATCAATTATATCTTACACCCCTCTGTACATTAAGAGAAAAAAATACACTGTCGAGAAGATAAGCCAAATCTCAGTGATTTGAAATCTTCCAGGTTGTCAATTCTTCTTCATCCCCTATAGACCAACTGCAGGGGTTGCAAAGTACCATGAAAATAAATACTCTGTATGTTACAAAAGGTTCCAGTTTTGCATTGGATTGTCAAAGCTATGGGGAGAAAAAAAACCCAAAAAAACCAAGAGGCCAAGTCCGTTCATTTCGGGTTTAAAAGACAAACAGAATAAATGTGCTAGGATTCTAAGGAAACTTTCTGATTTCACTGAACATGAGACCAAGGCCTAGAGAGGCAAACAAGCCAGTCAAAAAGGTAATTTAAAAAACCCCTTGGAAATATCAAACAAAAATTAATTCTTTAAAAATCTCTTGGTTGTAACTAACTAGTTGACCTATGACAATCACTAGACATTGAAAGGAGGAAGCTATGATGGTTTGAATGAGATACTTTGCTGAATGCTGTCTTCAAGGCCTAGGCTGCCTTTTGGACTTATACTTAAAAACATGGAAGGAGTTAAAAAAATACTACCTTTCTTTCTTTGTTAACTTTGCTAACTATATAAACAGGAAGAGGAACTCCACAGCATCAGATAGGTTGGGCATTAAACTGTTACGAGAAGTAGCAGAGAAAAAGGTTTAGCCTTAGAGTTTTGAGTTTACTTTGCATCTAACACATCTAGTCATGTATACAACTTTTAAAAACAGAGGGCCTGATCCTGCAGCCCTTATTCCTCAGAAAGCAACAGGTGCCAAAACTCATGAAGATGGCCTTTTTCTTTTAGAAAGGTCAGTAAACTGGACATGAAGCACAAATTTGCATGCAGCACTGCATGACAGTTACAGAAAGATAATTTCTCAATCTGCAAAAACTTCAGCATGTACTCAAGCTATACATACAAAGAGAAGTTACCAATGTCAGTGTGTCTTTAGACTGCAAATTATGTCTAATGGTTTACTGTAGATGCACAGCAAACTCATTTTTTCTTGATAAATAAAGAAACTGCTGATCAGCACAGTGAGAAGAGGTATCTAAATCAAGGTGAATGGCCAAACAAATGCAGAGGTATTCTATGCAGAATTTATTTTCTCTGCTTTAATAGAAGCTTCAATCTCTTGCATGATTGGCACCGGTCCTGCATAGTTATTAGTTTCAATAGCTTCTAATTTCTCCTGATAATCAGTTGGCAAGCCATTCTGTTTTGCACCCATGCAGATAACCTGTAATTAAAAGGGGGAAAAAAAGGCCTTCAGTAATAGAAAGGACAGACTCCTCCAAACAATCACTTGAAGAACCATTTAAGTTACCCAGAGAATTAAATCTCAAACAGCGCTATTTGTACCTAAGGATAGCCACAGGCTTCTGGGAGACCACTGAAGACCAGAACAGCGTGAATAAAGTTACTCTGAAAAGGCTTTTAACTACCTTTCTGATTCTGATGTGTTACTAAAGTGCACAACACTCTATAATTAAACTGTTATTCAGTTATTCCATTCTTTCTTCCAGAGAGGACGATAACTTCAATAATATAAGCTGCTTCTCACTCAGTTGTGACACTAAAGCTGGCTAAAGGTTTAAAAAGTAGTTATTTTTAAAACTAAGCTGTTGAAATCCAAAGGACAACAACAAGTACCTAGGCAGGGTACAGGAGTAACAGAAACAGACACTTAACGTAGTGAAAAAGCACAGATTCCTAAGTTTGTAACTGCCGCTTTCCTTCCACATACAAAATAAACTGAAGTACTGGTGTGGAAGAAAAGGTGCAACAGTAAGAGGAAAAGAGGAAGTTGTAGGAACACGGCTTGAAGAAAACACCAGCAAGCTTGCATATAGAAATGAATATTCTAAATATGCTTTCATGCATTTAACAGCATGCACTTCAAGGATGAGGTGTCTAGAAAGAATGAATTTTGCCACAAAAGGTACATAACAGTAGATGGATATAGTTCAATCACTGTGTGCTGATGCAGTTACCTTTTAAGTTTTTAGCTCTCCTGCCTGCTTAACTCAGACAAAAAAAAAGCTGAGGGCAGAGGAGAACAGAACTAACAACTGCTCCTGACAGGACCAGGAGGGAATGATAAAGTTGCCAATAGTGGAGATCTGCACTTACAGCATACCAATGAGAGCTGACACACAGCAGCAGACTACATATTAACTCCCTGAAAAGGCCTAAAGATCTGCCTTGCCATGAGGTGGGTTGGCAGGGAGGAGGTTTGTGGAGTATCAGAGCCTGCTTTCTAAGCAAGCCCTCTCTTTAGCAGTCCCACAGCAGCGGGTCTTAGCTGTGCTCCTGGAAGTCAATTCATAGGAGTGAGTTCCTCAGTTTGCAGAAGGCGGCACACTCGGGATTTAACAGGCTCACGGCCGGTTTCTTTACTTCAGGTAGGCAAAGCCAGCTGCAGTGATGTCTGTGTAGCAGCGCTAACAGCTGCACCACTCAGACACACAGCCACACCACCCCAGCCTGGGCCTGCACCAGATCTCACAAGCTAAGCAGGTCAGGCCTGCTGCGTGACTGGATCATGTGTCTCTACAGAGTCAGTGTTGCAGAACAGTGTTGAAACGCTTCTGCCTCACCAGCCATCAAGGGGGAACCCTGCAGTGCTCTGCAATGCTGCTGGAGTCCTGTGATGTACTGATGATGTGTCTGGTAAAAGGCGGCAGGTGGACTCCTGTATTAAGTGATAGCAAGTACTTCCCAAGAGAGTAAGGATAATCCACGTGCTTGAAACTACAAGCCAGGTGCTGTATTTTCCCCACAGAAGCTTCCCTCTGTCCTTTTAGTGGAGTGCATTAATTTTTCAAACAGAGAATTGCCGCATATTTGTGAAGAACATCCTCCAGAAATCCTTGTGCCAATCATAACTAATTCACCAGTTAAATAGAGGCTTCATGTGAGGCATTACTAAATCAAAAACCCCAAACTGATTTACTAGGCCTGTAAGAGCTAGCAAGGTTCTGTGAGCATCATTACAGTAGTCCATTGCACAAGGCCTGTTTTACCTTTACAGTAGTCATTCCTTCCATCCAGTGTAATTAAAGTACTTATTAAATAGCACAGAAGTACTGCATTATAAGTTTCTGTACATTCTTCCAAAATTAAAGTGATGCAACACCTACCTTTTTATATGGTGGAGAAGGGGCACCAGGGACATAGTCCTTCATCTGGTAGCTTCGACAGGTCAGTACCTTTCCTGCTTGAGTGTGGACATTAACTTCTATTGGGACATAAATGCCATCCTCAACTCCTTCTTGCCTGTAAAGGACATATATTCCTTTCATGTCAAATAACCGATGCATCTTTCAAACCTACTGTGCAATTCAAGGCAGGACACTGGTCTGTGCTGTTAATATACTTAAAGAAAAACGAATAAAGCAAAACATATTTCGGTACTTTTTGTGCAAACTTGTTTCATATCAAAAAATAAGTTTCTAGAGAAGCAGCAGAATTCAGTTTCATCATTTCAGCTCTGTAAGAAATGATGACTCGTGATTAACTTGAAAAATTAGAAAGAGAATACTCCTAAGCTAATTACTGTGAAAGACAGGTAGTCTGAAAGAGAAACACAAGCAAGATTATCAGAATTAATGAGCCAGACACATGTTCATTACCTGCTACTCAGATAAAGAAAAAATTGCAAAGTTTTATCTTGCTCATTGTGTTACATTTTAATAAGGGGAAACTTGCACAACTTCTGCAATGCACTTTCCAATGAATAATCCAAGACACCTTTAAACTTGCACAAGACATACACAGCAATTATGAGCTAGGTCAGGGCATAAAACAATTTTGTTTGTTTTTTTATTAGCAAAATCATGCTTAGGAAAAAAAACCTCAAAACCAAGGCTACTTATTGTCCTTAACCACTGGCATTTAGCCACCAATAAAAATCTGAGGAAATAGTAAGAAGTAAACAAGAAGCTTAAGCAACACAAGAGACTTTCTAGCACAATTAACTTTAGATGTACTTTAGCTACAAGTCATAACATGGTTTTAACCCTGCTTGTCCAGTATAAATTTGACAACTCATCCTTTTTTCAAAGACTTGCTACCATTTCAAGTTATTTAATTTACATAATGTGGGCCATGTTAGGTGAGTAACTAGGTTAAGTGCAAGTCCAGACTGGAAGCTAACTACAGATTCAAGGCCAACAGACTACAAAATAAGTCACATGGTTGTGTGAGAGCAAGAAAACTGTTTAGTAACATCCACTGCTAGATTCTGTGAGGAAAAGTCATGATTTAGTCTGTAACTTACAGATTTGTGAAGTACAGAGGACAAAAAACCCCATAAAAGTGGCTGTGAGACAGCACCAAATATGAATTTGAAGCCAAATAGTTCAGCCATCTAACTAAAAGTTTTCCCTCCCATATTTGTTTTCTATATATTACACTGGTTTATTAGCATTTCAACTAATTACATGCAGCATCAATTACATATTCCCTCCTCTGCTTCTGGATAACAAAGCAGAGACTACTTTACCCAGATTAGGAGGGGTAAAAAAAAGGTGGTTGTTTTTTTTTGTTTTTTTTTTTTTTTTTTTTTTTTTTTTTTTTTTTTTGTGTCATGCAATTCTAAGAAAANATGGTAATTCCAGGAAATAACTTGGTTGAGAACCTACAAATGTATCAGCTTGCATGTAGCCAAAGGATCCCAAGACCTTCAGCAGGAACACCTGCAAGATCATTTGAGTTGGCTAGGAGCATTCTTGGAAGAGCACTGTTGACTATCATTATAAAAGCCAAGAACACATCCCATTTCCTTCCATTTCTAATTCACCATCAGTGAGGGAGCTGGGAAAAAGTAATCTGTAGTACTAGTGTCCATGCTGCAGTTTTTGGTGACATTACAGCACTTGAGTCTGTAGCACCTTAGCAAGCATTAAAGTTTATCCCCTGTCAAACAAATGCCAGGAATCTGCAATCCTACACTATGTCAACTGTAAACAGTGTGTAAACACTTACAGAAGTCAAATTACAAAATACTGTCCCCATGAAGGGGAAACAGGATCATCATACTTAGGAAGTTTATGCTTCAGGAAAGCATGGTAAATCAGGAGATTTTGGTAAAGGTCAGCAGAAGGGGGTCGGGACATTTAAGTGCTACTGTAAGCAGGAGCAGGGGAACTCAGGAGCTCATAAAGCAGGGACATGTGAAACTGTCCCCAACCACAAGCATGCCACCTAGATGCCCTCTTGCTTGAGACTAACGCTCCCAGCCAGGACAAGAGTCCTGAGAGTGGCCATCCCCATAACGTGCTAACAGAATTTTGGCAACAGTTTCTGTTGTATTTCAGGTTCACCATAGGCAACAAAAAGCACATTGGAACCAAGTTTAATGGCCGGGGTTATATTATGTTATGTTATGTTGACACAGTCAACAGTGAAATTGCAACAGTACCAGAGGCAGGAGAACAGTGTTAAGGTAGTGCTTTCACTGGGTTTACTATGCCCTTGCTCCCTTGTCCTCACTAGCCCAGATTTCTACTGGAATTGACAGTGATGAACTGCTCTGAACAAACAACCCTTGTGTACCAGAAGCACCATGCTGTGCGGGCACATCTCAAAAGCTGCAACAAGCACATGGCAGCAGACAAAGTTTTGGAAATGACATTCCAGGTCCTGTCTTAGACCTTGCAAGAAGTCATGCTATTCCTTGCTTTGTTTAACCAGGTGGTCTTTCAGACTTCAGCCTGGGAACAACTTGCACAGGGTGCCTTGAACTTCTCTCAATTACCAGGCACATGTAGAACATTCTACACCATGCATTGTAAAGGTGCAGTCAGGCTCTCCCATACAAAAGGGGAAACAATAACACCCCAGCTCCCTGCCTGGATGTTCCTCAAGCTCACAAAAGTTTAAATCCTTAGAAGAGAAGACATGTTAAATAGCCTCCTCAAAAGGTCCCTTTGCCCATATTAAAGATCTCTCTTCTACAGTCTTGTCCTCATCCCTTCCTTTTCTGCTACAACTGGAGTCTACAGATGTATACAGAGAGAAATTGATGTCAGTCTCAAAGGAAATTCTCCCTAAAGTAATGGGAAAAATGCCATAGGAAAAATACAGATTTTAGAATCTTGTAAGAGACAGAAAATTGGGAAGACAGGTTTAAAGAAAAAAAAAGGAGCCTGACCAGTATATCAGCTTCAAATCAAGGTCCACAGATTGTTAAAATACCCCTAAAAGTAGTTTTAGCTTGAAAACAAGGCTATTTTAATCACAGAAGTGTCAGAAGTCAGTACACATACTGTGAAATAGAATTCACATATTAAAATCAAAAGCATCTTCTTGATTCCAACACCAACACAGCTCTTTACCAAAAACTAACTACTCTTCAATCACTCTCTAAATTAGAAGAAGACAGCAAAAGTTAAGTCACCTACTTATCCAGCGAACTTAGATTGCAAGTGTTCATTTTCCACACTATTCCCCACACTTCGTCTCCAGGGCTCTGAGCAATGGTAGCTGTACCTCCATGCCAGACAGAACTTGTCCTGCCTTGATGATGGCCAAACTCGAGCCTAAAATCCTGCAAATGAAAGCAATGCAGAGAATCAATTTCCACGTAAGAGAAGGGCTGTTGGCTATTCTTGACATGAAAGGGGCAGCCAAAACACAGTAGTACATGTAGCCAGTTGGAGACACAGAAGGAAGAGCAGACAGGTGGGACCTGTTCCATCTCCCATCTCATGACGGGCTGAAGCCAGCCATTTCCACCTCCCCATAAGAAACAGCAGCCTTGGGACAAAGGGAAGAGAGGTTGGGCAGAGAGCACTACTGATAAAAGTCTTGGCCTGCAGAGACTGGATTGACATCCAAACCTCATAGTAGTCTGGTCTAAGCAGCTGACAATTTCTAGCAGTGCAAAGAAAGTGGAGGCAGCCCTTTCTCAAGAGTACCACACACCCAATTCTGCAGTGAATACAGCAGTGCTGAAGAAATGTCAGCTTGCCTTTCGTACAAGTGGGCGGTGACAAGATTGCTGATGTGCTTCCCACTGGACAATCTGAAGGGCCCTTGGCTGAGGCATGCCATGAAGGAGGGAACTCATTGGTGTGGTCTCATTCACTCCAAAAGATGTGCCTACCTGGTGTCAAGTCCTTAGCAGCTTTCTCTGATGTTATAAGACTTAAATGCTACTATGCAGGATCCAGGAAAATAGTAAGGGTAAAGCAGTCTACAAGATGGTGAGCTTTGGGTCCTGTCCTCATGCACTAATAAGACTATCCAATTATGAAATACCATCCCTTGTATTTTACAATGTTTTGTGCCATCTCATCACTCATGTGGAACATTCTTGGGTATTTTTAAGTCAAGGCATATATCTCCTTCAGTGAGCTTATTCAGGCTTTTGCAAGTAGAAACAATCTTTTAGAAATCAACTATCACTTTTTCTTACAAGCAATATCAAATGTTACTATTTATGAAAAAGAGAATAATGGGTTATTGAATGTTATCAATGTAATTTCTCACCTGACTCAATACACTCAGTATCCTCTCCTACTTATTAGCCAGTTTGTGGGTCCTTCCCTAGCACTACAAAAGGGGAAAAAAACCCCCCACAATCCAAACCACCAAGCTTTAAGGAAGAGTACCTGCTTAACAACAACAAAAATAAAACCCAAACATATGCAGCCCCACAGCTTTGCTTATTTCTTATGACCACGCTCTTGAAGCTATAATTTTGATTTGAAACATACACATGTACACATTAATAATCCCTCTGACACATCACTCTCTTCTAACATGTCCTAATAGATACAAGAAAAAGGTTGCAAAAAAATGAAGCAGTTGGAGGCTTACACACAGAAAAACAGCACTTATCAGAACACCAATCAATTTTTGTACGTGTTCATAAGTGACAGCAGCCTGGCAAAGCCACACTGTTTACTCCATCAACAGAGTCATCTTCCTGCCCCGTAAAATGTCCTCTATTTAACTAATTCCACTAGAAAAAGGTTTACTTAGATGCACCAATTTATTTGCACAAAAGCCCAGTCAAGTCGCAGACTGAAGTTACAGATGAGGACAAGTGGTTGCAGGGCAGCCCCAAGGAAATACCTGGATAGAATTAGGTACTCTCACTGCAGTCTCGTTTCAAAAAAAAAAAAAAAAAAGAAAAAAGAAAAAAAAAAGGGGAGAAAACCCACTGATTTTTTACTTTATTCCTGCAGTTATATTTTCCTGGACCTGACCTGCACTGACTGAATAGCTGCAAGGAGGTGTATAAAATCATCAGGCACCACCCAAAAAGGGCAACAGAGATCGCAGAGAAATAGCAGAGTTAGCTCTGGTTCTGAAAGCAGGAAACTCCAAGTTACACCACGTGTGCAACTGCATCAGGCACTGCTGGGAAGATGGGAAAAAACACAGTAGATACGTTCTTGGCTCAAGAGATTGGTCTTCGGTCTAAGTACCAATGTAATATCCTTTCTGTGCTTGTTACACATCCCATTTCTTAACAGCTTTTGGCTGAAGATTAACAAAGCTTTAAAAAATAAAACTAGAGGGAAGTTTAGTTGAAGTTTAACTAAAGTTTTTACTTTAAGATCCAAAGTACTCTGGTTACAGGCCATTTCTCCTTTAAGCCCAAGTGGCACTAAGAGCAATTAACAGGAATCAGCTCCAACCTTCCTGCAGTCCCTCACTCCCTAGCATCAGTGATTTTCCAGCTGGAAGCAAGGGAGTGAAGCCACCCGGTGTCGGCAGGGAACACAGCAATCGGTCGAAGGCCAGCTAGAGAAGCCAGGGCTTGCCTGCCTGCTCCTGAAGAGCCAACCTGCAGTGGGACAAGAGGTGCTGACTGGGTAGCCTGGAAATCGACCTGTGAGCTGGGAGAGCTGAAGCTTGCTTTTAGTCAAAGACAAGCACACACTACTACTGCCCTTCTCCCTGCCTCCAAGCTCTGATCCTGCAAGGTGCTGGTCTCTCAGCACACTCAGTGGAGGGGTAGCTGTAAGTGCCTCATGTTTTACAGGAACAGGCCTCAGCTACCAGGTTGATAGTCCCAAGAGACAGCAAGTGTCTGACTATGGGGAGTTTATTAATGACAAGTTTTTGGAACTTCTTCATACACTCTAACATAGATCATTTCCTGCCAGTTACCCCAAGAGAACCTGCAAGTAATCTTTAAGTGGTGTCAACTGATCCTCTGCTCCTCCAAGCATCCTTCCAGTTGCACAGATCTGTACATCAACAGCTTTAATGACCACAAGCTTGTTTCCAAGCCTACACTAAAGCCAAGCTGATAGAATGGTATGTAATAACCCTGGCAGGGAAGGAATTGCCCTGTAGGATGTACGAAGGTGTCAGCTGCAGATGTGCAGTGCTGGGTGAAAGCTCCCATCTGCCCATCACACAGTGCAGGGAGAGCTCCTTGCCTGTACCAGCATGGCCAAAAGGAAGGAGGGATTTTGATTTTTTTTAACAGAACATCACCCTTTTAGAACTGCTAGAAGCTTGTCCCATAAACCCAGCTGAACACCTAGAATCATAGAATGGTTTGGTTTGGAAGGAATCTTAAAGATCATCTAGTTCCAAACCCCCTGCTGTGGGCAGGGACACCTCCCACTAGACCAGTTTGCTCAGAGCCCCATCCAACCTGGTCTTGAACATTGCCAGGGATGGGGCATTCACAACTTCTCTGGGTAACCTGTTCCAGTGCCTCACCACCCTCACGGCGAAGAATTTCTTCCTGCTACTTTACATTTCAAAGTCTGCAGTGCTTTACATGCAGGGCCATGGGTCATGGCTGGCAGCCTGGAAGGTTAAGCCCTGTCAGATAACCCCACAGCAGCGGGACTACCACAAACATTCCTTCTGCTGTGGGCAGCCCCGGCAGCGGGCCCTGGGTCAGAATCACAGGGCAGACAGGGTTGGAAGGGACCTCTGGAGATCATCTGTCCAACCCCTCCTGCCAAGGCAGGGTCACCTCGAGGAGGTGACACAGGAACGCGTCCAGGAGGGTTTGGAAAGTCTCCAGAGAGGGAGGCTCCACAACCTCCCTGGGCAGCCTGTTCAGTGCTCTGCCACCCTCAATGCAAAGAAGTTCTTCGTCATGCTGAGGTGAAACTTCTCCCGTTTTAGTTTACGCCCATCGCTCCTTGTCCTGTCCCTGGGCACCACGGCAAAGAACCCAGCACCATCCTCTTGACGAGGACCCCGCCTGATCCATGCTGGGGCCTCCCCCGCGGGAGGGACGGACGGGCTGCGGCACCGGACCCCACGCAGCCGCGGGGACGTGCGGCTCCTCGGGGACACTCGGGCTCCTCGGGGACACTCGGGCTCCCTCAGCCCCCCCGCGG
>VZTE01001494.1:206048-255541 GCA_013397775.1 Eulacestoma nigropectus
CGCCCTCCCGCCCCTCCTTCCCCGCCGCTTCCGCCGCCAGGCGGGGTCGGCGCGGAGCGGGGCCGTGCCGCAGGGCCGCGGGGGCGCCGGGGGAGCGCGTCACGCAGCGCCCGGCGGGGCAGTGACGCGGGCGGGCAGCGCCCCGCGCCTCCATCCCGCCGGGAGCAGGGAACGGCGCTGGCCCGGAGCCCCCGCTGGCGCTGTCAGGGCTGCGGGGCTGGGGCGCACAAACCCAGCCATGAGATCAGGGGCTCCGTCNATTCATCTGGCTTAGCTCGTGGCGTTTAAGTCTCGGTGTGAACAGCATGGAGAAGAACACAAGTTTTAAGAGAACACTTTAACCTTGTTCAAAATCTACATGCTCTTTGAATGAAAAAGCATCGCAATTGTTGAAACTCTTGAGTGTTGAGAAAAAACAGCTTTTTGTGTGTGTGTGTGTGTGTAGAATATCAAAAGTTCCAGTAATTTAAAAATGGTTATGAAAAGCTGATTGGGTTTTTCTTAGAAGAATGTCATTTTTATACGAAAGAGTAACAATTGCTACATGCTTCATTATAATCCCTACTTAAGATTTTTCTGTTTAGAAAGAAATATTCACCTCAGCTTACAAGGAACAGCTCAGAGAAAACCCGAACAGGTAGGACAGCACACACTAATGCCTGGAAAACCTGCCTGTTCCAAGCTGTCAGCTGCTTCCTGAGGTACATCCTCTGCGGGGAGGAATAGGCTGTCAGTGAACAGGGCCTGCAGCCCCTGGTACCAAAATGAGCGTCCTGGCCACCTCTGAGATAGCAGTGACGGTTTGTAAACGCATTCCGTGAGAAGCAAAGTAGAACAGCTTTTCCCAGCTGGGAGCACTCAGAGCAGAGTAAGATGGGAATGTGCAAGAGTAAAAGGCAAGAAGATGCTGGTGTGTGGGCAGGCAGAGCTGCACACCCATGCACGGAGGCACTTCCTCTCCTTCCCTGACTCAAGCAATGCTGGAATGGGACAGGAGGAGCCCCTATTGCTGGCTGCTGAAGCAATATATACATATGTATAACACAGCCATGGAAGGATGTAATTAACCATAGCATAACTGTTAATGGTGAGATACCACTCATTAATGCAGTTAAAGTAGCCCTCAGCGCAAGCTGGCTTCCTGAGCAGAGGCAGCTGCTGCAGGATTTAGCACAGGATCCCTGGCAGCACAGTGCCTGGCCTCTCTGGGCACGTCCTCATCTATGCAATGTGGAAGGGAAAGCATCTCCTTCCTTTAATGATGTGTGCAGCAGTTCATTTGAGTCCCTGCTTTAGTTTTCCCAGCACAGGTGTCGGGAAAGACAGATTCATCATAAAGCACATAAAGTGATAAAAGTGATTCTGATCCTTCCTGACTAGTAGTTTTCTATTTTTAGAGATTATTTTTCTTATGTAGGAACCAAGTATTGTAAAGTGAGAGGGATTACACAGGTGATAGGATCATATAGCAAAACTTCCTCACTCTCACTCCTTACAACAGTCAGTAGCCGAGCCCGTCTTTTGAAAACCTGCTTCTCTTATGTGCTTTTAGTCCTCTTTCCCTAAGGACATGCAAACTCCATGAGAAGTCTCTCTCTCTCATCTTCCATCAACTTCTGGACTGTTGCCTAACTTCAACCAGAAAGCAAGAGGTTTCAAAGATAACTGAGTTTCTGCTAGTCTCAAGAAAAGAGTCAAGAGGATGGCTGTGAGACAGCAGGGATCTCACAAAGGAGGCTTCCAGAGGGGCCTGTAAAGCCCCAGGGACTAAGCCTGCTGGTGAACAGGTTTTCCAGCCTTGGTGTGTGCTGGACTACATGTTTGGGCTTTATATGAGCTGTCCCCTGTGAGCTGAGGTGGACATTTCTTTCTAAACAGAAAAAAACTTACATAGGAATTGCAATGAAGCATGTAACAATTGTTATTCTTTAATCTCAAAATTACTTTCTAAAAAACCCCCAACCAGCCTCTTGTAACACTTTTAAAATTATTGAAACCTTTGACATTCTGCTCAAAAAAAGCCATTCTTTTTCTCCGCACTCAGAGTTTCAACAACAATTGTGATGATTTTTCATTCAAAAAGCATGTAGATTTTGAACAAGGTGAAAGTTTTCTTCTAAAGCTTTTGTTCTTTTCCATGCTGTTCAAATCAAGACTTCAATGTTGTGAGCTAAGTCAGATGATTGACAAATGAGGAGCCCTGATCTCATGGCTGGATTTGTATGCCTGTAAACCTTTGTTAGCAAAGGCAGCTAGCAAAATTACAGTCAAATTTATGGAAAGAGAATCAGTTTAAAACACTGCCACTTACAATTCTAAGTATTTCATCCTTCAAAAAGGCCTTTTCAAATTAAAATCTTTTGAGGTTTCTATTTTCTGCAGTCTGTACTGAATACCAAGCCTATTCTCTTACCAAGGAACATGAGCCAATATTTCCAGGAGCATGGTTTTGGTGTGCATGGTGTCTAGATGTAGCCTGATGCTAACTCAGATGCTATTTGAACTACCTAGGTAAAACTTAGATTTGTGGTGATTGTTTTTCTGAAACCGATTCAATGAATTTGCACTTCTGAAGTCCATTTCTTCCCCAGCTGGCCAGTCTGATGGCAGGGCAGCACAGGAGGGAAGGGAATTTGCTCTGGAGTGAAAGCTTTGCAAGTCTTTCTGCTGATTTATGTCCAAATCACGACCAAATGGCTGCATGCGCACAGAGAAATACTTGGGCACTATGGGCAGACCTTGCTTGGAAACCAAGTTTACTACAGAAAAAACAGGGAGGAGGGCCTTTCCTGTAGCAATTTGAGTAGAAACCTGCCAGGCTTTGGTGGTGCTACCAGATTTCACGCTTCTGCTGCTTCATGACCTTTTCAGGTGAACATTAAATCTCCAAGAGAGGAGTGTGTTAAATGAAATCCTGGGGGGTGGTGGGGGGGGTGGTTTGAGTTAAATTGGTTTTAGGTGGTCTCCAGAGCAGCTGACATGAGACCTGTGTTAGCCTGTTTGAAGCCCCAAACAATTTGGAAGCATTGTTTCCCCTTGCATGTCGCTACAAAACCTGTGCAGAGTAAGCAGTCAGGAGCACGCCTCCTGTTCGGGGCCTTCCCAAACACGGGCGAAAGCTCTGGATATCCACAGCTATTTGTGCATTGTCTGTTGAGGAGATCAACAGGGTTATTTATGCAAAGAAAGCAGAAATTTGTTTCCATCAGGTTTTTTTGCCTAGATGCAGTATATTCCTGAGCATATACTACTTAGGATTTAGGCGGGGAGAAAAAGGAAATTAGGAAGAAGTAAGGAATTAGGGGAAAAATGAGATGCAGTGGGGTAAGTTAAACCTGCTGAAATGTCTGCCAGTCACTCAACGTGCTTCCCCATCACTCCCTTTACACCCCATGGTTGTCACAGCGTGAGCCATAATTGATATTGAAGAAAGGAAAGAGAACCTGGAGGAATAATGAGGACAACTGATGCAAATGAACTGCATGTGCAGTCCTCCCCACTGCTTTTCACTCCTCCCTCAGGAGCCCTAGTAGGATGTGCTCTGCAATTAGTATTTCATCGAAATGATACCTTTTTGCTGCAGGATGGTTACAGCTGGTAGTAGCTTCTTAATACAGTGTGCAAGGTCTGGGGGTCTGCAGAGATTTTATGTTCATGCAAATGAATGCAAATGATTTTACAAGGTGTCATGATGTTGCTGTGCTTGTTCCTTCCCTACCATACAGGGACCACGCTGTCCTGCAGAAACCCAGCTTCTTTCCCTGCCCTGCTTGACAGAATAGCCACTAAACCATGGGTCTTGTGGCTTGACCCTGCTGACAACCAGGAGGAATATCCGTCATTCATTTTGCAATTCTGTTTTCACATGTTTCTACAAATAGTGCAATCATTCAGGAGAGGAACTGTTAAAATGGCTGGGTCTGTGCATGTATCCACCTGCCTTTTTTTTTTTTTGGTTCTGCCCGATGCCAGTGTGAGTTTTGGGCCCATCCTGAGGCAGCCTCAAGCTCTCCCTGGCTGCTGCACACTTGGTGTGGTTCTGAGATTTCACCGTATGGTTGGTGCTGTCTGAGGTCTACAGGTACTTGTATGTGTGACTTCAGCAACTGGGTAATAAATCTTGCCAAATAAGTCTCGTTTCAAAGGAAAAATGCTGCAGAGACTGTACCTGGCACCCAGTGTTTTTATCTTGTGTATGAATGTACAGTGGGAATAGCTTAATAGTGGGAACAACAAAAAAAACCCCTGTGTGTCAGAAAGAGGTTGACACTGATCATCTTTGTGGAAGTACATTCCAAATCCGACATTTTTCCCTAGGACCTAGTGTTTAACTTCCCTCATTGTAAAGCTCTTCTGAATGATAGCAGTTCTCTACTGATATGACACAAATGCTTACAGGAGATTTTCTCAAAATAGTTTCCCTTGATACTGAAATCTCTTAGTTTGCTGTGTCAAGAGGATTTGTCAGCGTGATGTTTCTGTGTCCTGTTGTCTCAGGGTGCTTTATCTTTTCCCACCACAGAAGTGATGGCTCCTTCCAGAGGAGCAGTTCAGATTGCCATCTGCCTCTGGCAGGGACTTGTGTCTCACCAAACACCGAACAGGTTTTCTCTCAAGTCTGTCAAGTACTTGAGCCTTTTTTCCCATGAAAGTTATGACTATCAAATGCAGACCAGCAGATGAAAGGGCTGTATCCTGCTGTCTTTAGGCAGCTTTGCTATTTAGTGTCTTTTTTATGATGTGCTTGTCTTGGGGTTTTTTTTGTTGTTTTGTTTTGGTTTTTTTTTAATTAATACTTAGTATTATTTACAGGTTAATGTTCATTTGCTTTCTTCCCATCCTTTTACCTGCCATAGGCTGAGGGCACTCTTGCTTATTTCTCCTCTTATTCTCTTTCAAAACAGAAAAATTATCAAATAAAGTCAGTTCCAGATGATGTTTTCCAGTCCTGTATTAACCCTATGGCTTTATTTGAACCCTGCAGTGTATTTCAGACAAAGATGATACTTCCCTTTTTGTACTGCCATGTCTGTGGCATGTCTATAACCATTCCTGTGCTGCAAACCTTCAGCCTGCAAAAGACATCACATGGCTCCAGCCACAATGCAGGAATGTGTCTCATAGCCACATCCTTTCCCAGAAGCAACACCATTGAACTTCTTGAACTCTGAGGGCAGCTATGGCCTGCGAGATGCTGGGCTGGAGAAAGGCAGTAATATTTCCCTGTTTGTAAGAGCAGTGCTAGAACAGTTGCAGGAGCATGTGACATGGATGTCAAAACAGGCCCTGGCTGTACTGTTCCTCCTAGTTCTGCACAGACCTCACAAAACACGGTACAGATCCCCAGCAAGTGATTCAGGGCAGAAATGTAACAATTACTGGTAAATCTAATTCAGTCCTCCACTGGGCTGGTGGCCTGTGTGGACGCTTTTGTTGTGGAATAAAGGCAGCACTGTTTTTTCACTTGTTCTAAACTCATTTTAGTGTGACATAAGCTAAACCAGAAAAATCCCTGTGTGTCAGAAAAAGAGGTTGACCCTGAGCATTGCATTGGTGTGACAACAGCAGTTTGAGCTCATGCTGTGGCTTGCCATTGCTCTGCTCCTCTGTGTAAGCAGATCTTTGAACCAGCGACAAGACCTGGTCCAGCTCAGCTGCACAGAACTTGACTGTGTTTGGGGGGTTGCCAGTGTTTTCTCCCTTCCTCACTTGTTGGAGCAAGTCCAGAGAAGGACCACTAAGATGATTAGAGGAATGCAGCACCTCTTGTATGAGAAAATGCTAAAAGAATTGGGATCGTTCAGCCTGGAGAAGAGAATACTCTGGAGTGACCTAGTTGTGGTCTTCCAGTACCCGAAGAGAGTTGACAAGAAAGATGGAGAAAAACTTTATACAAGGGCATATAGTGACAGGACAAGGGGGATTTGGGTTAGGGTTAGATTAGAAATTAGTAAGAAATTCTTTACTGTTAAGGTGATGAAACACTGCAACAGGTTGCTCAGAGAAGCTGTGGATGCCCCATCCTTGGGATTGTTCAATGCCAGGTGGGATGGTAATTGGAGCAACCTGGTGTAGAGGAACGTGTCCCTGCTCATGGCAGGGGATTGGAACTAGAGGATCTTTTAGGTCCCTTCCAACCCAAACCATTCTAGGATTCTATGATGATGATGATATGATGGAAAACAAGGAGGGGAAGAGAGCAGGCTGAGAGCAAGCTCTGTATGTCTGCAGAAGATGGGGCAAGAATATTAATGCTCCTCTGCCATCTACGGGAACATCTCAAGAAGAAACAAGAAACAGTAAATCCTTTGTCCCTCAAAGCTGTTATTTCTTTTCATCTTGCACCTCTACATTGTTGCCTTTTAATGATTGTATTCTTAGCACTTGTTCCCAGTGATGGAGCACTTTGCCTACCACCTCTCTCCCCTAATTTTGCTCTTTCTTCCACAGCCTCTGCCCTTGCTTCAGGGATGCACCCCTTGGAGTAGAACAAGAGAAAAAACTTGCTGGTGGGAAGGGTGCTGGCATTTTGTTGCTTTCTTCATCAGATGGACCTTCCAGGATACATCCGAGAAGTTCATGTACTACTACATTGCTGTTACCTTGAGGGTGTCTCAGGTTAAAAAGCCAAAGAAGCCATCCTCAGGCTGTACCTGCAGATCCCACTCTTCATTAAAATTGATAGCAGTGTTCACGTAAAGTCACCTTTTCTCCAGTTGCTGCCAGTGCCACACAGGTGGACATCCCTCTCTGAGTGAGGTTATGGTGCTTGGGAAGGTGACCCTGGCCCGTAGCAAAGGCAGTCCCGGTGGCTTCTGCGTCGTGGCAGTTGCTGTATAATTGCCTCATCTTTGCTGTTATAATTTCTTTGCAGAACAACCACTATGGTGAGCTGGATTTTGTTTCATGCAGTCCCAGACCTTGTAGTCTGTTTTCGTAAGGAAGTGCAGCTCACGCTTTCTCACCGTGTGCCCACACCAGTGTGTGCACCCTTCACTGCGCGTCCTGGTGACTGCTGAACACATTGGGCGACTCCTTCCAAGCCTGCAGAGAGGTACTGATCTCTGAGACCGTGTGTTCCTGTGAATTTTAGGAAAGGTGCAGGTGGGGAAAAAGTAAGTCTCAAACAGGGAAAGGCAGCAGTTTGAGTAAGCTGCTCTTAGACAGCAAAGACACTGCCCAGGAGAGAGAGGGGGGCCCAGCTACATAAAAACTTGCAATAGGAGTTTGTTTGTCAGAAGTAAAGGGACAGACAACCCATCAGAATCTGATCTCTAATGAAGCACTCACCCTTCAGTCATACAAAAATCACTCAGCCACAAGATCTGAATTCAATGGAAACAGGTTGTCTTAGGTTCAGTGCTTTGTATGGGCTTGTTTTTCTGTTCATCTCTCAGAAAGAGCCCTTCTGCACCAAAAATTCAGCTTGCCAGACAAGTTAACAATGTCAGGAGCAGCCTCGGCAGAAGTTCTGCCTCAGAGCACATCTATTATTCACAGGGTTTGCAGGGATAAACAGAAGTCATGTCCTGCCGAGGCACAGAATGTCTCAATGACAGACAGAAGGAGAATAACAATATTTTCTTCCAAGGCACATGTGGCCCTGAGCATCTCTAGGGATGTGCATTTGGTAGCTGATTGGAAACAGACTTATTTTATTTCTGCCTGCGTAGAAAGCCCTGAATATTTTTTAAGAAGCCAGGAAAAAAAAAAGAAAAGCATGTTTTCAGCGAGCTAGGACAGGTCCTCATTCCTTCCTTTCCACTCACAGGAGCAATAATGAGTGGGCAGGGAGGCTTGTGCAGTGGGAGTGTTGCAACAACAGTTGTCAATTGGCGCTACTTGAATGACAAGGGGCGTTGGAAAATAATGAGTTACAGGACTAATTGCAGCCAGCGGTTATCACTGATATCGTTAATCAGGACTGCTTTATACCAAGTGCTCCTCCGTAATTTTCATTGTACCAAGCACTCAAAAAAAAGGAGTAATAAAAAAAAAATCTGTCTGGCTAGTGCGAGGGCGATGTGACCACCAGGTGCCACTCTCGCTCCACGGGGAATACGGGAAGACTGTAACGCTGGAAAAGCCAAAACGGGCAGCCATCACTCATTGTGTCCGTCTCTGGATTTTCCTACCTGCTGAAGCAGCTGGGACAGCAGCTTTTCCCCATCCTCCGGTAAGGAGGATGCTGGAAAACCGTGAGTAGCACTCACCCTGGTCTACATTTGTTTGCCAGCAGCGTTTTTGCACAGGGAGGGAGGGATGTAGATGGAAAGCTGAAAAGCTGCTGCTTGAGAAGGCTGTAGCCTCTTTCACCATCTCCTCACTTTGCCATACACAGGAGAAGTTGGTGCTTCCTCCAGCCCACATCCTGATGAACACCTTGTGCTGTTATTTAGCACTGAACAAAGATTTCATAGTGGCATTAAGTGCAATAGTTGCCCCTTCAGTTTTGGCCATGGAATTCAAGCCTGAGGTTTCCACTACGTAGCCTTCCTGGTTTTGCTCATCTTATGGGCACAGTTTTCGGTGTCCTAAGGAACAGGGTCCTGGCATTTCCTGGTCCTCATGTTCACTCCTGAATGAAATCAATCCCTTCTGGAGACACAGCCACTGCCAGTCTCTGGGGCCCCAAGTACACTGGTTTTCATGGACAGAAGCAGATTTTCCTACCTGCTTGCCACCATAAGAATTGTCCCAAAGCCTAACTGGTGTTACCAGTGGCCCCAGGAGACGGCCTGTGAGGGGGTGCCATAAGCAACAATATTTTTCAAGGTAAAGAGGGTGGGAAAGCACAGTTTCCACTTCCACTCTTGATTTTTTTGTTTTGATGATCTGGGCTGATGTTTGAGTGCAGCAGTGTTTGAGAAGCAAAGGCCTTCTAGAGCTCTTAGGGTCAGATGGGCACCAAGTGTACTTCTGATGTGACCCTAAATCACTTCAATAACTTCAGTTTTGCCTTCTGCTTGCCTTGCTCTATCTTTCTGCAGGTCTTCATTCCATCCTGCCCTTAAATGACTCATTAGACTTGTTTTCTGAGGTAGCCTGTAACATCCCAATTCACTTCTCTAATCAGATCTCTTTCCATTTGAGTTCCTCATGGACTAAATGAGCCTGACATTGCCCTTCTTGTCTACTGGTTTGTCCTTTATGCGTTTACCTTTTCTCTTCCTAGTTCATGAATAAAGATGTTAAATACAAGGTCACTGGGGGCTGTTGATTTCCAAACCCAGGAGCTAGTGATATTTCAAGATCAATTCCATTACCTGATTATGTTTTCCTTACTGAGTTTTCTCAGGGAAATCATTTGTCACAGAACAGCAGGCTCCAGCTTCCTGTAACCCTCTTAAATCAATCCCATCATGTTGCAGAAACCTTATTTTAATATCTTGCACCGTAATTGTCTAATTGTTTACTTGAAGGAGCCTTCCTGGTGTATTTAGTAGCAATTGGGTTTTTAAATAGATTACTATTTTTAAACAAAAGAGCTAAAAATGCCACCCCCCATCAGCAAAGAAACACCCAAACAAATCCAGGTTTTCTGGAAAAATGATGAACTGAAGAATCTGTTGAAAACTGTCAGCCTCATGTTGATGCTGGCCAGCTCTTTGGGTCCTTCAGGTAGTGAGTGAGGTACCTCATATAGGGCTGATAGGGGTTTACAATATTATACAGGGTGAAAAGTGGGGAATGCAATGCCCTTATTTGAATTGAGAGTGGTTATCCCCATGGAGACTTTTGCAAGCATAGTTTCATGTTCTTGTTCTGATGTGCTCCTGGAGAAAACTGAGTCAGCTGATCTGCAGAAACCTTAAAAGATTTTAATCTGCTTGTTTATGTTTCACATGAGTGTCCTGCAGAACCTCTGCTTCTGTTAGGACAGAGTGATATGTTTGTTGAGCTCAAAGTGGTATTTCCTGGGGAAAAAATGAAGCGTAGTCTCAAGAAATCCAAGTCATTGGCTTGGGATCCTGCTTCATATCTGATGTGAAGGATTCATGTCAGGGTGAGAAAAAAGCAAGTATGCCATGGCCTTTTCAACAATGTCCAACTGCAGCTGTTTGTACAAGGAGGATAAGTTGCTGCTATTTCTAAAATAGCTGTATTTTGTTGGGTTTGGAGGCCGCTATTATCTGCACAACTGTGCCAGTGATAAGGACTCTATCCTGGCTGCAGCAGTTTTTGGTTAGCTAGAACATTTCACTCTTGAGTGAACACTTTCTTTTTAGTATCTAGCATCAAAATCCTTCCACAGGCCAGCCTACTGGCATGTTTTGATGGAGAGAACAATGACCTATAGATTTGTCTGCACCTGCAGACAGACCTACCTGTTCTGCAGAACAAGTTCTTCCTGCAGTGATAAACGTGCCAGGGAGTTTAAAATGCAAAGCTATTGCTCGAATAATCACAGTCACTGATCAAAATTTGCCGTTTTCCTCTCTCACCTCTGTTCTTGAGAGAAATGTGCTTGTGCAAACGAGAAAGCAAATACCTCTGATTGTTTTCTGCACCCTTAGTCCAGCTTTCCTCCTTGGAAAGGCTCTTGGCCCATTCTGAATCAGGAATCATCTATGGAATCAGCCCTGGATCTCCTGCTACTTCAGAGGCTTCTGATCTCATCTTCTACCCCTGCTCCCTGCTCTAACAAGCTGGGTGAGCCCGGTATGTGCCATTGGAATGTTGGTTTTTCACACGTGGTCCCTCAGTGTGGTGAAGGAAAGGCAGTAATGGAAAGAACTGCTAATGACCCGACGGCCTCGGGGCTGGGGGAAACGCGGTGTGCCAGCACCGGAAAGACACAGCCGGGGTGTCCTTTCTAGTTCTTGTGTCATGTGAAGGTAATACAGGGTTGTCAAAAGTATCTTTTTTGTCCAGGCAAAAACCTAGCTGTGATCACATCATGGGGGAAAAAAACCCCAGTGACTGTAACTTCCTGAAAGGACAAACAAGCACTGTCTGTAAAAAAATAAAA
Organism: Eulacestoma nigropectus; assembly: GCA_013397775.1. Lineage (NCBI taxonomy): Eukaryota > Metazoa > Chordata > Aves > Passeriformes > Eulacestoma > Eulacestoma nigropectus. Next base: position 217,021 of record VZTE01001494.1, read on the forward strand.
TAAAGTAAAACAAAACCTGGTACATATAAATGACCTGCTGTGCATCCAGTGATGCCTTGGTCTATAGGGTTGAATGCCTCTCCTGAAGCAGAGCTTTCCTTCATCTATTCTGAATTAACTGCAGTCATTGTTCTTTGCTCTCTTGAGGGCTATACCTATTCCTAGAGCTAATTCAAATTAGCTGTCCCAATTAATTAAAGCATCTTAATTAATGGAAAAATACAGAGTCTTTATCAGGCATTCCTTGGCTGGAACACAGCCTAAGATACCACAGCTGAGCAGAAGAGAGACATTTTCTTTTATGCTTTAAATAGCTTGCTAATATGAAAGTGTGGTTATAACCAAACTCTTATGAGGATGAAGTTGTTTTCCCACAGCTATAACCCAAATATGGATTGTTACTCCATTTCCACTCGCACTCCCACTGAAGGCAGGGTGGTGTTGCCCGAGGAAGGGCTGGTTTTGTGTGGGATGACTCGCAGAGGAAATGCAAGCAAAGATATAAGCAGGGGAGAGTGTGAAAACACTATTACTCACTTCCCTGTGAGAGGAGAGAGAGGGTGACATGCTGGAAGTGGCTGGTATTCTCCCCCTCTGCCCTCCCAGCCCTGTGGTCATCAGCTGAGCCAAAGATGGCAAGGAGGAGGACAGGGACGAGCCATGGTCCTCCCTTGCTCAGACACCCTGCTCCAGGCACAGGGTGTGAAGGCCAGTGGTGCCATCCAAACAATCCCACGTGAGCCCTGCACGGACCAGGCAGCCAAAGCCACAAGCTGACCTTACACCAGGACATGCACAGTTGCCTCCTCATGGAGACAATATTCTTGCTGTTTTCAGATTCACCAACTGAACAGGAGAATTTTATTTGGTCACTAACTTCCTTCTCTTCAGGTTTTCTGGGGGTTTCTCTGTTCCTGACTGGTGTTTGCAGCTTCTCTGCTGCCCAGGGTCATCTGGCTCCCAGCAGAAATGGGTCTGAGCAGCAAAGGATGCAAGCGTTGGAACCCCCAGGAGCTCCCCCTGAACAGCAGCAGCAAAAAAGAGAAGCATTTTATAAGCCCTCACCAGTATGACAAATACAGCAGCACAATTTTTAGAGGACACACTGAAACAAGCAAGGTAATTACTATGCGGTTTAATTAGCTCAGAATTTAATCAACCTTGCAATTGAGGAAAAAGACTAGAGTCTGTTTCTAAATTAGGCAGTACAAAATTTCTCAGTGCCTGTCCTGGAACACCAAGTGAGTCTGTGTACCTTTTATTTCTCAAGCATGTGACACAATCATCCCTTTTATTCCCCATTCCATCAGTGATTGCAGTGATCCACTGGATCATTTAAAACAATTGGTACTAAACAAGAGTGATTGTGAAGCCCCCTAAGTTGCAGTTTGTGCAATACTTTTTCTAGCACCTAATTTTTTCTGCTGCTACAGATAAAAATGTACTTGGCTGATCAGGACAGGAGAATCCCATTTTTATTCCTGCAATGTTTGCAGGAGAATGCCCCATCCATTCCGCTTTAGAGAGGGAGAGGGATGAGAAATGTTCCCCTTGTGAACACTTTGCTGTGCAAAGGCCATTCAAGATGAATAGTTTTTGGTCTGTTACATCAATGAAACAGATAATTTCTTCCATTCTTCTTCAAGCTGTTTTGAGCTTCTTTATGCTTGACTCAGACCAGATCCCTCTCTTCCAGTTTGCCTTCATTTCTCTTTCCTGTATTGGCTTTTGCTAAGACTGGGAAACTGTCTGATAGTCAGCTGGTGCCCCACTCAGTGCATTAGGAAAGGAGAGGGAGGATTTTTCCGAATGGCTAAACACATTGTGCTTTGCAGTATTGGATACAAGGTCCTGGAAGGTAGGAACACAACTGCACTAAGGTGTTTTAGGTCCAGCTACCCTTATGTATAGCTAGGCAAGAGGAGTGCATTGAATGAGCTCCAGGGACATGAGAATAGAGGTAAGTTAGAATGCAGATCTGCAGAGTGTAACAGAGGCAGCTGGAGCTGCTCTGAATTAAAAAAAAACACCAACTGATGAGGGTCATTAATGTAAGGGTCAGAAAGTTGTAAGTAGAAGCACAGTGGACTTTAGCAAAATATTAAGAAAAATTAGTGTAATGAAGGATGAAATCAAGTCAAGGATGATTTAATCCAAGAGAGCTGTGTGCAATCCTCAGCTTGTCAGTATCTGCTTCTCAGTATTGGCCATCAAAGTCCCTGTAGCTGTACTGTTAATATGTTAATATGTCCAGCCACTACAACGAAGATTCATGTGCTGTGCATGGAATCAAGCACAACACTGTCCCTAGGAGCCCTACTCCAAAAACACAGCTGAAGGTACCTGATGAACACAGGCATATATATATATATGTATGTCTGTGAAGAATAGACATATGTATGTATATATATATATGTGCGTGTGTGTGTGTATGTATGCATTCATGTATGAGATATATATGAGCTATTCTTTTATATTTCCAAGAGGTGTCAACAGCTGCCTTGTCTCAAGACCAAGTCAAACAGGCATAGCCACCCAGAACTGGTCTGTCTGTGTGAAAGAAGCAACAGAAAGAACAGGCAATCTCCTTTTCCCAGGCTCTTCCCAGGAAGAGGTAATCTTATTTTCTCTCAGTGAATTGTTAGAAGCTCCTTTTACTATGCTGGATTATTTAAAACTTGCTCAGTTTTGCAGTGGGTTCCCTGGGATTAATATTTTAAGTGCTCCCATAGTAAGCATTAACAAAATTTGGGAGACATCATTGCTGCCTTGTTGGATATTGATTTCTGTCTGATAAGGAAGCATTTTAACTGGGTTACAAAGTGTTCTTCTCTAAGATGCTTAAAATAGGACCGAGGAACCATTATGATATAAACTAATCTGCTGGACATCAAATTCAGAGATGATCCTGAAATTGTTTAGACATCGATTCTTTGTTATCTTTTCCTGTGGAGCATATTGCTCAATTCTGTTACCATTGAACCACTGTCAGAAGGAAATTTCAGTGAGCAGCAGCAATACAGAAAATGTAGAATTTCGCTTTTTTTTTTTCCTACAGAAGACTTTGGTCTTTTCGCTGTTTTAATGGTAGGGGTGTGTAGTCAGAGAAATCGCAGCTTTTGTGTGTTTTTACTGCTCCTCAATAGAACAAGGTTATTACTTACAGTTACTAAGCCAGTTGGGCGTGAGAGAGTGGCTGTGTCAAATGTGTCACAGTACTGCTCTCAAAACTGTAAAAAAGACATCAAATTAAAGGATATCAGGAAGATACCTACTCCCTGGAAGTCCCATTGAACTGGTCCATGCAAAAATAGAGAAAAACTGGGAGCCTTCTTCCCCCTTCTAAGTTCATTCCTATTTGTTTACTATTTCTGAGAGCCTAGGATGAGAGGAACAAACCACAGTGTGTGCAGTGTGGGCCTTAGCCAAAACCCATAGAAATCAATAGGAAAATATCTTTCTTGGGAGGTGGGCTAAGCTTGGTATTAATCACAAGATGCCAAACTTTAAGTAGTTGTGTCTGTGCTAATGCAATATTGTCTTGCCTAACAGGCCCTGTTCTGATTTAAATCTTCTCTTTCTTCCTGGAAGGCGTAGGTTTTTTATTTTAAAGTGCCACTGGCATGAAGTTAACAGAAGCTTCCAAGAGCTGTGGGAAAATGTTCTGGGATCCTTTTTGTATCTGAATATGGTCACATGAGTTTCTCAGTATTTGTGCATCTGAGAGCAGGTTTCACCAGGTGAATTAGAACCCACCAGTGGTTCAATACAAGATGTGGCAGATCTTTCACCTGTTGGGAACATACGAAGGATTTTTTATTTTTTCAAACTGACCCCAACATCTCAGTCTAAATAACATTCTAAAGCCAGCAAGGAAACTACCTGGAAAGAAAAATCTTGGTGTTTCTTAGCTTGGCTCACCATCCTACCCGTGTTTGTTCTTCCCACCTTGAATGCATTAACCCTTTTTCTCCCCTCATGTCAACCCCCAGCCTGGCAGGTCACAATGTAGGCAGTGTTGTGGATAGCTTGGCTGTATTTTAAGCAAGCTGGAGCTACCATTTTAAGAGTCTTCTTCTGATTCACAAAGACTATGAAATAACTGGTCCCCCAGGTGTTCACAGGGGCACAGCTCTGTCCTGGCTGCAAGTAGTCCTGTACTGAAGGTCTAGATATAAAGCTAATGCATTCATAAAAAGACTCTGGGAAGAAATGCTTGTATTTTTTAGGAGACAAAAATCTTGTTCACTTTTTTAAAAATAGGTGTTTTTTCCTCTTTGCTCAGACCATGTTACATTGCTTTTCAGGGTGGGATTAGCTGGCAAAACCAGTCTAACCCAAGAGCCTTGACCACAAGCCCTGGGAAGGAAATGAGGTTTTGCCATAGCTATTTCCTTGCTACCTGTATCCAGAGACAAGATACTGTGGTGAAACCTTCACTGTCCTTGCTCAGTCGGGGGTTAAGGGTAAAAGTCCAGACCCAGCAGAGAAAATAGGTATCTCCCACACATTTAACTCTTGATGAAGATCACAGCCATCAGCTAGTCCCTGTGGCTCTATAGATTGTGCATGGAGGCAGAGGAGTGCCTCCAAACAGGGTTCATGACATCCTCCTCAGAAATGACAGCCACAAAAAACAGAGAGGAAAATACAAAGGAGTAAGTCTTAGTTCCTGTTTGTCTCCAGGAGGGAAGAGCCTTTGTGTCACAGAGAACCACCTTGTTCCCTTCAGGATGGGTGGCTTCTCCTCCTTTCCTCCAAATGGGTATCAAGGTATTTTTTGGGAACTGGCAAAGGAAAATCACCCTTTGAAGCTAAGCAGATGGCAGGTGTTTTATCCTATCTGCCAAAAGTAATGTCTGTTAAAAGCTCTCTTCCATGACGTGAGAGACCCAGATCCAGTTAATGTCTCCTTCAGTGAGGATTGACAAACACACTTTACATTTCCCACAGCAATGTTGGGACTAACATGCAATTAACTATTGTGAGAGGATGGCTGGGGAGGCACTTTCAGTCTTTCCTGTTGAACTCAGCCCATTCTTGCGTTTTCACCGTTGTGTCTGTGGACTGATTTAATGTCATTTGTGCTGAAAAGGATATTTTTGCTTTGGAATGAAAATTTTGTTAAAAAATACCAATTCTATTGACAAATTTTTATGTTCTAGCAGCAGACTGATTTTTAAAAACACTTTTAGATGAAGAGGTTTTTAAAAGTCTCTGCAGAAAGCAGAGCCAGTAGTCAGTAATGAAATTTTCGTTTTATGAAGAGACCTCGATGTCATTTTTGTTACGAGCAAAGAGAAGAATACATGAGACTCTTCTTTTGTGTCTCATTTCCAGCCTTAGGGAGAGAATGTATCTAGAAGCAACTTTAACTATAAGTAAAGAAAAAGAGTTATATGAATTTGTTGCATAAACTAATTAGTTCACATTGTTGCCTTCTACGTATGAACAAAAATCCGCAAAGAATGGGAGAATTTTAATTTTGTCTGTGAAGTTTAGCTTTGTAAAATTTATGACTATGGAATTCAATTAAAGTCAGTAGAGTTGAATCAATAGAGAATTGACCTCAAAATAATAAATATCCCATGGTCTCAATAGACCAGTTTGTCGGTGGGCTGTCAGTTCCTAGAAATCAACTGCATTTGCTCTGGAAAACAGGGATAACTGTAAACAACTCTAACAGAACTTTTAGAAAATATTACATTCTTTCATGTCTGGTTTTTCTGTTTCATGTACCCAGATCTAAATGAGGCAAAATTGCTGCTGACTTGGAAAGTGTATTGGGATGTCTCCAGGTAAAAGGGATGAGACAGGTATTATTGGGAAGTGGAGTGAAAACAGATGAAATAACTGAGAGCAACAAATTTGCTGTGCATTTTCTGTCATTTTTGTCTTATAGAAAGATGAGGTGCTTAATGAGAGCTGCTTCTCATCATGCCATGTTTCCAAGCCCTTGGCAGCAGTACAGAGGTTATATCTTCACAGAACAGTTCTTTGGTGATCTGTCTGATGTGCTGAGCACAAACATGCTTTTCTTTGCCCTGGGCATGCTGTACTACTTCTATTCCCACTTGCTTCTTCAATAAACATGTGTATTGTGTCAGCAATGGAAAGCTGCCACTGGCCTCATTTCTGCAAGCTGCCTCTGAGTCTGACTCAATATATTTCACTGAGAGCCTGGTGATTCAGGAGAGCACTTCTCATTTGAGCAGTCCCTTAATTTCCAGTCTGTCGACTTTGATGAGTAGTGGCACGAATGTGGATGATCACTGCAGGCACACATGACAGCATTTGGTGTAATGTTTCTTAATATTTGACCCTTCCCAGGTGACAGCAGCAAGGCCCTTTTCTGAAGGAGACAAGAATGGGAACATTGTGTTTTTGCTTGAATGTTTGAACTTTCTTTCTCTTTTTTTGGTTTGTTACTAGGATGAGGTGACACTAGCAGTCTAGTTCTCCTGCTAGATTTTTTTTACAGATGTATTCAGGAACAGATGCAATTTCCTCATAAGATCAGGTTGTTCTAAAAGTCTGTGCAGAGTCACGCAAATGTATATAACTTAATGCAAAAGTGAATCTTACGTTTCTCAGAGTGTATAGGCTGAGGCTTTAACTCCTGTTGGCTGCTAAATTCTGACCCTGGGAATCCCTAATTCACACAGTTTTCTCATGTGTTTTATTGTCCAAAAGTCTCACGAGGTTATACCTTGTGTGAATTACAGTCTGCTAGAAACATGAAGGAGTGGTCAGAGGTACCTGCAAGAGGTGGCAGGTGGGTCACACATCAGGCCCAGGGCAAGTGTTGACAGTCAGACTCCTAAAAGGATGTGAAGTTTCAAATTCACATTTGGGTCAGAAAGCTCTGCCCAGGTATGCCTGTAGAAGTGATCCATGTAAACAAGCTGATCAGGAGACAGTTTAGTACTGATGAAATTCAGCTTGTGCAGGGAGCCGGCAAAAAGCCTCTGTACCCGATCACACTCCAATTAAGCTCTTTTTGCTGCTGCACACACCCCCTGGAAAGACATTTCATGCACAGCAAAGACCACATACACACACTGAGATTTTGTCTGTGATGCTCTTGGAGTCCAGTGTTCTCTGACCAGGCTCCTTCAGATACTCCATGAGGGGGGTTTAAAGTTCAATATCAAATTATTAGTGTCCAGGCTTTTCTAGTCTTATTTCGGCTTACACATACAGACATATGAACTTAAAACAGTAACATTAGAACATTTCATGGTTTTGGTTTTCGTCATTATACTAAAACTAGTAACCCAATCATAAGCAGTAGGCAAACATGAATATACCCTAAAAAACACCCCCAACAGTTATAACACTGGATAAGCATCTAGGTTTATGAAACAATTAAGCACATCCCAGATAATTAAAACAAGAAATTTTTTGGGCACGTGTCTCTGTGCAAGTCTGGAACTTACTGAGAGAGCCAAGCTGATTAAACTAGGCCCCCTCTGGCATTCAAGCTCCGTTTGAACCTGTAAGAAAAAGACAGGCACCTTGTGGATTTGCCTGCTGCTCAAGCATTTGCTCAAAAAGCCATCAAATACATTCAGGGGCAGAGAGGTCCATGAGGTGCTATTAGACCAGATACCACATCTGGCTCAAGGAGTCTCTAAGGCCTGAGATGGCAGCAATTGAGAGGGTATTTCAGAGGAATTACCCACTTGTGGTAGCCCAGTCCCAACAGCCTTCTCATCAACATCTGCTGCTACTGAAGCTTAAAAAGAAGGCACATCCACCTTCTGTCTGATCTCGTACATCTGTTAGTTCTTTTGTATTAGTCTTGGAAAGGGGGGTTAAATTACTGTGTTGAAGAAAGAGAAGCAAACTGAAAAATACAGTATTAAAGTATGCAGAGGTACACTCCCAAAATACAGTTAACTGTGCTCAGCAGATAGAAGTCAAAATGAAAACGGCTTGTCTGGCAGCCTCTCACATGTAAAACCTTGCATATACAGATTTATGTAAAAAGCTGTTATATATATAGAGTGCAAAATGAAGCTAATCTGTTCTTGGCAAATAAAATAGACTGGAAACCATAGAGAAAGGATTTGTTTTCCTGTGGGTGATAATCGTTTGCACTGATGTGAAGCGACCCCAGGGAGGTCAGCTTTTGTGCTCATGGGTCTTAATCGAAGTCAGCTGGACTAAAAATGTGTGGTTTCACGGAGCCCCGTTTCAGGTTTATGATGATTAATGTATTTTGTCACAGTTCTATCCTGTACCCTGGCCAAATGAGGGCTCCACTGTTCTTGGCAGCATGCCTCTGCCACTTCAGAGATAATCCCTCCCTCAGAGAGCTCTCTGGACAGATCATGACTGGGGGAAGATCAGAGGAGAGTGCAGTGTCTGTTGTCACAGACTATTCAGTGTATGCATATGCTTTTTTAAGGAGAGGAATTTTTTTGTCCTGGATTTATTTAAAGGAATCTGCTACCACTGGTAGGTAGGAACATTTTGGAGAGAGGTCTTACATGTGTGAGTCATTTGAGGAGGAAAACCAGAACAGCCAAAACCAGTGGGAAGAGCTGAAGAAGCCTGAGCAAGGAGCAAAGCAAGACAGGTAAGAGGGTGCAGGATGCCTGCTGTGCTGAGGGGCCAAACAGTGGATTTAGCTTTGGAGGAAGAGTGATGGGGCAGGATACCCTTAGGATATCTGACTGGGGGAGGCAAAGAAACAAACACCTGGGCAAACTGACACCAACTTTCAGAGCATCCATATGGAATTATCACCCTTCTTATTTTGTGCTTATAGGGCTGCTCTGGCCAAGCAAGTAACTTCAGTGTTTGACAGAGGCAGGACTCCCGTGAGGGGCTGGCCAATGCAACAGCTGCCTTTAACATGTCTGGCTTTACTGTGCACGCACAACAAATCCTGTGGCTGGCAGGGCCAATGTCTCAGCACCGACATAACAGACTGGAGTTGCAGGCAGCATCTCTGTCGTTTAGATGTTATATTGTTTCTGGCAGTCGCTTACACCCAGGGCTGACTCAAGGCACAAACCTGCCTGAGGCGCTCCCTGGAAGGCTCGTGAAGCCATTAGTCAGTGCTAAAATGGTGTGTGTGATGTGCCCTTCTGCAGGTCATAAACACTCAGGGCACCAAAGTGGAGACATAAGGTATGGAAAAAAGAAAAATTCACAGATGTACCAAACATGGATGCATTTTTCACATCAAGTGCATTATTTACTATTACTACCATGAACTCGAGAGATGATACTGTACTTGTGGCTGCAAAAGTGAATGAAGATAATGAAACACAGTCAAGGTTGTAGGAATATCCCAATCAATGTGCACCTCATGCCCTCCACCAAACCCAGCCTTGCACTCTATTTAGCAAGAAGTCCTTTTCCCCCATGCTGGATAAGAAAAGGCTTTTCAATCTGTTGGAATCAAAACAGGCATTTAATTAAGTCTCTCTGTATTTGTTCAGTTAGTGAGAAAACAAGCTGTTTAGTGCAGGCTATTTTCGAGAGGAACTACGTAAAGGTGACTCTGCAAATCAGGAATGGTTGTTAGAATTACTATTACAAGGATCATTCTACTCTTGCGTGTGCTGCTTGCTTTCCGCGACGGGCTTCTTGTTCTGTACGACTGACTTTAATGGCTACAGTTGCATTTCTGAGCCTATGAACAATCCCAAAAACCTGCAGTTTAATGTTAGTGAATGGAAAGCAAAAAAAGAGCTTGTTATATTAGCTCAGAGTTAGGGAAACAGAGCAACAGTGAATAACAAAACTGGCAGGTGAACTTGGAAAGAGCTGTAATAGAACTTTTTTATCCACAGATCTACTCAAAGAGATAACCTGACCTGTATGGACTTGCAATGGAAAGGATTTTATCTGGGAATTTTAAAATTCAGCTGATTTGATGCATTCCTGGAAGAGCACAAAAACGTATCAGAAATGTTGCTACAAGGACTACTTGATACTTTTTGAAAACATAGGGGGTGAAGCTCTTCTCCTGAACCAGCAATTTGTCAGCAATTACTTCTGAGCCGTGGAAAGTGAAACATTGATTTAGAGTTGTCAACCACACAGAAATATTCCATGTTGAACAGTTTTTCACATAGCAATTTTTAAAGGATTAAGTCCCAAGGAGTAATTTCTGTAAATTTATCCCCATTCACTGGAGGTGGTGCCTGTCTTTGAGTACAACAGTGAATTTCTTGTAGGAGAATGGTATTTCTTTGTCAGATTCCTATGTCTGGTTTTGTGACAATGGGATATATAAGTCAGGACATAACATATAAATCTGCAGGCGTGGCTAAAAAAAACCGGGATGAGTTTGCCGAAAAGCTCCATGATCTTGCCTTGCAGCTGAAGGGCAGGGAGCAGAGGGCTGGGAGCAGCCACTGTTACTCCTGGAAAGCAGCTCTCCTTTCAGCAGCACAGCATGGCAGGCACACACCCTCTCCTGCTGCAGCAGCTCGTTTGGCTTTCTAAAACTCGGGCATGGCAAAATAGACAAAGGGGCTGTCTTTTTCTGCTGCCCCAGCACTCTGCTGCCCTAATTATGTGCCTGCAACTTGTGCTGGCTCACAACCATGTGATGAAGGCTGTTCCTGAGGGTTTTTAATTGATTAAAGCAGCTCTTGATTCTTAGGACAAGAGAAGCAAGGTACAAAGCTCTAAGCCTCAGGAGGGAAATAAAAAAATCAGAAAATATTTTGCTTCAGCTTCAGAATTAAATTTTTATTTGTTTCAAGGCCTCCCAAGATGATGTGGACCAGAAAACTGTTGCTACCGCAGAGTCATATGTATGAGGCAGAACATTCAAAAACTAAATCTAAGAGACATCATTAGCTTTAGTGCTCTGGTAAAGGAATGAAAACATAAACCAACAAATAGCTATCTAAGGTATTTCAAAGAAGCCATCAGTGAAATGCTGAAAGAGAAAAGGCAATGTCTGTATCCAGCCATTACTGAAAGCAATCAGAATATCTCGTGAGCAATGTGTGAGAATGTATGAGCATTGCACAAAGTGAATTTCTCATGCCATAGCTGTGAATTTACTTTCTGGGGTGTGGTGGTGGTGTTTGTCAGTAATGATAGAAAACTATAGGGCAGCAGATGCTTTAAGACTATTAAAAATCAGTTTTGCAACAGTGTAAAACAAAAAACCTGCATTCTTGATCTCTGAGAAGAATCACATCTAACATTCTTCTAAATGTAGAGTCCACACATGGTTTGTGACTTCCTTTCTTGAAAGCCTAGGGAGCTATCTTCCTAAACTGGACAATTCACACGGTATGCTGCTGTAATCATGGAATCACTCAGGCTGGAAAGACCTTTAAGACCATTGAGTCCAACTGTTAACCCAGCACTGCCACATCCACCACTAAACCATGTCCCTAAGCACCACATCTACAGGTCTTTTAAATATCTCCAGGGATGGTGACTCAACCACTTCCCTGGGCAGCCTGCTCCAATGCTTGACAGCCTTTTCAATGAAGGAATTTCTCCTGTTTTCCTATCTAAACCTCCCCCAGCACAACATGAGATAATTTCCTCTTGTCCTATCACTTGTTCCTTGGGAGAAGAGACCAACCCTCACCTGGCTACAACCTCCTTTCAGGCAGTTCTAGAGAGTGACAAGGTCTCCCCCAAGCCTCCTTTTCTCCAGGCTAAACAACACTGGCTCCCCCAGCTGCTCCTCCTAAGACTTGTGCTCCAGACCCTTCACCAGCTTTATTGCAAATCTTTGGATGCATAATATGTAGAGTGTTTTTCTGAAACAAATAGAAAAAGTGCTTTTTGCCTTGGAATAACATGTTGGTCACAAAAAAGGCCTAATTTTAGTGTCCTGACTCATGCTGGCCCAGAGGGCCCCAAATTCTTCAGACAGCTCTGTCTGCATTGCCATTTGTCACAGCTGATCCTGAGGTAAAGGGGTGAACATGAAGGTAGGAGGTCTTTGGGAGCAGAAACTGTGAATGAACGGTCTTTGTCAACATGGAGGGAAAGTCCCAGGAGAAAGGTAACCAGGAAGATTGACGGAAGTGATGAGCTGAGCTAAAGGACATCACACCAATCTGCTGACAACACAAATGGCGGAAAAGGCAGTGCAAAAAGCAACACAAATCGTGCAAAAAGCTTACAGTGAAGAAGGGAAGCCCTCTGTTTACTGGACCTTGCAAAGAATGCGCAGAAATGAGGGATGGATCTTATTCCTATGAACCGTCAAAGTACCATGCAAGAAAGCAAAATTATCTTATTCCAGCCACCAGTGTCTTCTTACCTCCATTTTTTACATTAAGACTTCTCCCCATTTCACCCTTTGCTGTCTCTTCAGAGGATACTTTGAGGCCTCTTGATATTCCAGCATCCAGTGCTGTATGAGCATTACACAAGGAACAGATGCAGTTCCATGGCCTCTTGGGATGTATAATCATCCATCCCCTCTCCTGATGTTGCTGCTGTCACTCCATAGGGAAATGAGGCAGTATCTGCTGTCTGTCCTGTGTAAACGTGATACCATAAATGCATTGCAGAAATGTGTCTGTAACAAATACTTTATTCATATCCATAATATTTTAGTTTCTAGAGACTTGGTATTGATCATAGACACTGGTATTCTTATAAGAATCTGCCAATATCAGTCACCGTATTTCTACTCCACGTATTCATGCTCGATGGCAGCAAAAGCAATAAATTTTTCCTTGAGACTGTTGGCAATCCAGCTCATTTGTCATTTTTAAATGGACACCTGGGACACCTGGGGTAGATTCTGTCCGAGCAAAACAAATCAATACAGTTAGTTACACTAAGTGCATTTGAACAAGGATACTTGAAGGGGGAGAAGTAAAAGGTGCTGCAGCATGGCAAATGGTGGAGAGGAGAGTTATGTGTGCTGCAGGCTCATCAAAGGCTGGGAAAATGGCACTCAGCTTAATCTATGCCTTGGGAGTGAGGAAGGGGTAGAGGATCAGGAGAAGAGAACTATAAAAGGGATGGAGGATCAGGAGAAGAGAACTAGAAAAGGGTGGACCAGGCTGAGGAGGAAACTGAAGAAAAGCCAAAGAAGAAGGCTTAGGAAACAAGAAGATAAAGTAGCGGATCTAAGGTGGGTCCCCTGGGTTGAAGCAGAAGAACCAATGAAACACAGCCACTGGGCATGCCTGGAGGGGAATCTTGTTTCTAGTCCATTTGATTTCGGAGCAGTGTTCTGGACTTTGAACCAGCTGGGGGATTTTATAGCCCATATCAGTTATGCTATCATGGTTTTAGCATGGCAATAGAAGGCACAAGAAGAGCAATTCATGCAACAGCCCAGCTCTTGGAAATGGTACAGAAGGAGAACTATCTTGTACGTCTATTTTTATAGAAGTAGATGATATAGAAGGTAGGGTTTGCTGTCTTTGCAAGCATTACATTTTAGTCAGTGGTATAGGACTGGTTGACATTTTATTTTCTATTTCAAAATGTTCATGTTTGGTTGTATAAAAAAAATAACCTTTTCCGTGGGGTAAGCAATCCAGCTCACTTGTCATTTTAAATGGACACCTGAGCAGATTCAGGTGACTCACCGATGCAGTCAGCTGGACCAAGGGCCTTAAATACATTTGGATGGGAGAAGAAAAATATGCCACATGAATGGAAATAATACAAAAGAAATAAATTACATGCAACAGACAGGCAATCAGGAGGGATGGGAGGCTTTGTCTTCATGTGCTAGAAATAACTGAACTGATCTCCCAAGATCATCATTAAATCAGCTTTAATAATGCGTTGTCATCAAAAAGAGGAAATTGCCTCCGCTCCCAAAATGAGCAGATTATGAAAGGATGCTTACAGATGGTGCACAAGGCTGCAGCTGGTTTCTTGTTCTGCTTTATTCAAAAATCAAAGATACTGTAATTCTTCAAGATCTTTGTGAGAAAAAGCATCAAAGAGGTGCATTTGGGCTTTTACATTAATGTGACTGAGTCCTAGAACAATGAGCAAATGGTGGCAAAGCAGCTGAAGTGTCTCACTGTGATTCCAGAGCTCATGTCCCTGGCAAACCCATCCTGCAGGCTGTAGGATGATCCCTGGCTGTAGCTGATCACACAGGTTGGACAGGGCAGGATCTGTGACGCTGCTTCTGGGGATGTGCTTGGTCCACTGAGCAGCCTAGGTTTGGCAAGAACTCCAGCAAAACTACGAAATAAGTGGTGCCTGTGGAACGCTAGAACCTGGATGGAAAGGTAGCCCTAAGAATGGAGGGGCTGCTGATTTCTGGGGCCTGAGAAATGCCTTCCTGAGAAAGCACCTGTTCCTTTTAGAAGACGCAGGGATTCTTTCACCCACCTCTAGACAAACCCCTTTCTGGCCTCGCTTTGCGAGGGAACTGAGGAATGTGATTTAGGGGCGGCCAGCAACACCGTGCCGCACCAGCTGCCCTCAAATCCCGAGCGGCGTTTCCGGCAAGCGCGGAGCCGCAGGAGGAGGGGAAGGGAGGGAGGCACGGCCGTGCCACGGGGGTTCTGCAGCGGATGCTCGGCCCCCTCCCAGCCGCGCTGCCCCGGCGCATCCCTCGCCGGGCACAGCCCCCGCCGCATCTCCCGCTGCGGTGACGCCTCGGATGCGTCCCCTCGCCGCAGATCTCCTCCCTCCACTTCAGTCAGTTCATCCGGATTTTCTTTTTTTTTTTTTTTNAGGTTTCCCTGCATATGAAAAGCTTTGAGATGGAAATATTATTAAGTCTGTTTCTTTTTTTTTTTTTTTTTTCTTTTTAACCTGCAAGTTGTTTTTTCGTTTGTTTGTTTTCCATCTATTCGGAAATACAGGAGCAGCGGGCGGGCACCCACCCGGTGACTCTCCTCAAATCCCCCCGGCAGAGAGGCGCTCGCAGCCGCTCCAAGGGTGCGGCCGGCTCCCGTCACTCCTCATCCCGGGACGGGGCGAGGAAGCCTGGCTTGCGGAGGTAGCTGGGGATGCGGTGGGAGCCGGGATCCCCGGATCGGGGGCCGGGCTGAGGTGAGGGGGTGGGCGGCTGCCGCCCCGGCCGTCGCGGCGGGGGCTTCGCTCTGTCTCTCCGACGTTATTCTGGGGGATAATTTGGTGTTTTCTCGCAAATCACAATCATCGGGTGAAGCTTTCCCTCAGATCACCGCCGTCCCGGATGAGAAAGCTTCACCCGCATTTTTGTGTCCATATGCTTGTTTTTACTTAATTTCTCTCCGAAGGGAGGCGTGTGAAACCTCCTCGCAGGTTTTCATCACGGGGTTAAAGTGCTGTGGATATTGGGGTTTTGGTGCTATGGGATTAGTTTTGTGTTTGTTTGGTTAGTTTTTTTTCTCAGTACTTAAAACAATCACCTATTGACCTCGTCTGAAAAAAATGGTAACGTGTTTGTATCTCTCAGGTTACAGTGTGAAGAAAGGTGCTTGCTTACCCACCCTATGAACAAACAGGTCAGTACCTAAAAGAAGTGGGTCTGATGTTTCAAGTTACTTGGGAAAAGGAATTTTAGCACAGCTGTTTTTACAGGTGTGCATTTAACTTAGTTAAAATGTTGGTTGCATGAAGAAGTTGAGTGCGTTTTCCTTTGCAGGCAGGAATTCCTTTTGCTTGCAGGTAAGGTGTAGAAAACGATCCTTCCAGTGTGCTCATGTGTGTCCCAGTGTACTTAACTGGGTGTGGAAAATATGTATTTATGCTGTTTCTTGGTTCAGGATGATGTTGTTTTATTAATGGAATGCAACTGGTTTTTGATACTCTGTTAACATCTTTTATTTTTTTGCCAACAAGTGCACAATGATAGCAAGAGTTCCTTACATTTCAACTCTGTTTAAACGGTGGAGTTTAAACGGTGTGAGACAGAAAAAGTGCTAGCTGTGTGACGACTTCCAAGGGGCAGAGAGTGTAAGGTGCCCTTTTGATACAGAGGCTATTGTGTAAATCAGGATTTGCAGATTATCTCTGATGAAATTGTCCTGATTCCTGATGGGACAAGATTGTATGGGGAATGTCTTAAGAGATCTGCCCTTACCTTATAGTCTCTCTCTCATAAGAGATTTTTGAAAAGAGAAGAATCACCTCTGATGAAGACAAATCCCAGCATCAGGGAAGTACATGGGAAATTCAACAAACCAAGAATTCCATTTCCCAGAAAAGGGGGCAGAAAATATTTAATCACTCAAGACTTAAGTGTTAATAGTCTAATAGTCATTATTGCTTTGCTTTTTAGTAATGCTTCCGTTTTTCAAAGAGTCATTTGTCCTGTGTGGTTTTTTTTGATGATGACTTGTTTTTTCCCAGCACTGAACATCAGTGCTTTGATCCAGGAGTGACTGGTTTATAGTAGGTTGTGAACAGATAGTTCTCTTTCAGTCACTTTACAATATTATATAGATACATCCATGTACAATTGAAAGCTAAAGAAAATGACTTTTTGTCCCCCTAAAGTATTTTATCCAGGTGGTTATTCATAAATGTATAGTTAAGAATCCGCCATCTCCTTTCAAAAAGGAATTGATCTGTATAAATACTTCTACTTAGTATGTCCTGACATTATTTGCAGGTTACAGTGGAGGTGTTAACACATTTTCTAAGAGTAAAAAAAAAGATTTCTTTCTGTCATTTGTGCATTGCATACATGATGTTTCAATGCCTCAGGATAGTAAAGCAATGAAGAGAAGTAAATAGATCAGCAATGTGGCTGGTAATTTTCTCTTTAAACTGACTGATGATTAAGATGATAAAGCTATTACCAAGCCAAGAAAGAAAGTATTGGAAGAGTAGATAGGCAGTAAACAAGGAGCCCATATGGATTTAGAAAAGGGAGTTAATGAACGTAAAAAATGATGTTTTGGAAGTAAGATGTGTCAAGCTGAAATAAAGAGTTTCCAAAAGCCAATCCAAGCTAGTTTTCGCAACAAAAACAGCAAGACAAAGAAGGAAAGCAGTAGCAATAGGCAAAGCTCAGTGTGAAGCTAGTCCCAGAAAAAAACAAACTTCTTTCTTCTGTTTTGAATGTGAACACAGATGTTGGACCATGGGTACCCAGGTTGAAGAGACCGTAGGGTTTAGAAAAAGGAAACTGTGTGAGAAGCATTTGTTCTGCTTTCTCCCTCAGTCCTCTGGCTCTGGTTGGAGCTAAGGACAAGATCACGTGTTGCAGGAACAATGGGGCTGACTCAGTGTGCTCCGGCCATGGACTGGAGACCACCTTTAAGCTCCTGTCCTCAGCAAAGGCTCGCACTGGTGATTGCTGAAATAGTAGGACAGTCCTGAGCAGCCACTGCTATCTTCAACAATCAGTATGGAAGAATTAGGAGATGTGACTCCTTGATTTTTCTATGCCAAAACAAATGGTTTCTGAAATAAGAAAGGCAGGAAAGTTCTCCTTGTTGCATTCCTCTGACACTTCTAAGCTTGCATATCCCTCCGGCTGCCACTTTCCTCCTCAACCCCTGAGGAGCATAAGGATTTTGATATATGGATTGTCAGTATTCAGAGGTACTGAATGGCCTCTTGGGTTTAAGAGATGTCTGGTCACAGGAAAAAAAAAAGGATGAGTGGAAATTCCAGAAAACCTAAACCACATTTGAATTCTAGGAAACTTTTCTAGAGGATACGAACATATAAATAGCCTTATTGTTAGCATGCATGTTTCGTGTCACCTTGGGGTTTGTCCAACATAACCATGTTGGGTTTACTTAGATTTAGTAACTTTTCATTGCAAAATCTCAGCGTTAAACTGTATATTTTATATTTTAGGTGCAGTACAGAGTGATAATAATAGGCTCCGCATTAATATGCACACACATTTCATCAGCAGTTAGGAGAAAGAAGCCTACTTTAACCTTCTTAAAACCTCCTCTTTTTTTTCTTCTTTCTTTTTTCTTCTTTCTTTTTTCTTCTTTCTTTTTTCTCTTTCTTTTTTTTCCTTCTTTTTTTTCCTTTTTTTTTCTTTCTTTCTTTTTCTTTCTTCTTTTTTTAAAAATTTTTTTTTCCCCTGAAGAAGCCTGTATCTCTTGTAGACACCAACCTTGCATCTCTTGGAGAAACATCCAGCTGCACTCAGCAGAGCGCTGGCTGAGCACCAGCCCCGGCCTGCCTGCCCACAGCCTGCGTTTCCTCAGGCGTGGGAGGTTGGGAGCAGGCACCTACACGTAGGCACCGTGGAAAACGGGCGGGCTGAGGGTGAAATCTGGCATCGTTAGCATGACAATACAGACACAGCCGTTCCAGACAACAAAAAGTTAGTGGTTGCAAAACACCAGGCAGTTCTTGATGAGAAGATGGAATTTCCACTAGGTAATCTAGTTGACGAAATTAGATTTTATGAGTTTCAACTGATTCAGGGCTTCAGGCTTTAAGAGAGAATTGCCGAATCCTTTCAAATTCCCTAAGTGTTTCCCGTTCTGTCGTTTCAGGATGCTCACCAGAACCCCAAGTGTTGTTGCCCAAGTGTTCCTTCTTCTAAGCATAGTTCTCGTTATTGCTATTGCAGTGATTCAGATAAATCAGCAACAGGTCCTCTCCCCAGGGCTTAAGGTAAGTCTTAAGATAGCTCAGGAAGGAGAACAATGTTTTGAACTGGTATTTAAAAATGTGCCTTTCTAAACTCATTTTTATGGCGTGATTCAAATGAGCTTACAGCCATAAATTAATGTTTAATCATATATAATCATGGGAAAACTGAGGCTGAGAGAAAGAGAGAATTGGTCAAGAGTCAGTGGCAAAGCAGGAAAAGTATTTCTTGATTCCCTCTCTGTGGTGGCTATCACACAATGTCTTTTTCAGTATTGAAAGGCCAAATGGGGAGAATATATTACGCCTTTTTTTTCTTCATTTTTGCCAGAGATTGAAAGTAATTTTAAACTAATTTTGAAGTGGGAAATACCCAGAGTTTAAATTCTTCCCCCTAGCACAGCTGGGAAGTTTATGCTGACATCTTTGCAAATTGCTCCTGTGTATCAAAAGCATTTGGGCTCTAAGTATGCACTTGATCCTTTACCACATGTTGGGACTTGCTGAATATTAACAGATGCAAACTAACTTCATTAAGCGGGGCAGAGCAAACTACAAAAGACAATCTGAAATACTCTGAGGCTTTGCCTTGTGCTGTGTGGGACACGTGTGCAAGTTCTTCAATGAGAGATGTACTCAACTGAGGAAAAGCTGTAGAAAATACCCTTCTAGAGGAGCTGTGCAGCCTGGCACATTGAGTTCTGTTTTTTTCCCACGATCCTCTTGCCAGATTTTCTTTGAAGTCCCTTCTACCTTTCCATCTGCTTGTGTATTTAACTGGATAGTTCACATACGGATAACGATAGGCTAATGCCTCATTGCACTTCATGGGATTATAAACACCTTTGGCTTTGTCTGAATCATTTGGTGGTGTGTGAGTCAGACAATGGGATAAAACTGTATTCTGATACCCGTTCTATGTGTTTGTGTGGTGTGGCAGGGGGTGTGTGCTGGGATTGTGCATGGGGAACACAGTACCTCGAGTATATGCTCTGTTGAGCCCCAAATGGCTGCTTGCAGCAGCCTTACATCCCACCAATTTTCATGCAAGGCAAGACTGGACTGACATGTATCCCCGCTGATGCCAGGAAAAGGCTGAAACCACTATCTAAAAGACAGCCTACACACCTGTTGTGTTTGTCATTAATTCAGTTTCACATTCAGAATGATAAAACTGTTTACATTACTCTTTGAGGAAGAATTGGAACCACCTGGATTATCTGGAGCAGGTTTAAGTGGGGAGGTTTGCTTACTGAATCACAGCACCTTCACAGCTGGTTCTGGAGGAAGGCTGGTGTTTCCTCTACTGGGTGTGCCTTGGCTTTGGATTTGAGTTTGGGCTGTAAGCCTGCTAATGCAGGTGATATGGAGGACCCTGTGTTTGATTCCTGAAACACTGAGTCATCCTCAGTGAGTGATTTACACTCACAAGAAATTCACAGATAGAAGGAGGACCTTGGTATGCCAGTGAAACCCTCCAGTACCTGGCTGATACAATGGAGCCTGGAAATGACAGTGTCCTGAACTTAATGGTTGATTAAAATTAAATAATGCAACAACACGATGAAAGCAGGCTTACTCTTTGTAAATGGCCTTGTTCTTCTGTTACAACTGTTTGTGTTACCTGTGGTGTAAGAGCTCTTTCCCAAGATATATGTTGAGAGCATCCACTGTGGCACAAGAGATAAATTATATGCTACACCACTGATGTTTTAAACTGTTGTTGCAAAATTGAATATTTTAGATCCTTGATGGTTGGATTATCTGAAGATTGAACCAGCAATTAGTGAAGGAAGGGTCTGCCCATTGCATAAGGCTGGGGCACTGAAAGAACTCATGACTCACTAATAGACACCATGAAGTGAGAAGAGTGATGAAGAAAACACAAACATCCTCAGTGGAGAAGTCTGCAATTGTAAATGATCATAGCTCTGAATGTAATGAGCCTTTGGACCAGTCAAAACAAAAATTCTGTTTGTCTATTGCTGTTTTGTGAGCCCTAGAGAAAAAAAAAAAAACCCACTTCATTATTATATTTCTTTAATTCGCCTCTTGAGGTGCTACAGTTTTCAACACCTAAATTTTGCACATCTCTTTTGCTCTTAGAAAGTGTTTTGCATTGTTTGTGGATGTTACACTTGATTAAAAATTGTTCAAACCTGCGTGGCTGAATCGAAGCCTGCATCTAGCATAGATCCACTTTTGTGGCCTCCATCTTCCCTGTAACTGGTTTAGCTTGTCAGCTTCTCTTGGCAGTTTCCAAAGGGATTGGAAGGCAGGTGACCCATCATAACTGTGCCTGCTTTAAGGGTTTGTGCATCTCCACGTCCTCCTATAGGAATGATACTCAGGCTGAAAAGGTGATTAATCCTGGGGCTTGTGCTTTCTTATCTGTTGGGATTACTACTCTTCAGGATGTACCTACAAAGCCATATTCCCATAATAAGCATGTTCCTTAGGCACTTTTTCCCTCTCTTCCTTCTATGTATTTTCTTCTGGACTAGAAAACAGAACTCTGAAGCTTTTCTGAGTTGATGTTGTCTCCCTGTCTTGTCTGACTAATCTAGTCCGATGAGTAGATGGTGCAGTTCTTGGGTATTAAGGAATCAACAGGCCTTTGAGATGATGGAAATACTCAGTGGGAAAGTTGAAATAGAAAGGAAAGAAGGGAGAAAAAGTAGTTCTGTTCTTTAATAGCTGCTAGCCTGGGATAAGGGTTTGCCTATGCTCCCAGTCCCACACAGTGTGTTTCAAAGCAGGAAGGCATTGCTTGTCCTTAAAGGGCAGCCAAAGGTGATCCCATTTGCAGCTTGGACAGAAATCTAACATCCCTGGAAAAATTTAATCCAGCCAGTTTGTCTTTGGCAGCCTGCTAAGACAAGGCATGTAGAATTATCTCACCTTCTTAAGATGCAGTATCCTCTGTCATTTCTGGTTTTTGAATAAAAGATTAATCTTAGTCCTAACATGTGGCACAGTTGTCACTGATCACCACTTCTTGAGGCTGCATGGGCCAGTTTGCACACAGTGAACACACCCAAGTCCTCAGGAGCTTCAAGAGTCACCCTGAAATGGGCCCAAGAGACCTTTTCAAAAACAAGCATCTCTTTTAAAGGAAGCAAGAGGCTGTATTGAAAAAATAGAGGAGGAGGGGAAAGACAATAAAATTTTCAGTCATGCATTAATTCAGTTAAGTGTACCACTACTCTTTGGGATGGAAATCTCTTACTTTTGGAAGGAAGCAGGGAAATGCAGGGGAGGGAGGAAGTAGGTCAAAAAGCCCCCAATTAACTGAGGTAAAAATACGTGTTATCTTCCAGCTCTACTTGGGCATGACAGTTAGCTCTAAAAGTAGCCAACTTAAAAGCTTATAGTTGGCACTTCAAGCTGACTGAGACTAGATTTAATTAGTAGCCCTTAAGCAAATTGCCCATTACTGTGTTTTGTACCTCTAGAGTGCTTATCTCTTCCAAGGAGAGGAAATACACTCAAATCATCTTTGCTAAAGTAGTTACTGAAACAGAACCTGATGATGTAGTGGTTTGATAGTATCTGTGGAGCCTTTAATCTTTTAGTGGATCAGGGTAAATACTGTCTGCATAAATATAAATGAAATTTTCATTATCTAACAGTCCTCTATGAAACAGAGTAGACTGGTATTCTTTGGGGGCCAGGAGTTTTTAGGATTACAGTAGAAGGTGGGAATAATCAGGTGTGGAAGCTGAATGGTTTGCCACCTGAAGCAGTGATCCTTCCCAGTGGGACTTGTTGGTCCCCAGGGAGGCAGTGGGATGTAATTTATCAGCCTGCTACAGGGGCTTTTACTGCTTTGGAGGCTCTCATTTTTCAGTATAGTCAGGCTCCTGGACATCTGTCTGTTTCAAAAGAAAAAAGCTGACAGAAAAATGAACCCTATACTGTGTGACTCCTACCAATTAGGTGACTTTGGAAGAGCTAAACATACTTTCAGGGATCATAAAGAGGATACCAAAATTGCAGTTTGCTTCCCTTTATGAGATTGCCTTCCCAGTTGCTATAGTTTTCTGCTGCCATAAAATATGGGAAAGGGGGAAAGACTGGTCTGGTGAGCAGTGGGATGGGATGGAGAAACCTGTGCTTTAATCCCAGAGTCCAAGGGACCTGGGGCAAGTAATTGAAATCTCTCTCATTTATTTAATAAATAATCTTGAGGTAATATTGACTCTCTTTCTGACTTTGTTGTCTCACATTCTGGCACAGCCTGTTCTCAGAGGCAAGCTCTCAGGTGGACTGCCTAAACCACTCAAAGGGAGAGGTTTATGGGGCAATTAGGAAAGAACCAGACTTGTTACATCATTCTTACTGTCAACTATTATGTACTTTACCTCTTTGCTCATAGCTTTATGGATCCCTTGTGCGTCCTTGAGTCTAAAGCCTGTGCTTAGACATCAAACCCTTCAGTGTTCAGGGAGTGGACTGGGATAAAGGGAAATGAACTTGCTGCAAAATCAGGTCCTAACACAGTGTTATCTATTTGTCAGTGTGGGTTTCGAACCAGATGCTGATTGGACATGAGCTTTCTCCATCCCCACTGAATTAATTATTGAAGATATGTAGTATGTTCCTTGGTTTGCAGCCAGATTCATTCTGTGCTTGGCTGTTGGATTCGTGCCTAAGCACCTAACACTAGAATTAATCTCTCTTGTAAATAATACACTGTGCATGCATTTTCTAAACGTCTGGTGGTGCAGTGAAGTGCAGCTGCATATGGGCATTTAAGCTGTCATTGTTTATTTCTTCATCTAATGTATTCTTTTTTAATCCCCAGTACGGAATAGTCCTTGATGCCGGTTCCTCTCGGACTACAGTCTATGTCTATGAGTGGCCGGCAGAAAAAGAAAACAACACGGGAGTGGTGAGCCAAACCTTCAAGTGCAATGTGAAAGGTGAGTTCAAAGGAAAGCTCCTTAGTTATTTTTAGCCGTGCTTATACTGGTTTATTTATTTTCTTTTCCCACTGTGTTCCTGTTTTCAGTGCTGGGGAGGGAAGACTGTCAAGACTATGTCTGTATCTGTCAGCATTAGTTCTTTTCTTACTGATACAGTAGGGTGCTCTAATCATTGCACCAGAGAGAGGAAATTGTAGCTAAATTTGATTTACTCCATGGCAGTGCATGATTGGTGCAGACAGAATTCAGTCTAAAGAGAGTCAGGACCTGTTCAGTCCTTGTGTTTCTTTCAGAATAAAAGTCGTATATATTTTTAAAAATAGCTTGGAATAAAAAGAGTTTTAGAGGAATGGGAATCTAGCCCTTGTTAGATGTTAGTTGTTAACTGAGCTTCTTCACACTACAGAGCTAGGAAGCAGCTAATAAAATTATCAAGTAAAATAGCTAAATTGGCATAACTATTTCTGACGGGGTGTCATAGTTTGATCAAATACGTAGGTGTGGCCTTTGTCTCAGGAAGACCTGTGTCTGTGCACTGCTAGAAGGTGTCCCACAGGTAGCACTGGCTACCTGCCCTGTCTTTTGTCTGAGGTTTTGAATTGATTCCTCGCAGACAGACAGACTAGGCTGACTTCTGATCACACTCTGGTATGGTCAGGCAGTTGTGGATTCCTTCACAGAAACTCCTGGTCAACTTCAGTGATATCTGACTCTGCTTTCAAAGATACGAAAATGCCACACATTTTGTGAAGATAGATGGCCAGGTAGGGGAGGGAAATCAGGTTTTTTTGTTCTCTGATAATAACTGTGGTGTTCAAAGAGAATTTTTTCCTTTCTGTCAGTTATGATCTCACTAAGTCTTGTGTCCCTCTTTGCATCTGGAAATAGATGCTGGAGATGTAGCCACAGAGGCCCATGAGTAACAGGGAGTAGAAGGCAATGGTTTCTTAAGAGTACTAGCATTTTTATCTTCAGTTTTAAATGTGTCTACGGACATTCTTAGCAATTCTAGAACAAGGAAAGGAAAGCAAGTGTAACATGAACAGAAATAATGCAGTCTCATGTCTCTAATGATGAAATGTCCTTACAAACTGCTGGAATGGTGGCCAGCCTGCTGAGGTGAAGGGTATGCTCTGCTAACTCATGTCTTGACTCATCAGGAATGTTGCCTTTAGGAATTCTGGTGTGAGAAAAATGCACACAGAAACTGCATTATTCTTCTTCTTGGAAAAAAACCAGCAGTGCTTTGTGAATTTGCTTTAATTGGTTTGGATTTTGTTTTACCTCTGGGCAATACAAAATAATTACAAAACAGAGGAGTCCAAATTGCTGGGAACTGTCTAGGTTCATGTCCTTAGCCATGGTCAGCCAAGCATTCCTCATTCCTGAGTGTACAAAATCACCAAGGTTCACTCTTCTAGTCGTGGCTAACTCTGCACTGGAGGAGACAGAGGGCTGGTTCATGGGAGATGTCCCCAGCAATGCTGTGGGTGACAGTGGTGAACACATCTGTCAGTGTTTCTTTAGCGACTCTCTAACCATAGTCTTAAGTACTTAATTTGGGAGATGGTTCTGGGCATGATGAGAGGCAGATTTTCGCATACCTACTGAACTTGTAGGTCAAATGATCAACTGCTCTGTGAGTTCTGTGGTGGTTTTATGATTTCATTTCCGCCTTTATTAAGTACCTCTGCCGCTGTGTGTGGGCACCAGCCCCAAATCAAAGTCCTTTCTTTATAGTGCAGTTAAGCTGTCCTGGTAAGGCTCGAAGCATTGGCAAAGCAGGCAGTTGTCCAGAAGAAAATGGCCATTGCCTTGTGACCTGCTCTGTCTGAACACTGGAAGATGGGAATTTGCAGCCACCAAAGGAGTGTGAGGCAATGGCAGCTGCTGAGGATGTTGCTGCTCTGTTTTCCTCTGGTAACAGCTTTCCTTCCATCTTCAGGCCTGTTTGTGCTAGACTTAAGACTTCAGAAAGTCTTATTCCAAAACCAGGGCTGTAAACATCTAATGATGACGTGGCAATATATTTAGGTTCACACTGTCAAAAAAGGAGTTTGAGAGTGTGAAATCTGTAAAGGCTTATGTATTTTTTCTTCTGTTTCTATCAATGCAATGTGGCTGAACATAAATGGTTTCTCATTTCAACTTGGTAAGATCCACCTTTTGCTTAGCTTGGGACCAGGTTGTGCAAGACATGGCTGTTACAGAAGCAGATGGAGTTCTGGCAGTTGTTCTCTGCGAGGCAGTGGCTTCATGTTCCCTGTGCAACTTCCTCAGATAGGGAATTGTAGTAAGGAATGTTTTATTTACACCCATGTTGAGCCTGAACAAGTTGAGATCCTGATGGTCCTTGGAGTGTTGAGCAAGGCAGGACTTTGATGTCAATTGTTCAAATAGCTATGTCTTATGCAGCATGGTGTAACTCTCATTCCTACTCTTTGAAGGCTTTGGAAATTTGGAAAGCTGTTTACTAGTTCATGCACCAGCACAGAGTTGTACCCCTATGAATTCAAGAGCCATTTCTGTGCAACTTGAAATTTCACCAGCAATTCCTTGCAAAAGCTTCTTTATTGTACTTTCAGTTGAGAGCAGTGAGCTTTAGGGGTGCCATGGTGTCCGTGACAGCTGGGGCAAACCAGATTAGAAAATCTTTGTCTTAGGCTGTGGAAGGAGGGATTTTCTATACTTCAGCAGATCAGACAAATTTGACATCCATCAGACATGTTGTTTTGTACAGCATCTGCCATGAGTATAGTTATTTTCCTCAGGAACATCTAACACTGCTGTCATGTGGCTTTACTGTATGTGTTACTCCAGGTATGGTACTGCAGGTGTGTATTTATAGACACAGAAACACAGGTGAGCGGTTCATGAGTATCTTCTCTGCCTCACACAGCTGAGACAGGCACCACATTTTTTATTCCATAAGCACTCCTAGTTTTCAGCCATCCTACCCTTGTTTGCAATTACGGGGCAGGGGAAGGGGGAAATGTCTTTTTCTTAACACCTGTTTGCTAATGGGGCTAATTTGTAGTTGGCAAAGCAGAATGAAATCTATCTCCTTGGTCTCTTTTAGGCCCTGGTATATCCAGCTATGAGAGTAGCCCTGGAGCTCTTGCCAAGCCTCTTGATGACTGTCTGAATAAAGTCAAGGAGAGAATACCAGTTCATCTGCATAAAAACACTTCTGTTTATCTGGGGGCTACAGCTGGCATGAGACTGCTGAGGTATGGCAGAAACTTGAACTACTCTGTATGCATACTAGCATAGCAGTCTGTGAAAACAGAACGTGAAAAATGTACTGGATGCATTTTTACCCACTGGAAATTGGCCATCTAGAAAGGAAATGGAGCCCAGCCAATTTAATTTAATTAACTTTTTTGATAGGGAAAGCGTGTCTGCATAAAACCCCTCTGTTATGCTGTATTGAAAAGGAATGCTTGCTTTATTTTGGAGAAGGCAAGAGTTTAATTTTCTCTTTCACATCTGTCTTGAAATACAGTGTTATGTAAACAGATAATGTTTGTGCACATCCATGGGCAGCAAAGGCAGATTGAAGCTAGACACTGCATTCTGAGTGTGGATGTGATCTACGGTGGCTTTTGGGGTTTGTCTGTGGCTTTAGCCCTGGCACAAACTGGCTTTTTATATTTGCTCTGTGGCTAAACGGAGTTGGAAGAGAGATCCCAGGACTGTTTTAACTAGAAGCTGTCATATAAACACTCAGTTCATTAAGAATAAAGGTGTATATAAGGGGAAAAAACCCACCCATGAACTCGCATAATAAAGAAGGAAGTTGGTACATACTGAGGGTGTTGCTTGCTGAAACAATGCTGGATACTGGCTGTTCCCTATCATAAGCTTCCCCTTTAGGGAAACAATGTCTGTTTCATTTATTAGGTGATTGTAGGAGTTTTCTTGAATTGCTAGTCAGTGAACAATAAACATGAATTGCCTTTCCAAATGCTCAGTGTCTCATGTTTTGTGAATTGCTTAGGTTGCAAAATGAATCGGCAGCCAATGAAGTCCTTGCAAGCATTCAAAACTACTTCAGAGCACAGCCTTTTGAATTTAGGGGTGCGCAGATCATAACGGGGCCAGAGGAAGGGGTGTATGGATGGATAACGGCCAACTATTTAATGGGAAATTTCTTAGAGGTGTGTGGAAAAAACTGCATGCTTTTCTTTTCACTGTTTCTCTCCTATAAATAAGTTTGAGAGGACATGCCTGTTAAAGTGTCATAGTTGCAACTTCTATTTTCCCCTGAAGTCTCTAACAGGGTCTTTTTGTGGCAGTAATAGGGCAAACATAAATCAAAGAATGTATTGTTATGGGAATGGGATATGGCAAAGGTAAAATTGTTGGTCCCCAAAAAAGGGCTCTTCTCTAAATGACATTGAGGGCCTTACCTAAAACCAAAAAGTTAGATTGCTCTTAAATGCATTGGTATGTTAAGCATGACAGGTGTTGATTGTCTTGACAGCGGTGCCAACTAAAGATCTTTTCTTCTGCTTGTTTGCTGTCCCTGCGGCCCTACTGGTAAAGGACCTGCCCAGCTTAGGGGTCTCCAAATTGTTTGGCAGTGTTGGCTCACTTGTCTTAAGCAGACAAGACTGTTTGAAGCACTGAAGGTGGTCAAATATGCTTCAGCTGAGCCAGAAATCACTCATACATGGCTCATTCCAAGACTGCTGAAAAGTTGCAGGCTACGAGCAGTAGGCTGCGATACCAACTACCTTGTGCAGACCAAGTGATAGCAATATAAACATACTTATGCTGTTCCCGAACTTGGAATAGGGTCGGGCAGGAGCCTCACAGCAGAGAGGGAGTCAGATGTGTTGGAAGATCCCTTTTTAGGTACAGGTATTCAGTGTCATTTCATTCAGAGTAAAAGCTGTACCAAGATGATCGGCAACCACTCATCTGCATTCGTGGCAGGAGCGTGCTGCCCTCAGCATCGACTGTGCTTCTGCCAGATTGTCTCACTGGGCTGAAGGGAATTTCAACCAATACTGCTGAGTATTGCTAGCGGTCCTGGCTGAATGGCTCCTATCAGATCATGGTCATTAAATAAGAAGGAATTACTTTTTTGTGCTGTGAGTGGTAGCTCATGGTGAATGTGTTGTTCACTTTCAGCATTAAGAAAAACAGTATTGGAATCACCCATTCTGTAGGAGTTTTTCTCGTTGTGTGCATTTCATGCAACAAAAATGGCATCATGAACTTCAAGGTCTTCTACCACATGAATTTTAATAATGCAAATACTGAATTCCATATGGCAAATTCACAAAGAATGGACTGCAAGACGCTGTGAAACCAGTTAAGTCTAGAGAGTTGTGTGAAGAGATATGTGTGGAATATCACCAGTAGAAGAGAGAAATTCTGACCTTTCTTGTGACAGCAGGCTAAATATCAAATTCTGTGAGGGCCTGATTATGGGAATCTTCCACTGTAGAATTTTATTGTGAGTGTATTTGCTAGCCCATAAACCCCATTGTTTCCCTTTTTGTGTATACATTCATCTCATCATGCTCAGTGGGTAAATACTGACATAGATAATCACAGAAAATTTATATTTGGCACTGTGACTGTGTAGATCAAATACAGAATTTGGGGAATATTTTGGGTAATAGAGAAAAATGCCATCTGAATGGATCAGACTGCAGTTTCAGTGGAGGAAATGTGCAGATTAAGGGTCCTTGTTCTTTTGACTTTGATGGAGCTTTCATCTGACTTTTTTGCATTTCTCCATCTATTTTCACTCTC
The DNA here is from genome assembly GCA_013397775.1 of Eulacestoma nigropectus. NCBI lineage: Eukaryota > Metazoa > Chordata > Aves > Passeriformes > Eulacestoma > Eulacestoma nigropectus. Next base: position 246,201 of record VZTE01001494.1, read on the forward strand.
TTTTCACTCTCTATCTCTGTGACCTCTTAATATTCTATTCCTTTAATATTTCTTCTTGCCTTGAAACAAGCAAATCTTGATACCATTTCCATCCAGATTTGTTCAAATTCTCATGGGTATCTGAACTTCAATTCCCTACATTGTAGGACAGACATTGATCTGGCTAGTCCTATGCTTTGATCATTGTGCTGTCCTATTGAGTTGAACATTATGCTGCATTAGTTTTCCCATCTTTCAAGATTGTTTCACTCTCTGAAAGAACATGCCTCTTATGTAAAAACATCTGCTGTTTTCCTCATAGCTACTTTTTTTGGAAAGAGTACAGGACAAAGAAGGGGGGAAAGTCTCAAGAAGTAAAGAGTAGAAAAGCTTGAGGGGAGAACAAGCAGATGATATTTCTAATTTGCCTTGTTTTTAATTTTACATGTAGAGAAACCTTTGGAGGACATGGGTCCATCCTTACAGAAAAGAGACTATGGGTGCACTGGACCTTGGAGGAGCTTCCACTCAAATTTCATTTATCCCCGAGGACTCTGAGGAGCACTTCAACAGCACCTTGCAAGTGAAGTTGTATGGTTACAATTACAATGTCTACACTCACAGCTACCAGTGCTATGGCAGAGATGAAGCTGAGAAAAGGCTTTTAGCATTGCTGCTCCAGGTCTGTTTAAGACCCTTTGCTATGTTGCTCTTGCAAATGTTCAGCAATTGTCCGAGCAGGTTTTTAGGCTTGTATTCTCTTCCCTTTGGGGGAGTCTGGAGACCCCAGTAAGAGCTCAGCTGTGCTTTGTTGTGGCCAAACACACTTAGGTTTCATAAAAAGAACTTCATATTTGTTAAAAATTAGTGAGAGTTCTGTGCCATTTGATGAAAAGGCCTTGTGAGTGTTTTGCTGATCTTGCCAATGATTTCTGGAGAAAGGAGTTTCTATGAATTATAGTGATCAGCACTGTTGTGCTGACCAGTCATGTCAGTGAACAAAAATACATCTGCATTTTTAAAAGATTCCTGTAGTTCATGCCAAATTAGGTCTTTCTGGCTTTTGACTAGCATTTATTGTTTGGGGTTTCTTGTTTGTTTTTGTTTGTTTCTTTTTCCCCCCAGAAATCAAACGCCAGTGCCAATGTGGATAATCCCTGTTACCCTCAAAATTATAATACAGCATTAACGATGAAGTACTTCTTTGGCAGCCTTTGTACACAGTCTCTGAGACCAGCAAATTACTACCCAAACCAGCTTGTGAATTTCCATGGAACAGGAGACCCAGGTCTGTGCCAGGAGATGGTTTCTTTATTGTTTAACTTCACTGCTTGCAGAGACAGAGAGGACTGTCCATTTAATGGAATACATCAGCCAAAAGCAAAAGGGAATTTTGTGGTAGGTTTGCAAAGACAGTGTGGTTTTTTTTGAGCTTGCTTGCTGTTGATTTCTGTAGTTCTGAAAGTAACCTCTCACCTACTCCTTTTCTATAGGCTTTCTCTGGATTCTACTATACAATTAATGCTTTGAATTTATCTGGGCACTTTTCCCTAGATGACTTCAATTCAAGTATGTGGTTTTTCTGTTCACAGAGCTGGGCACAGGTAAGTGGTTTGGTTGGTTGGTTGTTTTTTGGTGTTGTTGGGGTTTTTCTTTTACATTTTAAACCTCTAAAAGAGGGATATAAAAATAATATGCACTGGCTATGTGTTCAGAGCCCTTCAGAAGGTCTGTATCAACCCAGCATTTGTTTTTCCACTGTGCTTCAAACCATGTAGTATTTCTATCATGCTTAACACTTGGAATAGGTTTCGAAATTTAATTTCACAGTTCTAACCATGCTGTAGAGATGATATGGAAATTTTAGAAACCATAACATCCTCAGTCTTCAATGTGCAGTTTTATGTTTATTTTCATTGTTTACTACATAAGCTATGTCATTTTTAGAGTCTTTCTTTTTCTGAATTCCTAGATTCAGAAGTTGTCTACACCTTTACTTGGTGTTTCTGAAAAATGTTACTAAATTCTAATTAGAATCCAAATATTCTCTAGTTACAAAACCCCAAAGCATTTGTTTTTTCCATAATTAACATGTTTTTTTAAAAAAACCTCCTGCTTTCAGCTCCAGTTTATGCTGCCTAAATTTGAAGAAATATATGCTAGATCCTACTGTTTCTCAGCCAATTTCATTTATTACTTGCTTGTACATGGTTACAACTTCAATGCAGAAACTTGGCCGCAGATACATTTTCAAAAGGAGGTGAGTAATAATAATTTTCTCTTACTGACATTTTAATCCAAAGAGGTTGAGGAGGAGACAGAAGATGCAGCAGAGTGCAAAAATAGAACGGTTGTAAACAGCCTTTGTAAATGACTGTCAAATGTTTGGCATAAAACAAAGCCACTTTTCAAACCTCAGTAGCAATCTTAGCCTGCTTTCAGGGGTTGCAGCATTACTTGGGGATGCTACATCGATTCTTTTAAAGAGATTTAAGCGAAGATCAAACACTCATGTTTTAAACATTTCCCCAGTATTTTGCTCTAGGCAGTGATCTGCCTAAAACAACTCAGCAGTCAAGGTCGGTTTGAGCTAACCCTGCTGAGCTGGCCAGCAGAACTCAGCTTTTCTGTCTCCTGGCAGAGCCTTGGGGAAACTGGCAAAGCAGTTTGTAGTCAGTGAGTGGTGATGAAGCAACTAGGACAGTTTCCATCCTCACCCCGCTCATCCATCTGTGCCATAATCTGGTTCTCTAGAATAAGAATGTATTTTGACGGGGTATTGCCTTTCAGTTGACAGAGAGAGAAGGCTTACACTATCTGTGTAATAGATGCATTTCTCTTCCTCTCTGCTACTGCACAAAGCCTTACTCTAAAACCCTATCCCAGACTGTCTCTTAATGTCCATATAGTCTGGAAATGCTTCAGCGCTTGCATGCAAAACCAACAAAAGAATAGGTTGTAGATCTTCATGGTGTATTCTTAAATCCCCTTAGATGCAGGGGATGCTGGCAAGCTGTGAATGAGGAATCAAAGGCAATGTTTTCTGAACAGGCATATCTATTACTCATGCACTAAGGAATCAAGTAGGATTTTCTTGCCTTATTTTGACCTCTGGTGGACAACCATTAGCAGCTCTGGAGGAGCGTCCAAATTGCAGCTGTTCCACCAGGAAAACAGCACAGAGTTTACTTTGAGATCTTAATCTGGATTTACTTTGAGATCTTAATCTTAATCTGGGCAGGGGGTAGGGTGTGGCTTTGTCTTGATATTTAAATATATATTGTATTGTCCCCAGCATATAGGAGCAGCCAGAAACAGCAGCATTTTTCTGTATTTAGCTAAGACTATAAAAACACTGAGCAAAATAAAACCCCAACAGGCTTATTTAAAATTAATACCTTTGTTGCCTAGATTTTACACTAGGGTAATCATGAAACTCCAAAAGGCAAAACTACATTCTCTTAATTAGATCTGCCCCTACTAAAACAGTAAGATCTAATGTTGGCTGATCAGCTAAGTTACCCCAGAGATAACAGCACAATCTCACTATGAGTGGAGGGTGGCTTTTTTTGTCTATGCTAGGAGTATATATTTCCTTTTAATTAGTGAACAAACCAATGAAAAGAACCTTGGCCTAATGCTAAGATCTGGATGAGATCCAGAGCTAGATGATTTGCAAAAATTAAAAGTTTTAAACCTCATGATGAGAGGAGGACAAAGCACACTTTACCCTTTGATCCTGTGCTTATCAAGTGCCAGGATGATGACTTAATGAAAAGGACAGTGTAAAACTGGTAAACTCTGTTGCTCAAACTAGAAGTGGGGAAAGACAGCAAAGCAGGAGGACCATGGAGCAAATACAAACATACTCCATTTGCTGTTGTTTCACCCATTTTGAAGTAATTTTTCATTTATGTTTATTTTTTAAATGGAAGAGCCTAGTTTTGGTTCATTTGCAGGCACAAAACCAAATGTGGAACAAAAAATGATAGAGTTCCTGCTTTGGGGACTTTACCCTGGCTTCCTCTTTGTCCATATTGGTGAGACTCTTTGTGGGTTTTTTTGTTTGCTTGAACTAAAATGACATCCTAGGATTTGGCTAAGGTGAGTGGCTAAATGTAGGAATTGGCACAGCAGTGATGGGGCTTTTAATTTGTTTGTTTAAAATGTGTTTCTTGTACAGAAAATTGCATAACTGGCTGTCTGCATATAGACCACACATCTTTGTCCCCATCCAATACCTGTGTCTCACTTCTTTAGCCCAATGACCAATTTTATTATCATCCTCTGGAACTACAGAAAAAGGGTAATTTTAAAAGGTTTCATATCTTCTTTGTATATTCCACTAAAGTTTTCTCCTTGACAATTTAAAGGACAGTTGCCACTAACAGCAGTTGAGCTTTGGGAGCCTCTTCTCTTTGACTGAAAATTCCATGGGAATATCTTCTGTCTTTACTTCAGGTTGGCAACAGCAGTATAGCATGGTCACTCGGTTACATGTTAAGCCTCACGAACATGATTCCAGCAGAAGGCAAGCTGATCCGGTTACCTCTGAAACCTTCTCTGTTTGCTGGGCTCCTCGTCTTCCTCACAGCTACAGCACTGTTGTGCCTCCTCTTCCTCATTTACTTGTGTGTTGTATCACATCACCGGAAGAACGTCCCTCGAGTTGAACACATATTTATTCCAGAATGAACGAACTTCACTGAAGACAAAAACCAAAAATTTTATAGTGCTATTAAGCAGAACTTTATTTTGCCCCCCCCTTTTTCAAAAATAAAGACAGCAAAAATGACTTCCAGACCAGAAGCATAAATAGAGAAGAGGCACAAAGGAATATGTGATATGGTGAATTGGAGTGCTTTTGAAATATTTTGGTAATTGTTTCTGTAAACCTGATTTGTCCAGTGTGCAGCAGAGAAAACATGGGCAGATATGTCACTTTGCTTTATGAGGGATTACTTGCCCTTTCCTGACAGGTATGTATTATTTTTTTGTTCATTAACTCTGTGCTAACTGGTGAACTCAAGTGGTGATGGATTTGATTACAGTGGCAGTTGTTTAGGATAAAATTAAACAGGCCAGTAGCAATTGTGGGAGATAGGAATATGGTAGCTGTCCTTGTGTGCAGCACTGACACTAAAAGACCTGAAGTAATCTAATTTCTGAAACTGGAACAAGCACTGGATAATGACAAGAACTGAAAGGAAGAGCTGTGATAGAATTGTTTTTATTGCTGTTCCAAATGGATCGATCCCCATCACATAAAGGTGTAAACTGTCAACACCTCTCATGACTTTCAAGCCTGTCTTAAAGAGAGCTATATCTTTTGGTACCATGGGGACCCCAAAATACCTCTGCTGTGGTACATAAGATTTGCTTTGGAGGTGGAACAAAATGCTTTCACACTTTAGTAACTGAACCTAAATTTAAATATCTCATAGTTACCTCCAGAAGACACTGGAGTTTTCAGTGTCTTTTTCTAACTTTCACAGAAATGCTTTCTGTAGGTTCTCATGCTGAAACCCTGACCTGTATACCCCACCTGTTGCTGGTCTCAGACAGTGGCAGTCCGTAGTGATTTGACATGTATGTATTATTTCAGCTGTCTGGATAGAGTCTCAGATCTGAACATTCTAAAGCATTAACATGTTAAGCCCTTCTTTCAAGGCCAAGAGGAACAGGAGCCAGTCTCCAGGCCAGCAAAACACCTTTTTTGTGTGGGTTCAGGAACATATTGCTGGAGCTGCAGTCATGGCTGTAGTGCCTTGGTCAGCCTTTCCACTGTCCTTCAGCAGCACCGGGATCCACCTGGCAGATGCTCCTGTCAAACATATCGACTCCAGAGCTTCCCTAGAAGTGCTGCTGCCTTCATGCAGCAAACAGCTAGCTTCCCTGAAAGCCCAGGCATTCTTCACCAAACCTCACATGCCCTTAAATCATACGACTATCTCAGCCTCATCTATTCCCAGTATTGTTTAGGGGGTAGATAGGAGAACAGTGGCCAGTATTTTTACACATAAATAATGTTTTTAATTTCAGTCTTTTGTTTCTATATCACCTTCTTACTTGTGTTTGGTTATGGGGTTGGGGTTTTGTTTTCTTTTGTGGTTTTTTTCATAGGCTGACAGATGATCTGAAGGGAGCTAAGTATCTTTTTAAGTGGAAAAAAGAAAAAAGTGATTTTTCAAGTGGATCAATAGGCCTTTGTCCCTTCTCTATTGATATACTTCTAAGTCTTGTCAGTCTTACTGCAGTAGCAATAAGGTATTATAAGATGATGAAGTGCTCTGTGGCATCAAAGTTATATCTGATAAAGTATAAAATTTACTTCAGAGTGCATGGACACTACAGAGGCTGGCATGAGATAAAGGCTTTATGTTTTGTGTGATGGATCTGTAACTGCAGTTATGGGTGAAAAAAACCCCAGACAGTTGGATGAGAGCATTAAAATGTTTTCTTTAGTTGCCAGATTTCTGTGGAAAATTGTATTCTGGAGTATTTACTTGTCCTACAAAACCTTTGCTTTGTGAGTAGCACGGCCAATCAGATGTGATTTTACACAAATGGAACAGACTTGGAAGTTAGTCTCTGTAGAGTTGGCAGCTAAAGAAAAAGTACATTTGTTCAAAAACCATTTGGACTTACAGATGTACTTGGATAGGCCCAGTATCTGTTCAAAGAATCAAATTCCCCCTGTGAATCACCTGTTCTGCTTTTTTAGTAGGTTCCTCTTGTCCTTTTGTATATAGTCTCCCTCAGTGTCACCAGGATACCCACCTGCTCCGTCTTACCTCTCCTGGCAGTTTCAGCTGGGAAAGCTGAAGGTGCTGAACTCCCAGCCAAGCAGCTTCAGTGACCACAGCTAACTCCTCCCCCCAAGTGTGAGCTGGAACCAGATCAACAGGCCAGATCACTGTCCTGCTGCCCAGAACTGAAAAGATCTCTGGGAGAGACAGGGAAGTTAACAGCACTTGAGAATGTGTACAAACCAGAGGTTATTTATCTTTTTATACTCTTCAGTGCCTGTTTATGAAGATCAATAAAATTGTGAAAAGTTAAGCCAAGTGTACTTTTTATTTTTAGCATGTTTTTCCCCCACTGCCAATATTTTCATGCTGGTAGACAAGGTATTGTTAATAGAGGGGTAAGAAATCTCTGAAATGCTATTCTAGGGAGTGGAAACTTGCGAGCTGCAAAACTGATCCTGCAAGGTTCTGAAGTGGACAGGACTCATTATCTCCTGAATGCCAGGTTCTCCGCAAGAAAATCCTGATGGTTAAAAGCAAGCCACTCTTCTATTTTTCTTTCCTTTCCTTTCCTTTTCTTTTCTATATATATATATATATATGTATGTATATATAATATATATGTATCTATATATATCTAAGAAACACATGTAAACACAACTTCTGCTTTCAAACACTGTTACATTTCACTCAGGGACACCAATGCCTTCTAAAGCTTCTTTCAGGTTCACTGGTGTGATGTGAAGCAGTGATTCCCACTTACGCAGTTGATCAAGATACACAGGGATTAGAAAAAGAATTCCTGGGCACAGGGACAGGATTATGTAATATGAAAAACCTCATCTATGGGGAAGCAGCAAGAAATTAATTAATCCAGCAGAAGCAGATGAGAAATGAAATGCATACGGATATTTCTGAAAAGTGACAAAACTTCTCATACAGCAATATGCAAGTCTGGCAGAAACAAGCACTAACCTCTACTGCATGGCACGATTCAGCATTGATAAGACCAGTTAAGAAGACAGAAAAGTAAACAACACTGAGTATGACAGCCAATCCTATGCCAGTATGGGAAGCTTTAATTTTTAAATTCAGTTATTTCAGATCAGGCATTTAGGTAACCTCCATTCCTTCCTTTCCAGTAGTACGGGGGAGTAATGCTGCAGTAGGTACCGAGCAATAAAATGAGAGGAGTCCTGCCCTTGTCTCATCAGCTCAGAGATAACGTGCTCCAAGAACTTTTTACTGATACAATGAAACCCAGAGTTAGTGGCTGTCTAAATACAGCCCCCCTATTGTGATTGATCTGTAATTTCCTTTCAAGTTATGTAACCCCAGCTAACTTCTTCACATGCTCAGCAGAGGGGTCTTCACCTGGGCAGGGTCTTTTTGACCTGTAGGTGTAATTTTTAGTACTACAGTGACCATAGTTCAGCTACAGGGGACATGGACCTTGAGTATTTTGCCAGGTTAGAAATGTACGCATAGACATACATCAACATTGTGATTTTCTGCACCCTTAAAGTCTGTTAGTTCCTGGATGTCCTTGGCTAGGGGATGCTGGCTGCTGCCTGTTCCACTGATACAGTCTCCTTTCCTGCTGATTAGGCTTGAAAGTTGTCGTCGTTGCACCCCAGCCAACAACCAAGCCCCAGGCAGCCGCTCGCTCACTCCCCCACTAGCACGATCAGGGAGAGAATGGAAGGGTAAGAGCTGGAAAACTCACGGGTTGAGATAAAGACAGTTTAATAGGGAAAGTAAAAACACACACAAACAAATAAAAACAAAGAATTAGTTCATTGTTCCTCATGGGTAGGCAGCTGTTCAGCCATCTCCAGGAGAGCAGGGCTCCATCATACGTAGTGGTGACTTGGGAACACAAACGTCATCACTCCGTATGTCCCCCCTTCCTCCTTCCCCCACTTTATATACTGAGCACGATGTCATAAGGTCTGGAATATCCCTTTGGTCAGTCTGGGTCACCTGTCCTGGCTGTGTCTCCTCCCAGCCTCCCATGCACCCCAACTTCTTTGCCAGCACAGCAGTATGAAAAGCAGAAAAGGCCTTGGCTCTGTGCAAGCTCTGCTCAGCAATAACAAACACATCTCCATATCATCAGCCCTGCGTCCAGCACAAATCCAAAACACAGCCCCATTCCAGCCACTGTGCAAAAAGTTAACTCCACCAGCTGAAAGCAGCACGAAGTACCTAACACCTCACACCGAAGAACATCCTGACTGAAGACAATCTCGTTGTATCCCACACTTTGCATTACAGGGTGGGCTCATGGTGCGCGGTGGAGGAGCCCAGAGAGGGACGGTTTAACGCGGTGCCTATGGAAGAGGGTGGGACCTGCAGGTGGTGAGAGACGGACCGATTCCTATGGAAAAGACCTCCTGCGGCCACGGAGTCCGACGGAGGGGCACAGGGACAGGAGACCACGAGCAGGGATGAGCAGGGATGAGCAGGGATGAGCAGGGATGAGCAGGGATGAGCAGGGATGAGCAGGGATGGGCAGGGACGAGCACGGATGGGCAGGGACGAGCAGGGATGGGCAGGGACGGGCAGGGACGAGCAGGGACGGGCAGGGACGAGCAGGGATGGGCAGGGACG